>CM060085.1:19172345-19622345 GCA_030533445.1 Cyprinodon diabolis
CTGAGACATCTGCTGTTGATCCTAAATTATTGCCCCAAGGTTGATTGCAATGTTACAACTGTTTGATCTATTTTTATCTATAAAATTGATGAATTTGCTCCTGAAAAAAATAGGTCTTTAATATAGAAATAAATATTAATCAATGCATTATATACTAATTAGACTTCTTTAATGTAACGGTACTCTGAAATTATTGGTGGGGCTTTCAGTGTTTGGAATTCCAATCTGCAATTCTCTCATACATTTTAAATATTTACAAGTTTGCAAGTTTCTCTAAGTAGACATGTTAAATCCCTTTTCTTTAAATGATAATTAAGAAACTTTTAGATATTCAAGGTGACGTCTCCAGGACTTAGAAGTCAGTGCTCTAAACTTGCAGATCAGTTTTCAGAATAAACGTTCCGCTTTCAGGAACTATTTCTAAAAGCTGGTTTCTTATTACTTACAGATTAGACCATTTAACTACTATATCGGGTTATATTCAGGTATTTTTAAGGTGTTTTCTGGTTAATTTGGACATTTCTTTGTAGTTTGTACAACTTAGAAGCTACTCCCAAAAGCTTAAGGCATTTTAAAGTTTGATCCCAAAAACCCTCTAGTTTGTTCTCTGAATACAGATAAGAATCTTGCATTTATAGGGATGACTTTTTTAAGATCACTAAAATGACTTCCCAAAATATAGTTCTTATTTTTTAACTTTAGGATTATTTTTCTAAACTTAAATGTAAATTTCCGGCTGTTCGACTTTATTCGACATTATAGGTAGTAATAATCATAATGAATTTTATTTGTAAGGCACTTCACATTTGAATTCAAAACTCAAAGTGCTACAGCTCAAAAAGGGAAAATTAAAACAAAGGTTAAAAGACCATCACATTAAAAACAGAGTAAAAGACAATCATTAAAATCAATAAATTTGAAGGCATACGTAGCCTAGGTAAATTAACCCTCTCAGCCCTGGTAAGAATATCATTCTAGGTCTAAAAAACATACTGTTTTTGGGGTAATGCTCTGAAATTGTTGGTGTCATCAGTCTATTTCTGGTGAAGTTCAGAAAGTATTTGTGGTTTTATACTAAATGCTGGAAAGTTCTAGCCTCGTGAGACCATCCTGATCTCGCGAGCTTTCAAGATTTCACTCACTAATAAGTCTGGAGACTCTCAGTTGAAGGAAATTTGGAGCCGTTCACCAAACAAATGTCCAATCAGCGTCTGCTTTGAGGCGGGTTGAGGTGTGACGCAACGAGAAGCGCGACAGTTCAGTCTAAAGAACATGGCGGCTTCAGCCGATGAAACTAGCGTTAGCGTGGCTATCGAGCAAGTTTTATCGGAATTACAGAGTATTTCTTCACTGAAAGAAGAGCAAAACACTGCTCTGTAGGCTTTTCTCAGAGGAAAAGATGTTTTTGCTCTTCTCCCGACTGGTTTCGGCCAGAGTAGCCTGGATTGTGGTTGTGTTGTCGTCGTCGCTCTGTTAGTACGTCATATGCTTCGTTGATCTGATTGGTTTATTTGGCCCATCTATTACCAACAGAGGCCAATCAGCTAACCAGTATTTTCGTCCCTTCCCAAAATTACTTCAGTGGAAGGTTTCCAGATGGATATGCGGAGCAAATCCATCTGGCGGAGTCAGGTTGGGAAAGTTCTCGCTATTCACTTGGAACATTTTTGAGGTCAAACTCTGATGTTAGACTAGAAGAGTTGCCTCACAGTATAATTCATCCTAATGGTCTTCGTTTGAATTTAGGTCTGGATTCATTGGCATCCATCTTTTTATGAACTTTCTGCTTTACATAGACCGTCGTACACTCATGTTGGAACCAAAAGGGCCCATCTCTAAAGAGAATAACATTTTCCATAATACATTGGTTCATCATAATATGCACAGTTCCTTTAACTACACAGCTTCAAAGCCATAATCTTCCTCTTACTCCTGGTTGGCATCGCTTTCTCCTGGCAAATACTAAAGACTGACTCATCCTCCTGTCTATGAGTGAGCCCAGGTTAAAACAAACCAGACAAGTTAGCTGCCTCTGTGCCCCAGGTTAGATATTCAACTGTGATTTGATGCCGCCTGACATGTCTAGCCAACCTCAGTTTAAGGACCCATCTCCTCCTCCTTCTGTGCCCATCCTCATTGTTGTTAAAGAGGATGTGACAAAGAGCGATATCAGTACAATGAATATTTAATACCCCCCCTCCCCGCTGAGCTATTCATGTTCCCCGGGCGTATCTGCTCCGCACATTCCTGCTCTCTACCTGTCACAGCCCCTCTCTGTGAAGAAGCATCATGGTAGAGTAATAACTGTACTTTTCACCCAGAGACGAAGTAGGGAGGCAGACATCTTGATCAAGCAGTCCACCAAACGTAACGTCAGCTTGTACAGAGGTGATGGATATCTGATATCCCGAGCACCTCTTAAATATCATCTCCCTGTAATAGTTTTGACAGGAACTTCTTCCCCTCTTGTCAGAGCCAATTGGTTGAAGGATCGAGGGACTGGATATCTACGGGAGGACAGGAATACACCAATTACGGACACAGGAGAGGAGGAGGGGTATCCGTTAGTGATGTTTGATGTGATTTATCCGACAGCGCCGGGAGTGCGTTTAAACGGAGGGCCCCGTGACGCGTGACATTGACGGAGTTGTGTAATCAATTGGACTCGTCCGAGCATGAGTGCTTGAGAAAGCTCCTGTCAGGGACTGAGTGACGGTTCATCATAACTACCTCATTGGACTGTCTCTCCTTCGTCCTGTGATGAGAGAGGAGAAGGGGGGGGCGATAGACCTGGAAAGATATCATAAATTTACTTTATCCAAAGATTTATGCTTATTCTCTTCTAGTTTTTCATTTCTGGAGTCTTTTCAGTTGCCAAACCTCCTCTGGTAACAAAATATGTCTTAAAGCAGTACATATATATAATCTACATCAACATATTTCTTTACTTTAAAGGGGCCTTGTCAGGCTTGTCCATGTAATTCTTTCAGCAGAAGATGATATCTTAGTTGCAAACCAACATTTGCTCAAAGAGAGACATTTTTATCATCCATCACTTATTGTATAAGTTTATAGATAATTTTTTGTTTATTACATCATAACTCATGGATATGTTTAGGGAAATCCATCTTTCGCCCACTGATTCTAGTTCGGGGTTTGAGTTTCAAATATTAACATATTTGGTCACAATTTAAATATGAAAAGTTTAGAATCCAAGAATCATCAAGAAAATTATGATATTACATTTCCTGACATGCACAGAAATTAAGTACAACTTTTACATAAAGAAAGATGTTTATATTTAAAATTTTTCTACTTTGTTTGATTAGTCCTTGTGTATTTATTAAAACAATATATTTTATTGGGTATTTATTTGCACAATGAGATTATATTATAGGGTATTGTCAAATAGCATATTAAAGTTCTCTTATTAGCCTGCATTTCAGTAAAATCTACCTTTTTTACTTTCAATAACTTAAATAAATTTGTTCAGGTATTGAGTTTTTCAGAAATATATTGTAAAAGTTTTAATAAGTTGCTTATCATTTGAAATGATTTGCAAGTTTATGACTTGAACTGCAATGAAAGACTCACTCCTTTGCTTTGACAGAAGCTACTAAAGTTTTCTGACTAACATTTGGTTCTGGAATAAAAGCTCAACATTTGACCTGGATCCCAGAGGATATGAAATTTGTAGATTTCTCATGGAGGGAAAAGGAACAAGATGATGATTGTGGTTTGGATTTCGGACAAAATACTTGAGATTTTATCCATTATTTTATGGTAGTAATTAACAGAAAACTTGGGGCAAAATATTTTTGACTTCCTTTGAAGTTATGACAGGGAGCAATACATGAATATCGCAGAAGAAAGAAAATACTTTACACATCAGTCCAATTTAAGGTAGAAAAGGTAAAGTTCTTGACTAGGTCTGGTTGCCAAAACTTGAGACCTGAGTTGGTCCTTGGACCAAGTAAAGATCAATTGAAAGTCCTTTGGACTAAAGCCAGTGGAATACACAAGGACACAAAGGACTTTTCAAACTAGATTGTGTTTAGAAGATACATTATTTTTGACTTATAGTCTAGATCCAAGTTATTCAAGACTTGTGACAAGATTTTAAAATGGAATAAAAGGGCTCCTTCATTTCACCGGATAATTTAACAAAACAGATAGGGCTCAATAAAAGAGCTGAACTGAAAGCCGCATTTCTATAATAACACAAGGAATAGGCTCACAGTGTCTTTAGTCAGAGGCCTCTCTGGAAACACTGAGACAGAACATTTTTGGAGATCCTTCCAGCCTACAGGCATTGACTTCTGCAAAAACGTTAAAGACGTCTCTATAGCTGTGTTTCCATCCGAATGTGGTGGAAACTTTTAAAAAGCGAATCAATGTGGAGCGAATCAATGTGGAGATGTAAAGCATAATGTCATCATAGCCGCGACAGAAATGGCTGATCAGTCATGAGGTAAATATTTGCTACGTTTGAAATTGTTCTAAAATGTGTTTCATTTCCTCTGTAGCCCATTAACACTTTTTTAAAAAGTGAAAAATCACTTTAAGTGGGCGTAAAAACTTTTTTGCGTAATTTTTGTGCTACTTATAAATGTGATTGACACGCGTCAAATGAGAGGTTGATGGAAACACGTCTAACAGCAACATTAAATTACCTTTTGAGATCACTATTGTAAATTTAAAATTATTAGCTTATTTTTGTGCTTAGAACAGAAGGACAAACTGATTTCTCAGGAGGCTTAATGATAATAGAATAGAAGTAAGCAGCGTTGGCGGCTAAGGCAGGAACCTCTGCGGGTGGAGAAAGGAGGTTAGTGACCATGTCGTTTTGGAAATGAATGATTACGAACGTGAGAGCCACTACTCTGGTGGCTCGCAAGTTATAGTTCAGTCCAAATCCAGAGATAGAGGGTGGTTCCAAACGGCTTGCAGCTGACGGGGCATGGCGGTTGCTGCACAGAGATAATCCGGAGGGGGAAGCCAAGGCAGATGTTGGTGATGTCAGAGCCAGGAGGTCAGACAGGCTGGACGTGGGCAGGCAGGCTCAGTGCTCGGAAAACGATTCAGTTTGGTACACAAACAAGCAGAGATCAGGCAGGTAGTCGGATCAGGTACAAGTCAGATGACTGGTCTGGCAAACAGATCAGATGGGAGCAGAAAGGCTCAGAGGTCGAGAGGCTAAACAGGTCAGGATCAGTTAGTCAGAACACAAGAACACTGGAATAAGTCTCAGCCAAGGCTCAAAATAATCTGGCACAGATAACTGAAGGCTGCCTATATAGTGGCTCATGTGGATGGATCAGATGAGCTTGTAATGAGAACTGGGCGGAGCTTATCAGGTGTGTCAAATGAGTGATCAGACCAGGCATCAGTGCTAAGATCATGACAGCTTATAACATCTGGACATATTGTTGCTGACCTCTTAGAAATGTCTCAGAGATTCCCTCAACAGATACTAATATTTGTCAAATATCCTCATGGTGGATGAAATAGGTAGAGAAAACAAGTTTTCCCCTTAGCGACAAATTGTAGTCAAAACCTCACAAAAAACTAAGATGCATGGATGTTTTTTTTATTGTTTCTGCCATTTTTCTTGTTTCTTTTACATTCAGTCATAAATCCTGCACAGAGAGTTACTCCCATTCTCATCCTGAGTCGTGTTGTTAAGGCTGACAGAGCAAAACACCGGCAGAGGTCAACAGTTATGCAGTGTGATCTCTATGAGGCAGCAACTGTGTGTTCGTCAATAATTCACAAATGTGAGGCATTATTCCAGCGCGAGTTTGGAAAACAAGGATATGTTGCACTTATCCCAACCTGGAGTCATGAGAAGGGCTATGGAGATTTTAATGATGAATGAGCCAAGCAGCCAACGTTCATGTATTTTTCAAGCAAAAATATTTTGCAGATGCAGGGTGACTCTCTGTGTTTTGTCTAAAAATAACCTCTGATACATGTGTCTTCACCACAGATTTGGCACAATCTCGTAAAGCTCACACCGAAGTGGGTGAGCTGGGAGTCCCAGACTTTTTCCCCTCCTTGTTTCATCTCCTTTCACCTCGCAAACATTCACGATCAATCTAAATCTGAATGTTTTTGTTTAGGTTTCTCTTCCACGGCTCTAAATCGAGAGTGCCAAACCTGACCGCCGATCCCCGAATGCCAACACATCAGAGTCAAAGCTTTTATGACATTCTTTGAACACGGTCTTAATTAACTGAAGGCCTCAAATTGTAATTGAACACAGGATTTACAGAATATATGTATTTAGATATTTATTTATGCATAAATTTGCAGCAGATATGGACCCAGGAATGCAGTTTGTGGCTGCAGATGATCGTCTTACAAAAGTTTCAGAGGAAACTGTTAGAGATTAATTGAATTCTATGATGCTGGACTGTGTGTTTCTATGAACCAAAGCCTTGTCTGTTTGAAAATCTATAGCGGTGGTGATATTTTTATACTCTATATCACTCTGCTTACCCTGTGAGTGAGCTCTGAACTGGGTCTCTATGACGCCTTCCAATGTCAACATTGTGTTTGGCAGCAGAAGTGGGTGTATAACTTAATAAGCTAATAATTCTGGCACTTTAGCTGTAAGAAAATACCTGAAATGAAATATAAAATTAAAGGTTCTGTGCTTGTGGGACTCAAATAAAGTCATAAGGGGTGAAAGAGTGTGTGGATTTTCAATTTAAGGGTTTAATGTGTCAGGTAATCATGAACATGATCCTGTCTGAATGGGTCAGGGCAATACCTTGATCTTATTGATCTGCTGCTGGGTTTGGAAACATCGTCCTGTTGGGGACACAGCATGGGTCTAGATTCACTTCAAAAACTTGGTATAGACCAGAAGTTTATGCTTGACTCAATGACTGCAAGGTATCCAGGTTCCATTGCTTGAAAAATGCAAGTTCTTTGTCTTAAAAGACTTACTGTTCATTTGGATGCAGTTTTGCGTACCTACTTTGCGTTAGGTCGTTTTTAGTGAAAGCAGGTTTTAACCTTTTCAGACAAATGTTGCTTGTTGAGTCTCTCCTTTGTTGTCCTTTCAAGATGCTACCCCTTCAATGTTTTTGCTATTTGCTACTGTCATAAATGTCTTATACTAGTGAAGGATACTTCTCTGCCTAGAATGATGTATGAAAACGACCTGATAACGTTTCCAGATTGATTGATCACAACTAGAGCTTCTTTAAGGTCACTGGTCTTGTTTTTCCACCATATGTGTCTACAGCAGCTCATGGTCACTATGATCTTAAATAGAGGGTTATCCATCCAATCAGACCCTTGACATTGATCATCCATTTCCTCCATGACATTGTGTCAACATAGTTATGACCCATGTGGTTCAGATTAGCAAATGGATAAATGGCTTAGTTATTCGATGACCAAAGAGCTATAATAACTCTTAAACTCTACGGTGGCAGCTAGGATGGACCTCGTTTTTTATTGGCTACAGTTTGTTGTTTAAGGTCATTGCTGCTGTCTTTCCACTTCTAAACATCTCCAGCTACATCTAGTTATTATACTGATTCTAAAGAGCAGGTTTTCCAATCGGACATGAGAAACGTGTGGATTTCTTTCCTTCCTGGCATTTTGGCAACAGACACAATTTTTAAACAGGGCTGCTAAACTCTAGCCTCGTGAGACCATCCTGATCTCGCGAGCTTTCAAGGTTTCACTCGCAGATCAGTCTCGAGACTCTCCGTTAAAGAAAATTTGGAGCCGTTCACCAAACGAACGTCCAATCAGCGTTGGCTTTGAGGCGGGTTGAGGTGTGACGCAACGAGAAGCGCGACAGTTCAGTCTAAAGAACATGGCGGCTTCAGCCGATGAAACTAGCGTTAGCGTGGCTATCGAGCAAGTTTTATCGGAATTACAGAGTATTTCTTCACTGAAAGAAGAGCAAAACACTGCTCTGGAGGCTTTTCTCAGAGGAAAAGATGTTTTTGCTCTTCTTCCGACTGGTTTCGGCAAGAGTAGCCTGGCTTGTGGTTGTGTTTTCATCGTCGCTCTGTTAGTACGTCATATGCTTCGTTGATCTGATTGGTTTATTTGGCCCGTCTATCACCAACATAGGCCAATCAGCTAACCAGTATTTTCGCCCCTTCCCAAAAGTACTTCAACGGAAGGTTTCCAGATGGAAATACGGAGCAAATCCATCTGGCAGAGTCAGGTTAGCTAAACTCATGTTTCATAAAATTGGCAAAACTGATCATGACCTGATCATTAAGTGCCTTTAATCCTGAACACCATTCTGTTAATGTGTGTTTTAAATCAATTAAAACCAATTACAGCAGAATTTGTTTTCACTTTGATATTTGATTTAGGTTCCATTTTATATTTTCCTAAAGTGTAAAACCTTACAGACATTCAGGGCTAATAGGCCACCAATGGTGTCGCTTTAGTTCTTGATAAAGTTTTCTGCCTGGATTTTTTCCCAAACTAACCTTGGACACATTAGCAGTAATACAAGCTTTACAAGATAAAACACTAAAACACTGCAGTTGTAACAAATAACTCACCAGGGATACAACGATGAGTTCCACTTTGCTCAAAGTAATCTTTGAAAAAGATGTATGCTGGGGAAAGAAATGCAACACCACCCCTTAATGTGCTTCTTCGTCAGTAATTTAGATTTATTAAACAATATCTCATGACTGTTTGACTCTCTGTCAGCTCTTCAGAGGTGCTCAGAAACTGTTACCGTTCGCCGGTCCTGGTTTTAATCTTTTTTGGCCGCTTTCCACTTCCTGAAACAGCGTGGGGAATGTCATTCTTTGAAAAGAAAACAGAGAAGATCCACAGAGGAAGTCCTCCCACAGTCCACACACACACACAGAGAAGTGGGCGCACACGTTCTCACACCCACACAGCAAAACTCTCCCACACGGTCAAACGGGCAACACAAGCAGACTCCCCATACACACTTCTCACTTTCAGACACACACTGATTCACGCTGTTTCGTGCACATCCACACTGCAGTGGTGCTTGCTGGGAAACATCAGACACCCAGGGAGGAAGGAGGACAGGCTTTTCCCACATTTAGACTCCATGGATACTTCAGATGTCGGGCTAAATATAGAGTCCATGTTAACCATACGGGCTCTGACTCAGCCTGTCTGCACAGCTCTGCAGCACACCAAACCGCATCATATCTCCCTAACAGGTTAGAAAGTATATTAAGAACGTACATCAATTTCTGAATAAAGCTGATTCTGATCCTGATGTGTTCAGTTTAAACCAGAAATACATGTTAACTTAGAATAAAAACTTTAATAACTGATAAAAGACTAGGAATCTGGTTTGATTTCATGTAAAACAACCGCAAATAAAGCTTATAAATATTTTAGGGGATGTAATTGTCGGGGCTGAATTTACAGAAAACTCTACAAACTCAGAAATTCACACAAAATGTTTAAAATCTGAAGAAAATGTTTCGAGATTGCTGATTTAATTAATAGTAAACTGCTTGTCTGCAGTAAGAAACACTCTTCTGGATGACAATATCACTGAGGGAAGACTCCTCAAAGTTAGCAATTGTTAGTTTCTTTCTTGCCTTTTCCTGCTGTAAACAGAAACTGCCTGCCCATAGGTTGTATATTCGCTGGCCATGGTAACATTTCGTTAACTTGACTCCACCTTCTATTGAAGAAATTTTGGGAAGGGGCGAAAATACTGGTTAGCTGATTGGCCTATGTTGGTGATAGACGGGCCAAATAAACCAATCAGATCAACAAAGCATATGACGTACTAACAGAGCAACGACGAAAACACAACCACAAGCCAGGCTACTCTTGCCTAAACCAGTCGGGAGAAGAGCAAAAACATCTTTTCCTCTGAGAAAAGCCTCCAGAGCAGTGTTTTGCTCTTCTTTCAGTGAAGAAATACTCTGTAATTCCGATAAAACTTGCTCGATAGCCACGCTAACGCTAGTTTCATCGGCTGAAGCCGTCATGTTCTTTAGACTGAACTGTCGCGCTTCTCGTTGCGTCACACCTCAACCCGCCTCAAAGCCAACGCTGATTGGACGTTCGTTTGGCGAACGGCTCCAAATTTTCTTTAACAGAAAGTCTCCAGACGGATCTGCGAGTGAAACCTTGAAAACTCGCGAGACCAGGATGGTCTCACGAGGTAACGTTTCGTTGGGTCAAGCATAGAACAAATTCTGCCTTTGGAAAGTTTGGGATAATCTGAGATTATTTAGAAGAAAATACCTCCGGCCAAGCTAGTTGTGCTAACTGTGAACAAGGAAACAGAAGAGAAGAAGCGTGATTGGTTAAGTAATAAACACGTCGGCCATGTTGGGACGGCAACTTTACTTTTAAAATCCACGCTTCTTTGATGTTTCCTACAATCATTACTCCAAACATTTTGTTGAAATTTGAATAAAGCAACAATATCTTTTTTTTTTTCCTACTTACAGTAATCATTATGAGGAAATATATCTGCAAATTTTAAAATAAGATAAAATAACTGATATTGATTCCAATCTGACTTAATTACACTTAAACCTTAAATATTAACTCTAAAAATAACTCAACCCACTTAGATTATGTTCAAGGAATTTAAGTGTTTATATCTGCTTTTTAAATTTTAAATGGCAGATGTGAAATTCCTATTATGATATAAATAATTAACATTTTGAATTATTATTTTAAATTGGACAACATGGCAACTAATGGCAGTTCTTAGAATAATAAAAGTGATTGATTTACAAAAACCAAGCACTAGCTAGCTTAAGCTTAGCTAAGCATCTAATCTCGGGATTATAGAGAGAGATGGATGATATGGCGAAAAATTTCTTTCAAGATATTTCTTAAAATAGGTCGATACAATAATTTCAATATCGACAAACTCAAATTAAAAACCTCAGAAGGACTCCCAAGAGTTCCCTCAAAAGAGTCCTGTACAAACTTATGGCAATTTTTCTATATATTTATAAAACTCCTTCAGTATAACAAACACAGAAAACCTGGAAAAACAGATAAATGCTCTAATCTTAGACTGGAATGTACATGAAAATACAGGAGCTTCATATCGCTGTTATTGAATGTATAATTATTATGGCATATATTGACTTTTTCCAACCCAGGATTAACCTTTGGACATATTTAGTATCTGAACAAAGCTGCAGATTTGATGGGTTTTATTTAATATGCTAATTGTTAGAAGAATGTACTTTCTACCAGCCAGAGAAGCTGTTTGATAGTTTAGTGGAAGGAAAAACTCTAAACAACAAAAGAACAAAAAACTTGGAAGAAAGATGTTTTCTCTTTTTAAGAGTTATTTGCATAAAGACTGAAGAGCCAAACTGTAAAAAAAAAAAAACAAGTTGACTTTTTAAATCTGAAATTAACAAAGCTATTATCAGACTAATAGCCGTAGACATGGGGCTCTAATATATCTCCGATTCATAAGTCTATGCTGCTACCTCTAAAAATGTCTACATCTTCTTATGTATTCTAGCTTTTAGTCATTTTAAATTATTCCTGACCCACTTTGGTCGCCTGTAATGCATATTGATTCCAGCTTGGAGAATATAAACAGGCATTCTGCTGTTACTGCTGTGTTTTAGCTATGATATTATACTTGTTTTTATTTTCTTTTGGGTTGAATCTGAGTGATTTGACATTTGGATGAGTTTTCTGAGTCTCTATCAGCAGCGTGATTGTTAGCAGTGACCTGTTCAGAAAACCCTGAGCTTTTCCAGGCGTGTAAAGGTTCTCGCTCCAGGCTGCATTGACTGCAAGTTAGTGACAGAGGAGCGTTTTTTGTCATTTCTATTCTTCCTCTGGAGCGGCTGACCTTCCCCTCACCATCCTGTCTCTGTAACTTTCAGCCAGCCACTGCTGCCGTTATGCTAAATTATCCCGTTCTGCAGCGGCCCGCCGCTCCAGCACCAGTTGTCGGACCGCGTCACCGTCTCCACATAAAAACACGCCTGGCCTTTTTACATGTTCTCCACATTGCTGCGCTCGGGCCCGGGCTTGGCACCCAGTCATGTTTAATTTAGTTCAAGTCCCATGAGGGCAAGATCCTGTTCAAACACATGGAAAGCAGATATTCAGATAAGCTTAACACATGGTGCAAAGATGCTTAAAGAGATGCGCCACAGCTGCATTTAAACTGTGAATCAATATTTTATTTTATTTGAGTTTACTGAGCAGAAAGATGTTTATTAACAGCAAAACATCATCAACAAACTCACCAAAAACTCTTAGTAATTTAATAAAATGAGGTTTTTAGATTAAAAAATCCCTCATAGCTTTATTGTTTCCTGTCATTCTACTTCCAATTTTATTTTTAGGTTTTAAAATGCTGATCCAGCAAATGTGCAGAAACTTTGATGAAATGCATGATCAGCTTCTTTTGAACTTAATATTTAACGATTAGTTTTGACATTTGCCCAAAAAAAAATTAGTTTCTGATGTGAAACCATAAAAAATATTTTAGGCAAGACATTTGTCCTATATTTTCTCTCATCCTTTATCATGAATACATAAAAAAACATAAAAAATCATATTGTTAGTATCATGTATGTGTTTTGAAAAACATAATTTTAGACTTATGAGAACAAATTTTCTTTAAAAAAAATATTTTAAAGTAATTTGTAACTTAAAGAGGATAAAAGCACATGTTTCTGTAAGTTTACAAAAAGTCACCTTTACTTTTTTTGAAGACTTGGTATCTAAGAATATATGTCTTTTGGGATTAATTCTCCAGAAATATAATCTCTAGGGCCTACATTTAAGACAAATAATTATACTTTGTGAAAACTCAGTATCTAAGCATAGTAAAGTTTTCCTGTAGGTTCTAGAAAGGTTATGTCTAAAAATAGAAGGACAAAATAGTAATATTTTCAGACACCTAAAGTAAATTTTGTGGAGAAATAACATTAAATCCCCTGAAAATGACCTGAACCCTGTCAGCTCAGTCTCTAACATCGTTAAAGGTAGCCTCTAACTTCTGAAAAGTAGATTTCAGGAAAGAAAATTGTTTTCTAATGGTAATCAGTTGGTTTTATATATATTTATATTTGTTATATTTTAGTAAAAAAAAATGAAATGTTAGAACTGTCAATATACAATCATATGTTTATACTACTGCTTTAAGGTATTTTTTTACTGTTTTAAAGGCTGCACTTTAAAAAAAATGAAATTTCTAGAGAGCTTTTCTTAAAGAAGCAACGGCCCATTTCCTATCTTTCCACCTCCAAAAAAATCCTGATTTTGCAATTCCCTATGTACGGAAGAGAATTAGGGCCACTGAAAAAAAAAAAAAAAGCTTAACTGATTTTTTTCTTTTATTTCAGTTTAATATGGGAAAAAAGTCAAAATTCAGACTTTTTTCTCAGAATTCTGACTTCAATCTCAGAATTCTGACAGATAAACATGTTAGCATCAAGCCGTAGCCATGTCTGTTTTAGAGACTAGCTCTCTTGTTTTAATGACCTTCTGCTCCTCCATTAATGAGGGGACCCCTCGGGCACGTAAAAAGTTGCCTAATTCCATAATTTTCCACCAACGTGTCAGTGGCCACCTCAAACAACTCACATCTTTGTCAGTGAAGCTGAGTGCTCCACATCTCTTCCTTCATGGTGCCCGTCTACATTAAGATCCACAATTCTGAGATTAAAGTCAGAATTCAGAGAAAAAAGTCAGAATTGAGAAAAAAGTCACAATTCTGAGAAAAAAGTCAGAATTCTAAGAAAAAAGTCAGAATTGAGAAAAAAGACAGAATTCTGAAAAGTCCCATGTTAAACTGAAATAAAATTTAAAAATCAGTTAACTTTTTTTTTTTCAGTGGCCCTAATCCTCTTCCGTACCTTTGTGGTTCTAAGTCAGTTACAGTATGTATCAGATATTTTTAAGCGTCTGAGCTGTTAATGTTGAATCCAGAAAAGCTAAAACATCTTGTTAATATTTCTGCTCTTTTATTTACCTTCCTCTGTTGTGGTATAATATATTGTTGAATCCCATTTTTTAACACCTTCTAATGAGGACACACGAGAGTCCGACTTCTATTAATTCCTTTGCTTCTTTTTAACGTCTGCAGTGTCATTCTGCACATGCAGGTTTAAGCAAAACATCTACATTTATGGTCGTAGACCTGCAGCATTAATGTAGCCTAAAGGCTGCAGAACAGCAGCCATCTAGAACTGAAGTCTTCACTACGGAATGAACGTCTACCATCCTGGAACATTTGGATGCATCTCGTCTCCTCCTGATCAAATGTCTGACTCTCCTCCTCAGGGTCCAGTCATTCATCTCTGCTGAGGCCTGGAGGCGGACCATTTATTGTGGTTAGGTGTTAGCAGCTTCACTGATGTGAAACACAACCTCTCATTCTTAGAAAGCAACCTTAATTTGTTGGAAAACAATTTTTAGATCTGTAAAATAGGGTAGATATCACTGTTTTAAAGGTTGCAAAAGAAATGCACACAGTCACTAGGATATTTAAAAGGGTAGTGACCAAACCACCACCTTCCTGTTCATTTTCAGTGGTGATATGAGGTGATGCTCTCCTTTCAGAGCAAGAAGCATAAAGAAACCAAACATCATAGAAGTCCTCCCTGGAGAATGATACACTCTTCTTTGATCATTACTTCAAAGTGCTGGTAATAGAAATAAGTCATAAACTGTACCTGTTTTCGACTCCCGCATTGATGGCAAAAAGATCCTGCCCCTTTAAAAAAGCCGGTGATAATTGCAGCTGCCCATGTGGCCTCGGCATCTGCCAATTTCCGAGGGCTCGAGTACGCGGCGGCTGACTCAGCGGTGGGGCCTGTTGCACGGTGACGTGATTGAAACGCCGAAGATTATCTGCAGCTCTGCGTTGAGATGTGAACCTCATTGATGTAACGTTTTACAGATGGTGTAGTAGCTGCTGCGCACTCAGTTCAGCACAAAGAGCAGGGAGAGGGAGAGGGAGAGAGGAAAGCGGCATAATCTCCTGATGTGTGATGACAGGTAGTCTCAAAGCAAAGCCTTTACATGCCGTCTACCTGCAGCGCCGCTCGGTTTGACGGCAGATCAGTGGGCTGTCGACTCTGCTAACAGCCGCGCCGAGCAGCAAATCCATGGAAACCTCACACAGGCAGACATGAAAGCCAAAGGAGTGCAGGCAGACACAATGTTTGACTCACAAAACATCTAAAGCACCTGACAAAGGCTACAAAGATCCACACGTGCAGAAAAAAGCTCAGTCTCACTGATCTTTATAAAACCAATTGAATCATTTCCTCATATTTATGTTCACCCTTCAATCCTTTAATGTCCTTATCCAAATATCTTGCAACACATTCCTTATAAGCGCACCTTGCTTCCAATGAATTTGAGAGCAAGACAGCAATGCCAAGGCAGAAAGGAATCAGCAAGTAGCAGCATAAACTGTTTTGTTTTTTAATCATTAGAGGAAATATCACTCCAGATATATCTTAAAGTTTGACAGGTGTGTACGGAAGAGGATTAGGGCTACTGAAAAAAAAAAAAAAAGTTAACTGATTTTAAATTTTATTTCAGTTTAACATGGGAAAGTCTGACTTTAATGAGATTAAAGTCAGAATTCTGACTTTTTTCTCAGAATTCTGACTTTGATCTCAGAATTCTGACTTTTTTCTCAGAATTCTGAGATTAAAGTCAGAATTCTGACTTTTTTCTCAGAATTCTGAGATTAAAGTCAGAATTCTGACTTTTTTCTCAGAATTCTGACTTTTTTCTCAGAATTCTGACTTTTTTCTCAGAATTCTGAGATTAAAGTCAGAATTCTGACTTTTTTCTCAGAATTCTGAGATTAAAGTCAGAATTCTGATTTTTTTCTCAGAATTCTGACTTTGATCTCAGAATTCTGACTTTTTTCTCAGAATTCTGAGATTAAAGTCAGAATTCTGACTTTAATCTCAGAATTCTGAGAAAAAAGTCAGAATTCTGACTTTTTTCTCAGAATTCTGACTTTTTTCTCAGAATTCTGAGATTAAAGTCAGAATTCTGACTTTTTTCTCAGAATTCTGAGATTAAAGTCAGAATTCTGACTTTTTTCTCAGAATTCTGAGATTAAAGTCAGAATTCTGACTTTTTTCTCAGAATTCTGAGATTAAAGTCAGAATTCTGATTTTTTTCTCAGAATTCTGACTTTGATCTCAGAATTCTGACTTTTTTCTCAGAATTCTGAGATTAAAGTCAGAATTCTGACTTTTTTCTCAGAATTCTGAGATTAAAGTCAGAATTCTGACTTTTTTCTCAGAATTCTGACTTTTTTCTCAGAATTCTGAGATTAAAGTCAGAATTCTGACTTTTTTCTCAGAATTCTGAGATTAAAGTCAGAATTCTGATTTTTTTCTCAGAATTCTGACTTTGATCTCAGAATTCTGACTTTTTTCTCAGAATTCTGAGATTAAAGTCAGAATTCTGACTTTAATCTCAGAATTCTGAGAAAAAAGTCAGAATTCTGACTTTTTTCTCAGAATTCTGACTTTTTTCTCAGAATTCTGAGATTAAAGTCAGAATTCTGACTTTTTTCTCAGAATTCTGAGATTAAAGTCAGAATTCTGACTTTTTTCTCAGAATTCTGAGATTAAAGTCAGAATTCTGACTTTTTTCTCAGAATTCTGAGATTAAAGTCAGAATTCTGATTTTTTTCTCAGAATTCTGACTTTGATCTCAGAATTCTGACTTTTTTCTCAGAATTCTGAGATTAAAGTCAGAATTCTGACTTTTTTCTCAGAATTCTGAGATTAAAGTCAGAATTCTGACTTTTTTCTCAGAATTCTGAGATTAAAGTCAGAATTCTGACTTTTTTCTCAGAATTCTGAGATTAAAGTCAGAATTCTGACTTTAATCTCAGAATTCTGACTTTTTTCTCAGAATTCTGAGATTAAAGTCAGAATTCTGACTTTTTTCTCAGAATTCTGAGATTAAAGTCAGAATTCTGACTTTTTTCTCAGAATTCTGAGATTAAAGTCAGAATTCTGAATTCTGATTTTTTTTTTTTTTTTTAGAATTCTGACTTTTATTGTCAGAATGTTAAACTGAAATAAAATTTAAAAATCAGTTACCTTTTTTTTTTTTTCAGTGGCCCTAATTCTCTTCCGTAGGTGTGTGATAAAATAATGCCACGTAAGAAAAGTATCAGCAATGATAACAAACTGAAAAATGTGTTCGAATAGTTTGGTACCCTATTGCTGCTTTCTTACTGGTCATAATCAGCTGATTAGAGGATTATCTAAAGCTTTAAAACGTTTGCCAAACTGTTCACATTCACTCTAAAAGTCAAAGTATTCATTTATCACATTACAAAGAGGTCAAAGGTCATGAGAGAACAAGGTAGCCAAAGAAACAAGCTTCTTTAAACAGACGTTTAAAACACAGAAAAAACACCACAGGAGATCAAAATAATGTCAATTAGCTGTGCAGAAACTAATTTCTTTCACATAGGGTTACATTTAAAATAGTTTTATCCTTTGCATGTCTTGTCTACATAAATCTGTACGGCTAAAATCTGGCGTCTTTTCCTTCATCTTGACAGTGATTACTGCAGATATTCGACCAGTTTGTGCCTCTCTCAAATTAAAAATGTGAAGTTTTTGACACTTTCTGTAAGATTCCTCAGATTTTAGACCCCTTTTAATGTCAGAGCGGTGGTTTCTCGAGGTTACTCCTGTATCAGCTGTAAGTGTCACACCACCTAAGTCTGTTGTGACACTTTATGTTCCCAATTTGCAACAAGAAGCTTGCAACACCACCTTCTCCTCTCAGTGCACCAATCCGCTAATAACTTTCCACTTGAAGATGTCTAAATTAAATCAAGCCGGCGTTCGAGGTGCGGTATCCACCTTGCACTTCTCGCTCTCGAAGGACACTTTTTTTTTCCTCTTTTATCACCTTTTTCACCTTCCCTCTCCTTCCAGTTGCATTCTGTGAAAAACCGTTGACAGGCTTGACAGAGCCGCTAAGAAAGCAGAGTTCATTATGGAAGCCATCGTCTGGTCCTCATAAAGGTTACCCTGCTCTGCGTTCATGACAGGACATGTTAACGGTTACTGTTGCACGCCGCGGCGTGAAGAGGAAGGTTGCACACGATGCGGCGTGAAACGACTCCGGACGTGTTGGTAGGGGGGGTCTCTTCACCTTCAGACACCAGCAGGGTGACGGAGTGGGCTGGAGCCGTCACTCACCTCTGGGATTTTAATTATTTTGCACAGAAATAGGACCTCATCATAACAGAGTAAACCTCTCTTCCTCTTTATGGTTGTGATTTATAAACCTCCAAACACACTCGGCCGTTTAGGAGGAGAAAAAAAAGGCCGTCCGCCTTCAGAGCCTTGTGGGCGAAGCTTCTCAACTTTCACATGAGAAAAGTGAGGATGCTAAACTTCCTGGTAATGAATGGACGCCTCGGATCCACTTTGGGGGAACATCCTTTTCTCATTATATGGCAATAAATTTCTCTGGATGTAGCCTATATTTAGTGCGCTCCAGATCCCGGCCCAGAGATATGCGCCTCCTAACTCATGATTCCACCCTCGTCCTCCTGGCACCGCAGCCCTCCTGCTCTGAGACGGAGCCTTTTCCTCTGAATCTGTGGCGCTGGCTGGCAGGTGAAGAAAAATCCTTCTCCTTACGTCCAGCTTGGTATTTATTAGGCTGCATGTAACCGTCACCGATCTACGGAAGAGAATTAGGGCCACTGAAAAAAAAACAACTGATTTTTAAATTTTATTTCAGTTTAACATGGGAAAAAAGTCAGAATTCTGACTTTAATTTCAGAATTCTGACTTTTTTCTCAGAATTCTGACTTTAATTTCAGAATTCTGACTTTTTTCTCAGAATTCTGACTTTAATCTCAGAATTCTGACTTTTTTATTGGCAAAATTCAGTCAGAATTCTGAGATTAAAGTCAGAATTCTGAGATTAAAGTCAGAATTCTGAGACAAAAGTCAGAATTCTGAGAAAAAAGTCATAATTCTGAGATTAAAGTCAGAATTCTGAGAAAAAAGTCAGAATTCTGAAATTAAAGTCAGAATTCTGAGACAAAAGTCAGAATTCTGACTTTTTTCCCATGTTAAACTGAAATAAAATTTAAAAATCAGTTAACTTTTTTTTTCCCACTGGCCCTAATCCTCTTCCGTACCAATCTGCTGAAGCTCAAAAGCTGTTTACTTTTCCGAGTGGTTGTTGGACATTTAGGTCCTTCTGAAATCTCTCAGCCTCCCAACATGTTCTCAGGAAAGCGATAACATCTGCATCCTCCTTGTGAGGTTACTACGACCTGAAATCAGCACTGTTTGTAAATGCAGAGGGGGTCCCTATCTTTATATGCCAAAGCTTTAAAAAAAGTAAAACAGATTAAATACTTTTTTGAGGATAAAAAAAAAGTAAGATAAATAGAATCTTTTTCAACCCAGATCCAGAAATATCTATAAAATCTAAAGTTCATCATAAAATAACTCTTTTAAATAAGTTTATCTTCTTTCCTACCATTAATTTGGATTAAAAAATGCATTAAATTGATTGATTTCAGTTGAATCGGTTCATTTTTGCTATAAACAACCAATCAAAATCCTTTGAATTAAATTTTTCTGGTTTACTTTTAAGAGTAGAAACGTCCCGTAAATTCAAACGCAGATGAAAGCTTCTGAGCTTCTCTTTGGGGAGAATTGAAAGCTATAATAAGAGCTGACGGTGTTTACGTCTGTACGGGTCAGAGCCCTTTAAATGGCACCACATACGTAAACATGTGATTGAGTCCAAATAAACTGCAGCCGATGAGGGAAGGTGTCACTCAGAGCAGCTGATGGGGTTTTAACAGCATTTGGACCGAGCTCCCTGCAGAAACGTAATAACAGTTGGTTTAGGGCCTGGCGAGGGATGTTGACAGTCGGTCAGACTTCAGCTTCGAGCAAAAACTAACGGCAGAAAGTGAATTTAAACTGGTTTTGTTTGTTTTTTGTTCTAATTTGAAGCTGCGTGAGAAGTGCGGTCGCTTTCTAATGCTCTACTTTCGTGGGGAGAAGGTATTTAAATCGAGGCGTGGCCGGTTTCGCCGCACATTTTCCGGGCTGAAACCAATGACGTCAGTCAAACGGAATGGTTTAAGCCCCCCCTCCCCACCGATGAGTGCTGACAAATATTTGATTCTGATTGAGAAAGGGGTGTTGGCAGTGCAAAAAGAAAGGATGTCCCTGCAGAGACGCTAACAATCTTCCCATATGTACCTCCTCAAAGGGAGACCAAAACAATATTTGGTTCCCACAGCATTTATTCATCCTGTTATACATCAGAAAGTTGTCATCAGCGTTTCCCTGATATAAATCAGTGCCAGGATCACAGAGGAGAGGAGGAGGAGGGTTCCTAAATCTAACAAAATCGAACACTTGAATCGTGGTTGTTCTGGCAGCCTGGGGGCACGGCGGCGGGCTCCAGGCGTCAAGGCGCCACCTCAAATTCTCTGCTGTGGTCGGGTACGGTCTCTCCCCACATGGCACTCATTTCTGGCTGCCTGAGCTCCAGCGTGAGAGCCTGCCTGCCTCCTCCAGCGGCGGAGGAGATGCCTGAACAATTACGATGGCAATTAGGGAGGGGGGAGTCGGGAGGGCGGATCTCTGCAGCGAGGGCCCCGCAACCGGCGATCGGATGACGTGGACGGAGCGCCGTGCCACAGATGAGATGAATAATTTACAGCTGGGTGCAGAGCTGGTTCTGGCTGCAGAGAGTCTCTGCAGAACAAACGGGCTGAAAGGGAGGAGAAGAAAAGACAAGCATGGCGCCAAAAATCATCAAAAGCGCCGATAAAAGTGACATGTTTCGCTCCCGCCCAGATTCCAGAGACTAAAGGAGACAAAAGCCTGATCCGAGAAACTATAGACGCTCAACAACGTTCCGTTTAAAAGCTGCTCTTAACAAAACTGTAGCTAATGTTGAGGTATTAAATCCGATTTACCCTTTTATTGCTTCATGTCTGTGTGAAAATAATGACTAAATAAGTCGTTAATGTCACTGTAGAGGAAATTTACCTCCATTAATTCACACTCTGTACATCCAGTTACCAATAACCCCTCTGCTTCATAATCAGATTTAATCCAGACTTTAACTAGGCCACTTCAAATCATTCCAAGGTGTTAAAATGAGGAAGTTATGTCCCCTAAAATAAGCTGTTGCGCCTCAGGGGCTTCCTCACGGTTCCTGGGAGCAAGTTATTTACTACTCTTAACTCAAACTGGGTAAAACCATATAAAAAAGGACTATAAATCAGGTGTAAAAAGTAACAGAGTTTATTCCAGATCAGGTCGTTACTGAACAGAGAAAATGCTTGGAGCTTGCACAGCTGTGGTCTCAAAAATCACGTCCGCGAGCGTCCGGCAAAGATTGAGCCCCGAACGAGGTCATCTCCTGCTTCTTATAGCTCATGAGTCTATGTGTTGCATCATGTTGATGTTTAGCTGTCCGTATCAGAAACTGACTCGCCATCAATGTCTTGATGCAGCTTGCTTCTATGGTTCAGGATTACACATAGCTCTCCTCTCTCAGTCCGGCTCCAAGATGTTCCCATATCCTGTGTATTTTTAAAGACACGAAGGCTGCCCTGATTAGATGACCTCCGTACACACAGTGACATCCACAATGTGAAGGAAGGCCTTCTGCTCTTTCTTAATCTGGCTAACAGAATAACAATGCACATGATGTATAAATAATAAACCTAACAAAGGCAACTGATGTTTTTTTGACCATTTGACTTCAAAATGTTCTGCCAGAGAGCAGAAGTCACGAAGCAGCAGAGCAGCTCCACACCATCACTCCACCACCACTATGTTTGACTGTCAGTGTTGTACTTTTTCTGAAAAAGCTGTTTGTTTTTAACCAGATATAAATCAGTCAGTCAGTCAATCAGACTTTTGTTTTGGAGCAAAGGGATTTTTTTGAACTGGAAACAAACCAAAACTGGATAAAATGTTTTGAATAATGTAATATAAAAATGTAAAAACTCTGACTTTACAGATGCTTAAGAGGGTTACCTAAAATTAAATGACAGCTTTCACAAAGTTTTATTTTATTTTCTCAGTCACTGCAAAGAATTATCCATTTTCCCTTGAATTTAGGAGGTAAGTGAGACATTTAGCCAATGGAAAAAGACAATTTACATTTAACATAAGTAAAAACACATGCATTGTCTTATTCCAAGTGAATTTTATCTAGTTAAATTATTTTAAGAGTAAAAGTACTCTTTCCATTGGCAAACTATCTCATTTACCTACTCAAATGAAGGGTAAATACACTTAATTTAAGAAATTCTTACTTATTTCTGGCTCGTTTTTTTCTGTATTGTCTCTGAGGTAGGCAGTACACTGGAAAAACAATCTAGAAATAAGTAAATATTTCTCAAATTAAGTGCATTTACCCTTAATTTGAGTAGGTAAATTAGATGTTTTGCCAACGGAACGACTGTTTTTACTCTTAAAATAAGATATTTAGATAAAATGCACTTGAAATAAGAATATGCAATTGTGTTTTTTCTTTTTTTAAAGGTAAATTGACTTGTTCCGTTGGCAAAATGTCGCCTTTTTATTCTCAATTCAAGAACAAATGCACTTATTTTAAGCAAAAAATGACTTGTCTAGATCTCGATTTTTTCCAGTGTAGGACCGGTTTCTATTATTAAAGCATCTCCCGATGTTCTCTTAACTTAATATTGAATTAATTTTGGTCTGTGAGCCAATCTGAGGAAGGTTCTCACCTGGTCCCAGTTCCTCTATCTGATGTTTTTCTGCTCAGTTCTCTGGAGACTCTTTCCAGACTGACGTATAATGTGTGTTTTTTGTATGATGAGGATTTACAAGCCTTCTTTCTGTGGCTCAGGATTATAAAACTGAACTTGATCTCTGTTTATTCAGTTTGATTGTATAACAGAAGCAACTAAAGGAGCATAAGGGTGTGAATACTTTACACGGCACTGTATAAACCGGATGTGTTTGGTGTTAGCAGCAGCTCTGACAGACAAAAGCGCAGCAGATAACCTCCTTCAGATGACAGATTGCCTCTTTATTGTTACAGTTCGTCATTAGCTCATATTTTCCCTGGAGTTGCATGAAGAAAGTCAGATCATAAACCTTCACCCAGACTGGCTGACGGCCTCACAGGCTGCAGCAGAACGAGGCTTCTTGGACCTCCTCCTCTCTATCAAAACTTTCCTCGTGTTTATTTTTCCTCCTGCCACTTCCTCTCACTTTTAATGTAATATTCCCTCATAAAACAAGAAGCCGGAGCTTTATCCTTCTGTCGAATTAAAGGCGAGTTTTGACGCGACCTGTCAGGCGAACGCACAGAACGCAACGCCTCTTTGGAGACAGGCAACTTTGATCTTGACCCATTTCCTCCTAACAGCTTCTCCGGCAGGGAGACGTGTCACAGAGGAGACAGTTACAGACGTTTCAAACGTCGGCCGGACAATGCAGCGTGCCGGAAAAGCCTCCAACTGCCCAATTATGTCGGATTTGTTTGTGGTTTCACCTAGAATAAACAAGACACCGATGTCTGCCTCACTAATGCCTCCTTTTAAAAACATCTGACTGACAGAATAAGCTTCAAGCATTCATCCAGTGACCTGCAGAGAGTCACCCTATACAGAAAATATCTTATTTCTCCGATTTGAGCTCATGAGGAGGGGAATTGTGGCCTATTTCTTTGGAGAATAACCTCTTTTATTTGCAATTAATCCTCACTCCTCTGAGCTCTGCCTTCAATTTAGTGGAAGAAGACGTAGAAGGTTAGAGTTACTTAACCTCAGGCCTTTGGAAAAAAGAAAAAGGAACCCAACCTAGATTCTTCCAACTGACTGCAGAGAGCAATTTTCCAACTTTGGCGTAATAAAATGGCACAATTAAGTCATTTATTCTTCCTACATGTTAATGCATTTGCTAATAATTGTGTTGCATATGGATATTTAATCAGCAACTGGAAAAGTACACGTTTACGTATGATGGTGCTTAAACTAGTGCACTTCAGTGTGACTACAGCTACTTCATGGCTGAAACTTTCAGAATTTCTCCAATTTTACTGCTTTTAATTTGACTCAAACAAACTTCATCTACATTCCACTTTAAAAACTGTCTGAATCAGTTTGAATTAAATAAGAAAACAGCAGAACTCTGGTTTAAATGCTCAGAAAAATAATTTTATATGCTTTGTGTTTATGGCAAAAATCTACTTAAAGCTCCCATTTTGAAATTAAACAGCACCTCAAGGGTCTCACTCTGGTTTAGACCCCTGATTTAACACACATTAACTTGTTCCATTTTTAATGTGTGAAGAAAATTTGCATTTTTTAGAGAAGGATTTTTTGCCTGTGCCCAACATTTGTTAGTAAAAAAGCTGCAAAAAATTATTGAACAATAAACAGAATAGTGAGTAACATCATTTTGAATTTCATTGCTTTTATTTTATGTATTTCTGCTGTGGGGTGTAGTGTAGGGTGACCATATTTTCATTTGGGAAAACCAGGACACCTTGGAGCGGGGGGGGGGGGGGGGGGGGTGGACTCACTTAACATAGACTTACGAAATCCTACAATAACATGATTTTACAGTTGATTTATTAAAAATGCTTTTTAGTAAAAGTCAACAGCAATAACTGCAATAACAAACGATAATTTCATTCAAAATGTATTTATTAAAAATGCTTAACAATTCCTGTAATGAATGAAAAGCATCTAAACATCCCTCACTTAACAATAAAAGTTAACAATAACTCTCAACTCCCAATAACAGATGATACTCAGCCTCAGTAATGAAGGAAATAATATTTGTTCTGTAGGGTATTGGAAATTGGAAATTAACAAATGAGCTAATTAACAAAAGATACCTCTTGTGCAGCAAAAATTATTCAAAATGTACCAAAAACGAACAAACATATCAATAGACTATCTTTACTTTCGGAGTCCAGGTGGCTTTTCAGATTCCTTGCACCTCCATTGGACACCGAGACATATGTGCCTGCTTTGCACACTGTGCACAAGGCCTCCCGTTTGTCTCCACCCGGTCTGAAAGCGGGGAAACTCTTTTGTAAATCGTCAGTAAACATACATTTGCGCTTTGGCATGTTGTTGGCGTACTGACAGCCGCCCTATCTATATTCTGATTAAGAACAGGGCTGCCCGCACTGACGCGGCTCAGGGATTACGTCACACGCAGCGTCGTGCGCAGTGCCCTAGCGCCTGTAAATTTAATGGTCCATTTAAGGTAATTTAAAAAAGCAGGACATTTCCTCGCTTTTTAAAAAAAAAACGGGACGCCCGGGACAGGACGTGAAATACGGATATGTCCCGGAAAAATACGGACGTTTGGTAGTGGAGCCCAAGCAGTTGGATTTCTGTTCAGTTGTCGCGTTTTTATTATTAGTTGATTCTTTTTTTTTCTTGTGTTTCTCTACCTTCTTTATTCTACATGATTTTCTGTTATCTTTCTGTAATTTTGTTTCTATTCTTTTTATTAATTTTCATTAGTGTTAATTAGTCCGCCCTCCTCAGTCTCCTTACGGCCCTTTTGCTCCAGCTGCTTCACTTCCTGATTAGCTCACCTGCAGTCGGTGTCATTCTCCACTTGTCCCTCAGTGTTCATGCTAAAGGATTCTCATTGTTTCTCGCTGGATCCTTCTGTTTATCGTCATTCATCAGCCTGTGTTACTTGATTCTACCTGCGCAGCTCTTCTCCCCAAAGCTGTAGATTTTTGCAAGGTTTTAAAGTTGGAGGTTGGTGACTAAATATCCTTCCGTTCACCTCTCTAACCAAACATGGTGGGCAGCAGAGACCTCTCTGAACGTTTTTGTTATTTTAGAAGCATAGAACTTCTATGTGTTTTAAACATGTAATATTTAAGTTATTTTTAGTTTTTTGTCTAGTTATTATATTAACAGGATTTCAGCAAAATAGATGTGAGCAATAAGTTTATAACTTTGAATGTCTTAAACTAATTAGTTATCAATTATTTGTCTTCATGTTGGCTTTGATTATTTATTTCATTTCGTTTATTTTATTTTATTTAGTTTGAAGGTGAGGTTCAGTGCAGGTAATTATAGCAGTGGTGCCATAGATCAACAAAAGAAAAAATAATTTTTTTAATTTTAATAAATGTAGTTTTGAGGTTATTATTTTTTTTTTAAAGCATAAAGATCAAAATCTGGAAAAACTGACATTCAAGGCAGAGATGAACCTGAAGTTTTTAATAAGGTCGTAATTTGTGGTATTTTACAAATTTTCACTTTTGCATCAGATACATTTTTTAGTTTAAATTCAATTAAATCTGCATTTTTAACTAGATTTAAAAAAAAATAATAATAATCAATTTGGAAATAAAGTTTTAAAGACGCATTAAGCTGAACATCACTAACACAAGTTGATCAAAATAAAAGAAAAGAAAAGGAAAATGAAAAGGTCTAACAGCAGTTCAATCTGAAAAACTCACACAGAGAAAAAGATAATTAGAAGAGTTTTATTGATAAGAAAGTATAGTCTTTGGCGCTCAGACCTCGGCAGGAACATTCATGCTGAATTATGCTTAACATGCATAGATGAATGAGAATAGGGATGTTCCCCCTGGCCTGAAACTGGTGGTGGTTAGATTTGAGCTGGTTGACGAGGTGATCTGCTGAGCAGAATTGTGGGACTAGAAGACTGAGGGAGCTGACGCCGGGGCTTCACTCAGAGACTCGGGATATAGAGGTCCTGCTCGGTGATACAGGTACCGTGAACTGTCCATGATGAGCAAGCATGAAGCGACAGTGGAGAGGAAAAACTCCCCCTTGGGAAGAAACCTCTGGCAGAACCGGGCTCAACATGGTGGTCTTCTGCCGGACCAATGCAGTGAGACGAGCGACGGTGACAACTGGGATTAATACTCTCTGATGAGGTTGAGGTGAAATCGTGTCATGGAGGACGATCCAGCTGCGATGGCGGAGAGGGGGATGGAGGTGGGTGAATTGTCATCTGAATCGAAATCCGACATAGTGATTGCAGGATAGCGGACTGGGATGAGGATTTGAGAGTTTATAAAGTGAAAGCAGGACGCTGATTGGGCTTTGTGGTGGAGTAGTTCGAAGCTGATTGGCTCGCTTCGGAGACGGATCAGCTTCTGATTGGATGGAGGTAAGTCAGAGTTTCTTCAATTGAACTTCCGCTAGAGCTTCATATTAAAGAAAGAGCGTCAGAAAACTGGATCACTGCAAACCTCGGTATAAATGTAACTTCATCTCTCAGACAGAAGTTTAAAAATAATCAAATTAAATATATGAAATCAAATTAGGAAAAGGAAAAAGGTAGAAAAGGGGAGGATATTTGCTGTTTATAAAAGCTCTGCAGAATTCCACTTAAAAAAATCAGATCTATATATTTTAGCAGGAGCTAAATAAAACTTAAAAGTGAAACAGTATCGTTCTCTATTATTATCATCGATTATTTGCAAGGAAATCTGATTTGGGCGCTTTATCTCTATGTTTGACTCATTTATCTGGCTGCTGTTTTCATTGGATGAGATTTTTATTACCGTACAAAACCTCCCAATAAACCCTCCTCCAAAAATAATCTGTGATTGAAAACTGATTATTTGTGTTAAATTTTACATTCGTTCCTGAAACAACCAGACATTTCTGCCTGGATTATGGGAAAAGTTACGGTAGAACGATAAACATGGACATGTAAAAGGTTTTTTTAGGCTGTTAAAGGCTTTAAATGATAGCATTTATGGCATAAGGTAATAAATAGTCAATTTTATCATTGTTTGCTGCATTTAAATGCCAATTACTTGTTTAGAAATGTGAATAAACACAAAATAAAAACAACTTTTTAAAGCTAGGAGATAATAGAAATTGATTTTTACAATTTATCGATAATTTTGTTCCAGAAAACTAGTTTTTTGTTTGTTTCTGTGGGTTTTTTTCAGAGCACTGATGTTTGTATTTGTTGGATGATTGCTTCTCCCTGGAGATATTAAAATTCCTGAGAGGCTGCAGCAGACTGATGGGTGGCGATGACAGTTTAAACAATCCGGGCACTCCTCCAAATTGATTAACATCAGTCCCGTGTGTGTGTGAGAGAGAGCGCATTGATGGAGGGTTAGCTCAAAAAGCAACTCAAATAATAAAGTATGAATTGTCGTCCTGTGCGGCGATAATTACAGTCAACTATAAGTTAGATTTAATTGAGTTTGGCTTTAAAAAAAACTCAGCTGATTGGACACAGGCTGCAGACCCAGACCAGAGAGGCTTCAGGCAACACAAACCTTTTATTTTCCTACTTATAAACACACTGTTTTCATATAATCTGTGAGGGACCAGCACGCGGCTGTTGGCAAATAATCACAAAAAGTCAAACGCTTCTCTCCTTCCAAGGCTGTAAAGATAAATGAGGCTGTTTTCCTCCTCGGTTTCTTGAAGGAAACCTCACAAACGCCCCACATTTTCCTCAGAAAAACTCCACTGAAATATTCAAGAGCATCCTCCAGCCGCCATATTTTCATTTTTATTGTCCGTGATATAAAGAGGAGCAATTATTTGATTTCAGAGTTATGAAAACATGTATGCTATGAGGAAACAAGCAAGTTGGGCTTTAATTGGTGCTATTTTTCAAAGCGCTGGCAAGGTGCTTACCTTTTTGGCACCTTTTTTTTCCTTCTCATTAAATTACACATTCATATTCCTGAATGAAGATGGAAATTTCATTTTGCTTTATTATGCCATAATTGGAATGCATGGTGCGTACCTGCAAACTGCTCGTTTATTCAACTCTACGCTAATGCAACTATATTGCTTTCAGTAATATGGAAAAATACTTTCAATTAATACAGTAAATTTTGGATTTAATCCACTTTTTTCCCTCAGTTCTGCGACTGTGGAAGATGCATGGAGGGGATGGAGCTGCCAGTAAAAAGACATAAACAGAATTTAATGCTAAATATCACATTTTGCATAATTGTTTTGTGTTTTTTTACTCTTCCCGTCTTTATCACCACTGAGAGGGGGGAGCCGGGTCTGAGACCAGATTCAAGCCAAACTGAGACCACATTTAGACGGAGAAACTGGAGCGAAATTAAATCATGTCCAAGTTTGGCAATCCAGATGTATGTGTTTACTGCAGAGTGGAGAATTAATGCCCAAATTAAGGGGAGAGCTCATTTGTCTGTGGTGTTGCAACAAACGCTTTCCCAACGCCATATTGAACCGTCATGGCAACAATTTAAGGAAACCGATGTGGGATCCATGAATCAAACTTTATTGATGCTTTGAAGGCTCTAATAACACACTGGAGTTGATTAGCCGTCCAATTTATTGACCCTGGAATTTAAATAAATACATTCTCTAAGAACCACAATGAAGGCATGTCACTGTCTTGAAGACATAGTATTTACATTATTTTTCTTAAGTTTAGCTTCCAATGAATCTGGGTGCAGGATTTTTAAGACCTGTTGTCATAACAGAAAGATTTACACAAGATGGAAATTAAAGTAGGATTTAATTACTGATTAATCTTATGTGTGGCAACAGAGAATGTTAGATGGATCCCTTTCCTTTTTCGCCTTTGTTGTCATTATACGTCTGCCATTAAATATAATACCACAGAAAGTCCTTTAATTTTAATTAAAAGCATTTCCATTTTACATCAAAATATGATTATGGCTCGAGATTAATGTTTATATTTATCTTATGTGTTATATTTAAACGTTAACTCACAACAGTTAGAAAAAAGGCCTAAAACTTAATGGCATTTTGGAACTTTTATTCTCTCTTTCTCTTTATTAAAAGGCAAAAAAAAGATTATTTTACAACTTTTTTATTTTCTTTGTTTACTTTCAAGACTAAAAATAAGAAATTTTGTAAATAGTAAAAATAAAAAAAACATTTAAGGGACCCTGGAAAGGTGGAAGATGTTGCATCGGGAAGGCTGCACTGGAAAAACGATCTAGAAATAAGTAAAAATGTCTTAATTTAAGTGTATTTACCCTTAATTTGAGTAGGTAAATGAGATAGTTTGCCAATGGAATCGGCATTTTTACTCTTAAAATAAGATAATGAGATAATATACACTTAAAATAGAAAAATGCAATTGTGTTTTCTTATTTTAAGTGTAAATTGTCTTGCTCCATTGGCAAAATGTATCTTTTATCTCCTCAATCCAAGAAAAAATGCACTTATTTTAAGAAAAAATGTATTATCTAGATGTCAATTTTTTCCAGTGTGGAATCAGGCATCAAGTCATGAAACGATGTCCAACCAAGAGAAAACTAGTTACAGAAAACATTTTGATAATGAATTTGAATATAAAACGAAGAAGAGGAGCAAATAAAGAGAATAAGCAAAGTTCTGCACTGGAAAAACAAACTAGAAATAGATTAAAATTCAGTGTATTCTCAATATGAGTTCGTATGAAATTGTACGAAATGTTATGCACCATAATTTTGTATGTTTTTGACGTTTTTTTCCTCGTATTTCATCGTATTTTTACGTCTTGCCTCGAGACAAGATATCCTTGCGCATCTTACGCACCATTCAATAACATAGAATTTAACATACAATTAACCCTAACCCTGACCCTAACCCTAAGATACAAAACAGCAAGCAACCTAGTGAGAGACATCAAGAAGTAATTATTGCACTGTTTTTCCCAGTTTTACGTCCGTCCGCCGATCTGCTTTTTTCGTCTGTCTGGCTGCGCATGCGCACTGATCTGTTTTTTCGAGGAAAAACGTCCAAAACGTACGAAATACTGTGCATAACTTTTCGTACGATCTCATACGAACTGATAATGAGAATATGTTGTAAAATTTCCTAAATTAAGTGTATTTACCCTAAATTTGAGTAGGTAAACAAGATAGTTTGCCAATGGAATGAGTGTTTTTACTCTTAAAATAAGATACTTAGATAAAATGCACTTGAAATAAGACAATGCAATTGTGTTTTCTTATTTTAAATGTAAATAGTCTTGTTCAATTGGCAAAATGTCTCTTTTACCTCCTCAATCCAAGAACAAATGCCCCTATTTTAAGAAAAAATGACTTATCTAGATTTGGATTTTTTCCAGTGTGTTCTTATGGGGACCTAACAAACCGGGGTCCTACTGAAGGAATAAAAAGCTCTGTCTGCTTAATTCACACACTGTAATGATTCATTGCTTTCAACCAAATCTGTGTGACACTTAACATTCTCACCACTTCTAACCAGCGTTGTTACTGTTACTTGCACAGCAGCGTCTTCCTTTCAAAATAGTAATTATATCACCAATCAATGTCGTGGAAGCTGAGCCGCAGCGATCCAATATTCATGAATATTGGTTCAGAAGTTTCTGTTTATTCTGTGTCATTAGGTTTCTGCATACCTAGAACCAGAACTAAACATGGAGAAGCAGCATTTAGTTCCTATGCTCCACTTATCTGGAACAAACTTCCAGAAAACTGTAAAAGTGCTGAAAGCCTGAGTTCCTTTAAATCAAGACTAAAAGCACATTTGTTTAGGATTGCCTTCGACTGTTGCAGTTAAACAGTTCAACTGAAACATCATTAGTTCAACTTTTTTATTTTCTTTAGTCCAACTCTTTTTTGTTTCTGCATTTTTTTATTTTTTCCTACTTGCTTTGAGTCTGTTTTATTTTCCTATATTTTAATCATGTAAAGCACTTTGCATTGTATTGTGCTATACAAATAAATTTGCCTTGCCTTGCCTTGCAACCAATTTCAGTTTCAATGGCATCATACCAGGGGCGGATTTAGGAAATTTGGGGCCCTCTGAACTGGGAAGACAACACATAAAACAGACCCATTATACAGATATAAGAATTTTAATAGACATACATTATTTTTTCTACGTTTTGTCCCTCTCTTCTTGTTGTTTTCCTCTTTATGTTTTGTACTCCGCTGACTTTTTTAATGCTGTCTCAAGAACTAAGCACAATTAGCTGGTTGCTCCTTCCTGTTTCCAAAAAGGAAATGGCAATATGAGTCCTTATCCCTGTAGACAAGCCATGATCTGCTTATCTGTTCTCCATTTTTTTTTTTCTGAAATAATAGCTGCATGAATCATGACAGCAGACAAGATAGAGGAGAGCAGGAGGCGGGGTTACCAATCTACTGGCTCTGGAGGGCAGAGTTCGCTGCTTGTCGCCAAAGTCTCCAGTAGCGGGAAAAAGTTGCTAGATTTGGCGCTAGCAATGTTTTAATTGGACTGAATAAAAATAAAGGCTCTAGAGGGGTCTGAAAAGTCGCTGAATAAAGCAAGAAAAGCACTAAGTTTCTCAACGCTGCTCTTCGCATCGTTTGTTTTCAAATGGTTTGCTGCTGTCTGTTTGGACCTTTCTGAACATGTGCAGCAAACGGACTGATCCAATATGGTGGACACTGAAGGGGGCGGCTGAGACACAATATTATAAGCTTTCTGATGGCATTTTAGCAGAAGGATGTTTATCAAAAACATAATTAATGTGCACAAATAAGATATTGTTGTATTCATCATACATGTAAACAGAGTTTTATGGGGCCCCCAGGAACTTGGGGCCCTAGGCAACTGCCTAGTATTGCCTAATGGTAAATCCCACCCTGCATCATACACACAGTGAAACACGGTGGTGGCAGCATGAAGCTGAGTGAAACTTTCTCTAACAAACCTGTGCTATTTTGTCCAGGTTGATGAAATAATAAATCTACCTAGACTTCTACTGTACATCAGCACTTAAAGCTGTTTTATACACATTTTTCTAATGGATCCATGAAACATCTCTGGAAATAACTGCTAAAATACAGAATTATTGACCTAATGTTTCAGCTTTCACCAAATTAAAAGTAAACGGGAGAAGGCATTCCCTTCCAGCCTTGTGGTGGATTATATGTTCCTAATAATAGTTGTTTGCACCGAGAAGCATCATTTTTCCAACTGTTTTACTGCCTACTTTTTCATCTAATGGAAATTGCGTTCTAGTTTTATTTTTAAAGTGGTCAGGAATTAATTCTCTCTGGTCGTTATTTCTTTATATTCTGTATTGTTTCTCTTAGACTCAGTGAAATCTAACCGTAGAGAGCATGCTGATGCAGGAATGCTCAGAGAATCTCCCGAGGACTCTTTATTCCTGCGGGAGCTCCGAGCGTTCCTCGGGGATTTGTTGGGTGAAACACTGATGCTCTGCAACGACGTTCCCTCCGGATTCCTGAAAACCAGAAAGTCGGTTTGTGCACAGGGAGTTGTTGCTTGTTTGCATGTTTTTAGGCATGCAAAGACTCGCTCACATGCAGTCAACCGTGAACATGCCGTAAGAGAGCAAACCCGTGTCTTCGGGGTGGGGGTACTGGCTGCTGAATGTGGATGTTTTTGAAAACTCCAGATAATTTCAGTTTTTTTTTTTTTTTATGTTTATAGAACGTTTCCACGTGCAAAGTCATGCATAACTTTCGGAAGCGGAAATATGTTGCTTTAATGGAAGGAGTGAAATGTATCCTACAGCTGAAGTCGATAAATGATGCAGATTGGTGATTTCCAGGATTTGTGGTATTTCTACCAATTTTATCTTCACAACTGTGGATTTAGTTGGCCGGTTTGTTGACAGATTTCTGCTTTAAGACATGATGGATTATTTGGCTGGAGGAGTTACACACACTCTGATTAGATGTGGATGTGGGTCAGCAGCAATACTACAACAGAAGCATGAAGATAACCCCACACCATGATACCACCACCAGCTGCTTGAACTCCATCTTACTGCAGATTCTGACCAGTAGAAATTATTGAAAATTGCACAGCATCCAAAATAAAGTTGCTTTGGTTAAGGACTTAAATAAAACCTCCTTTACCTTCAAAGCATGTCCCTTAAAAACAGCATCTTCAGAACGGACAGGATACTTGATCAGAGCTGAGGAGGAGATGGACGGACATAATGGGTTCACCTTCTAGCAGGAGAACTCTAAACATGCAGTCAGATATAAATTTTAGAGGTCTAGTCAAAGTCACAGAATTAGTCCTTTTGGAGATTTGTTTTAACTTAAAGTATGAATAACAATCATAATGATAATAATTCCGCCAAACAGAGAAAAAAAAAAAAAAAAAAACTGCTGATTATGCTAAAGCAGATGGAACTTCGGATTCAAAATAAGAAATAAAAGGTCGCCAAATCTTAAGATATCTCTTAATGGTACCCTGTGATGTAAATCGAAGATGTTCTAGCTTTAGGTGTGCCATTACCTCCTCTATCCATCGTTTATGACTTGGTGGAACTGTCTTTACCCAATTAAATAGGATCAATCTCCTGGCCAACAGCTAAGATTCATCTATGACAATGGAAACTTGGTTTTGCATTCTATGACCCCTTTATGGAAAAGTAGAAGCAGGTAGGTTAGTAGTGAAAAAATCATCACTCTGCTTCAATGTATGAGAAGGACCCAAATGATCCCTTCAAGACAAACGTAACGTTTTTTTACTGCTAAAGAGTGAGTCATTCTCAGCAGCTTATCTCCTGTGCATGTCTGTTTTGGGTTTCCAACATAAAGAACATTGGAAAAGTTGCCGTTTGTTCTCTGAAGCGTCTTCAACAAAACACGAGGTGTGTGATGACTCCATGTCACAACAGTTGAAAGCCCCTCCTGAGCAGAAGAGTAAACCATTTAGGGTAAAATATCTGCGCTCTCCGCTTTGATTAGCGACTCTTTGAAATGGTATAACGCTGTGATTATGTGAAAGGCTCAGCGTGCATGTGGTTGGAGCTGAATATTTGCTCTGAGACGCTGGGGGAAATGAGGAAAAAGCAAGAGATAAAGTCAGGGAAGAAGGAGAAGGAGGAGGACTATTACACGAAGAGAGCAAGCCCTCTCTGTACAGACATTGCGACGCCAGATGGCTTCTTCTAATAAATATTCAACCTTAACTCAGTTCCCATGTAACTTCTCTTTCTCTCTGCGTCTCGTTTTTGTAGCGCTGCCAGCACACCCACACGTTTCTGGGCCAGCAAAATGATTACAGTAAAGCAAACAAAAAGGGAAAAGAGGAGGGGTGTTTGACAGAGGAAACGGGCCGACAGGGTCCTGTATACAGAGAGATAGGGTGGTAGTGCGTGCTGAAAGCTGGCAGTTTTTTTTTTTCCGTCTTTCTTTCCTCAGTGTGGGGGTCTGTGCTGCAGGGAGAAGAGGCGAACAGGGGGAAAAGTCCTCTGTGGTTGGAGCTGGTGTGATTGTTGGAGACGGAGCAGAGAAGGAGACCGTTCTCAGGGCTGATTGTTTACCTAGCTGAGGAGAAGCTTTTCCAACATCCTCTGAAGTGGCCTGCTTTGGATGAGGGAGAAAAAAAAAAAAAAATCCGGCTTTGTGCGATAAGAGAGAGCCGGTGACCTCCTGCGTCACTGACACGTTTGATTTTTGAGTTCATGTTTTAGGCGTTGGAAGGCTATTTTCAGCAGCCTTAGAGTGCGGCCGCAGCTCCGAAACAGGTCCTGGGAAAAGAAAACAGACAACAGAAACTTGTGTTAACACTTAGACCAAGACTGAGCTCAGAAAGAACACAGTGAAACAGCTTTAATGACCACATCAAGGGGATTTCAGTACAACTGTTCAAAGTGTTCTATCATCAAACATGTAGTCTGTGGAAAAGCATAACGTCACCCTGACCCACAATCACCATGCCCAAATGAAAGGCAGCTTCCTGCCACTGCATCTCAATTAGATTTGAGTCCAGACTTTGACTAGGCCACTCTTTAACCTTATATTTCCAAGTCATACACAGACAAGCCGACTTGAGTGATTTAAATTGTTGTTTTGCTGCATGAACTGAGGTCACTGGCTGGTCCTCTGAGGTCTTCCTAGCACAGTTTGTTTTATGGAAATCAGATTTTAGGGATTTCTGGGTTACAGGGATTCAGGTCCTGAAGCAGCAAAGCAGCCCAGATGATTTTGTGTTTTTTGTTTTTTTGCTCTTACTCCCGGAGAACCACCCCGGTGCCGGGCCCTTTGATACGGGCTGTCAGGTCCCTGTATGACCGGTGTCAGAGTCTGGTCCGCATTGCCGGCAGTAAGTCGGACTCGTTTCCGGTGAGAGTTGGACTCCGCCAGGGCTGCCCTTTGTCACCGATTCTGTTCATTACCTTCATGGACAGCCAAGGTGTTGAGGGGATCCGTTTTGGTAGCCTTAGGATTGCGTTTCTGCTTTTTGCAGATGATGTGGTCCTATTGGCTTCATCAGGTCGTGATCTGCAGCTCTCGCTGGATCGGTTCGCAGCCGAGTGCGAAGCGGCGGGGATGGGGATCAGTGCCTAAAATCCGAGGCCATGGTCTTGAGCCGGAAAAGGGTAGAGTGCCTTCTCCGGGTCAGGGGGGGTGTCCTGCCCCAAGTGGAGGAGTTTAAGTATCTCGGGATCTTGTTCACGAATGAGGGAAGAAGGGAGCGGGAGATCGACGGGCGGTTTGGTACAGCGTCTGCCGTGAAGCGGGCGCTGTACCGGTCCGTCGTGGTAAAGAGAGAGCTGAGTCAAAAAGCGAAGCTCTCGATTTACCGGTCGATCTACGTTCCTACCCTCATCTATGGTCATGAACTCTGGGTCATGACCGAAAGAACAAGATCGCAGATACAAGCGGCCGAAATGGGTTTCCTCCGTAGGGTGGCTGGGCTCTCCCTTAGAGATAGGGTGAGAAGCTCGGTCATCGGGGAGGGACTCGGAGTAGAGCCGCTGCTCCTCCACGTCGAGAGGAGCCAGTTGAGGTGGCTCGGGCATCTGGTTAGGATGCCTCCTGGACGCCTCCCTGGTCAGGTGTTCTGGGCACGTCCTACCAGGGGGAGGCCCCGGGGAAGACCCAGAACACGCTGGAGAGACTATGTTTCTCGGCTGGCCTGGGAACGCCTGGGGGTTCCTCCTGAGGGGCTAGAAGAAGTGACTGGGGAGAGGGAAGTCTGGGCCTCCCTTCTTAAACTGCTGCCCCCGCGACCCGACCCCGGATAAGCGGAGGAAGATGGATGGATGTTTTTTTGTTTTTCTGGAAGGCAGTTAGTTTTACTCTAGATGTAACAGGACACATCTTCTAAAAAGGTCCATTTTGTTCCACTTAAGCTGCAGAATATTTCATCCCTAAAGGCTTGCCTCAGCAGAACTCAACCATAAGAGCAATTTTTCTCTATTTTCACTATTATTATTATTATACTTATTGATAAATTGTTACCTTTGACCCTAACCGAGTTAAGTTAGGGTCTGTAGAGCTTTATATGTCCTCTGTAACCTCCTGGATGAGTTTTGTATGCACTCTTTGGAGTAATTATGGTTACCAGCATTTGTATGAAGGTTTCCCAGTGATTGACTTTTTCTCTATTTGTGGATTATGGTTCTTACTGTGGCTCCCTGAAGTCCTAAAGGCTTAGAATTTTGTTTTTTAAACCAGACTAATTGTTGAACTCAGGTCCTGTTTAAGTGATTTCTTCATTTCCAGAACGAATAAGACACAGTTAAACACAATTAACTTTTTTTCAAGGTCATCTCAGTCCTCGGAGCTAAAGCCTATAGAGTACAATTAGGGAAGCTACAGATAAGAAATTATAAAAAAAAAAAGATGTTTCATGAATCAAACGGTCTGTGAAGCATCTTGCAGGTGAAACTGTTAAGGAAGGTCGGCAGGTAGAAAAGATACCCTTTAAGCCTGATGGACACTGGAAAACAACAATCAGAAACATGTATTTGGTCTGCATAAAGTCAATTACAAAATCTCAACTAAAGATACTTGTAGGTGCGTGTAAAGAGTTAATTGGCTGTGGATGAATTAAAGTCTTAATTTAAAATTTACAAAAAACAAATTCCAATCCATGATTGAAAGGTTTGACTTCAAATAACTAAAATATTATTTGAATACAAAGGAATTCAACCAAAATTGACTTGTTTTAGAGTTTGTGAAGATCCCTCAGGTTTTTCACATTCTTCTGGATTATCTTGTTTTGCCTAATCCTGTCAGTCAGATTCATCATATTTCTGCAGCAACAGCCAAATAAAAACTTCATTCTGTATTTTGTTTTCTAACTGAGGTGATCTCCCTGAGCTCAGGCAGCTCTATGCAACAATCATCTGTTCATGTTTTTCTGTTGCCATTAGAAGGCATTCCTCGCAGGCAGAATTTCCTGTTTTAAGGTGATGGACAACTTGACCATTAGCTTCTCCTCTTTATCACGACCTTGTAATCACTTCAGAGGGCAGTGCGGCTCTTGAGGTGTGTGCCACAGTTCATGGAGCTCCTCTCGCTTAATTATTTTTCAACAAGACTCATTGTTTGATCAGCGCCACAGAGAGTCTCTCCTGGCAGCGTCGACTCATATTGAGGCCATGATCACTTAAGAGGGGTAGATTATACATCTGCAACCGCACACATCAACCAGCTTTACTGGTATGCTTCTGTACCGTCAGTCTGGAAGCAGTTTCCTTGCCAAAGCGCTGGGGGAGCCTATTCAAGAACTCGCGAGAACTTCGGCGGATGGTCACGAGAGCTTCTTCGGTGGCACCGGCAGGAGTGTTCATTTGCCAACACAACATGTCTGAGGCATCGTACAAGTGGTTGTACTTCCGGACCTCCTTGATCAACCTTTCGTCGCGGTTATCCATCGTTGTTATTACTCCTCGATTTTTAAAAATGGCGCGCCGCGCCACAGAATTTGGAAGGACGACCATATAGACAGCCAGAAAGGCATACCAAGGACCAATCACAGCTGCTTTTTGTCTGCGTACTTCAGCTTGATTTTTTAGAGGTGCACAATGACGGTTGCAGACCAGGGGCGTGGTCGTGACAGAGACAGATTTGACGATTGCAGAGGGTATGCATCAGAAGTATAAACTGGCCTTTACTGTCCTGGGAAAACACCTCCCACCAGTCCACAGGAGTAGAAGAATCAGAAGTTCTGACTTCTATTGTACAGAACATCTACCTGAAACACAACTAGAAAGGTTGGATCTGTCAATGGGGCCCAACGGTGGGATTCTGGATTAACTCACTTCCACATGAACAAAGAGGAAGTCTGGGGGGGGACATTCATGGAGTGATAATGCCCACACTGAGCCCCATTAGGATGGAGGTATTATCCCCGGTTGACTTTGGCTATGAGAAAATGTGGGTCCTGTCCCCTCCGCCTCCCCCTTCCTTGTTCTGACATTTCCCACTCATAACAGACCTGTTGGCCGTCGAGGTTTATCAAGCTCACAAATCTAAACAGGACAGGGGCCCTGACCGGGAGAGAGCCTTGTACACAGGAAGGGCCCAAATTCTCACTGGATTAGAGAGCAAGCTGCATGTTAGACAGCTGCTTGCTTAATATATCACTGTTTGTCTACAGGGAGAAGAAAATTTGGCTCTGATCAATTATAATGTACAAGTATTTAGACTCCTTCTGCCTTATCCATTGTGTCAGGTTACAGCCCCCGAATTTAATGTTTAATTATTGAAAATTATCGTAGGACCACCTTTCGCTGCAGGATGAAACATTGGTCCGTTCTTCGCAAAATAACTTGGTTGGATTGGATCAAGAGCTTAATTTCTTAATTTTTAAGTCATCCAGCAGATTCTCAACTGGGTTGTGGTCCGTTTTTAGACCAGGCAAATATTCTTTGATCTAAACCCTCCATTGGAATCTCAAACTATGTATTTACGGTTATTGCTGGAAGGTAAACTTTACACTAGTCTCAAGTTTTCTGCAGCCTCTGAATGGTTCACTTAAAGTAAATATTATTGAGTATCTATTCCCGAAGTCATCTCAAATGACACTTTTAAACTATTTATTTGAAAATGGAGAATCAACCCGAAAGGATAACATAATGACCTGAGGATTTGAGCAGAAACAGCATTTCTGAGGCTCCCAAACTAGGCGGTGGCTGCATATGCATACACCTTAAAATATTGTTCATTGGTACGGTCCATTAATCCAAATTTAACAAAACCATTACCACATGATGCTGCCACCACCATGTTTCATCATGGTGATAGTGTCACAAAAGGGTTCACTTGTTTATGAGTTGAATTGGGAATTTATTCTTCTCCCTCCCTATCAAATACTTCCCCTGTCTAACATAGAGGTGGCAGGACTGTAAGATGGATTTACTGGATTTGCTCCGCATATCCATCTGGAAACCTTCCGTTGAAGTAATTTTGGGAAGGGGCGAAAATACTGGTTAGCTGATTGGCCTATGTTGGTGATAGACGGGCCAAATAAACCAATCAGATCAATGAAGCATATGATGTACTAACAGAGCGACGACGAAAACACAACCACAAGCCACAACCACTCTTGCCGAAACCAGTCGGGAGAAGAGCAAAAACATCTTTTCCTCTGAGAAAAGCCTCCAGAGCAGTGTTTTGCTCTTCTTTCAGTGAAGAAATACTCTGTAATTCCGATAAAACTTGCCCGATAGCCACGCTAACGCTAGTTTCATCGGCTGAAGCCGCCATGTTCTTTAGACTGAACTGTCGTGCTTCTCGTTGCGTCACACCTCAACCCGCCTCAAAGCCAACGCTGATTGGACGTTCGTTTGGTGAACGGCTCCATATTTTCTTCAACGGAGAGTCTCCAGACTGATTAGCGAGTGAAATCTTGAAAGCTCGCGAGATCAGGATGCTCTCACGAGGCTAGCAGGACCGTCCTATGAAAATAGGACTTCTGATTCGTAACACAATAACAGGGGCAAGCTGTCTTATGCAAAGACACAATGAGGTGAACTCTGTATCCTACTGTATGCCACTATCGACCTGGATGAACCTGTGACAAACTTTGAAATCACCTTAGCTTAGTATATCATATAAAATCCTTTGAGCATACCTTGAATTTTGTAGCTACAACATAAAAACCAAGGCAAGTTTATTTATGTAGCATATTTATTTAGAAGACCATTGAAAGTGCTGTTAAGTCCTGCCTTAATGACAGCATGTTTGATTCCAGGTCTAGAAAGCTTAAAAAAACAAAGATTACAGACAGAATGGCAGCTGGAAGGTCATGAGTGTGATGGTTCCGAGTGTCCTCAAGTTGAAGGATCACTTCAACAAGACTCTGATCGGCTGTAGCATCACTGTCCGGCTCTTCTGAGGAGAGACACCTTCCTGTTAGGGTGTGAAACAGATAACTAGAGAGTAAACTCGTCTGGCGGGTCTGTTGCAGAAAAAGACGCTGTCATTGTAATAATTACCACTTCTGATGGAAATGAGCAGCAGTTTCAACCTGAAAGATTTACCTTCCTGGCGTGTTGCAGACGATTGCAGCAGTCACTTTGTAATTGGCAGGATCAAACACAAAATGCAAATGTCTTATTTATCAGTGGCTCAGTGGGGAGCTGCCACCTTCATCTAAAGGTAAGCAGGCTTTGATACCTGCATTAATTACTAATCTGTTCATATTTGCGTTGCCAAAATGGACTGAGACGTGTTGTGGGTGGCGGAGGGAGGGGAGGGGAGGGGGAGTTGCTTCCTTTGACTTCCGAGAGATTTCCTCAAGGCATGCAAAACACACTTTGTGCTTCTGTTGCTGATCCAAAGCAGCTCCTTTTCTTTCCTCCTCGCCAGGCCGTTTTTTTTTTCTCTAGTGATTAATTCTGCTGAAAATCGGTCATAATGTGTGACTATCTCAGAAAGAACATTGGATGCAGAGTACCAACCACAGCATCATGGACACAGTTCAATATTCCAGGTTTTGTTTTAGTCCTACCGTCTGCAGAAACTTATTTTAGGGTTTTTAAAAGCTCTTTCTTTTGGTCATACAAATGTTTGTCGTTCCTTAAGCATAAACTTAAGGAACGACAAAAGCAAAAAAGAGATTAAACTAACAGATTCTGCAGAGTGGGAGAATAGAGATAGAATGAAGAAGAATGATGAAAAAGGGGTCCCTATGTCCTCCAGCAGTCTAAGCCTATAGCAGCATAACTATAGAGATAGCTCAGGATAACCAGAGCCACTCTAACTATAAGCTTTATCAAAAAGGAACATTTTAAACCTACCCTTAAAAGTAGACAGGGTGTCCGCCTTACTCCTAGACATTCTTTGCCATTTATCAGTACATGAGATAAAGCAACCAAAATTAACATGTTTGTTGTATATTTCCTGTGCTTTTCTGTTAGGGGATTTTAATGCATAAGTTCATGCTTACCTCGAAAAGCAATAAAGAAAAAAGTAATTCATATATAAAGGCCTATTGTCGCATTACATTGTATTTAGAGGCATGACGATAAATAGTTTCTGACTTTTATTGATCTAAATGCATTATTTCCCATTACATTTAGTCTATTTTGGTTCTTTGTATAATCGTATCATATAAAACCACATAAAATTCCCTGTTTTTTACATTCCTTTTAACAGTTTCAGCCGAGTACTTTACACTAAGTACTATCAGTGATGTCTGTGTCCCTCTACAGAGCTGAATAACCTTTAAAAGACCCATCATGCATTGCAGAGGTCATGGTTAATTCTACATGGTTAGCGGTAGCTTGTTAGCAGCCTGATCCAGTTAGAGCTGCAACAAAGCTGCACACATTCTCACAAAGAAGAGGAATTACAACCATAATCGTTTTTGTCATTTGCACAGCAATTTTACTCCTGAATGCCTCGTTTTGGGGAGGAATTAGTAATATAAAAATCACATGAGCTTCAGGTGCCGCTGAGTTCACCCTTTTCCCCACTCATCCTTGCCTGCAGCCTTTGCAATGCTCTCTTCCTCCCTCTTCCGCCCCCCCCCCCCCCCCCCCCCCTCTCAGCTTCTTATTATCAGTTAATAATTCTTTCTCATTCAAGCAAATTAGAGAAACTTGACTGTGTTAGAGCGAGTCCAGCATGGAGCTGCAGGCAGAGAGAAGGCTAAATGGCAGAAATTCCCCCCAGAGCAAAGAGCGCATGAAGCACAACATTGTGTCCAGCACAAAAGCCGCTCTGTAGTTTTGATCCCCTCTAATTTAATTAGCCCAAGAGGTAGTGCATTAATTTGCCAGGAATTCTTCTGATGCAGAAAGCTGCCCCGGGTGCGTGGAGGGAGCAGGAGAGGAAAACTCCTCACTGCTTCTGTGCAACTGAAGCAGGGGGAAATGTTCTTTTATTTTGTGCTGGAGTGCTGAAGCTTTGATAGGATTGATCTCCATCAACATCCCGGAGACTCTCGCTGTCATTAAAGGCCAAAGCTCATAATAATTTAATGTTATTCCTTTTCTAATTCGACGTTCTCCATCCACTGGCAACAAATAAGGACCCCAGGTTTCAGGACGAATTAAAGATGGCCTGAATTAAACAATTAAACTGTGCTTAGCTGGATTCCTGATATATTTGCTGTTTGCCACTGATGCAAACCAGATCCTTTAATCAGAAATCCGGTTAACTGCACTGTAAATGTATATCTTTAATAATGATTAAAATTCATTCCTCTTGTTGAGCCAGCAGGATTTCTGCTCCACAGGGTTGGGTAAAAAATGCTTTAATTAACCAAACATAATCAGCGACTCACTGTAAGCCGTGTCTCATTTATAGCATGAAGGCATCGCATCACCTTGTTTCCAGATCTGGTTCTTTTTTTACCGGGCCTTTGTTTTAAGGGAAATGGGAGGTCTAGTTACATTATACGGAGTTAAGGGAGATATTTTCCACTTCTTTATTGGAACTAACCGATCATCAAACCAGAAGAAATACTGGATTTAAAAAAAATTAACATCTAGCACACCTACACCTAATCAAAATTTTGTGCGTCTCTTCAATTTGCAGCATCTTAATAATTTCTCTGCAGTAGATGATTGATTTTAGTTGGTTTTAGATATTCCACCAGGGGTGGATATAAATATGGAGGTCACTTTATGCAGCTGAAGTACTGTGGAAACAGTAATTGGACATTTGCAGTCCAGGCCTTGTCATTTACTTGTGTTTTGAATTCAGAAAAGAATACACTTGAAAAAGGAAATCATGACTAAACCTTTGAAGCCTGATGGCTACTTAATAAAAACAATTATTTTTCCAGCGACCTCCAGTTCACTGATTAGAGGGAGAAATCAAGCTAATTACTCAAAAATGACTTTTGGAAAAACGTACATTGATTGGATTTCATAAAAGAAAGTGGGATGACTTGAGAATTGAAGGTTATTGGAGTTTGTTTTTCATATTTAATTCACGTTTACGGAGCCATATAATATGATTCACTCCCTACAGATTTCTTCTGTTTGTGCTTCTTTGTCAGACCAATTATTTTCAGATCCTCACATATTTGTATGTATCAAACAAAGATAAGTTTTTAGGCTGCCTTGATTAGTTTAAGGGAACAACCCTACCACCGCCCATAAAATCAGGAATTAAAAGTAATTTGCAGATTTTTTTAATGGAACACACCTAGAACTGGTTTGACGCCATGAAAAAGATCTGAAAATCGACCCATCATGATCCTTCCTGTAAAATTCATGGACATATTACAAACTAAATAAATTCCAAAAGCATTTGTAAGGTTCAGGGTCCAGTCCAAAGAATCATTAAAGTGAGAAAATTAATGGTTCCCTTTGCTTTTCTGCAGAGAATTTCAGCCCAGGGAGTAAAAAAAAACTGAAAAGGAACATTTCTCTGACTGGATGTGCTGCTGCACCCCTTCAGTACTCCATTTGACCCCATGAAATTTTCAAACAATTTTTTACTTTAAATTTAAACTCTTGTTTATTTCTTTTATTCCTTTTCTTCTCAACAGTGTTACCCTTAAGTCACATTTCTCTTTCTGCTTTTGGTCCTCTGGGTCAAATCTTCTTATTTTGTTTTTGTCTGCACCAACAACACCAAGTCAAATTCCTTGTAAGTGCAAACCTACTTGGCAATAAACTTGATTCTGATTCTGAATACATTCACAGTGGAAGTAAACCCATTTATCCAAACCAGGGTCTGGATAAACCGTGTCAAGACCAAGGCTTATAACCATGCCAGGAAAAGGTTCTATGGTGCATGTCGGCGTCTCAGTTTGGGTTCACACCGTGTGACCTGGTACAGAAACTGGACTCTGGCATGGTTGAAATATGTAACTATAAAAGTCTGTTGTGAAAGCAATATAACCAATGGCGTAAATATCGGTAAGCAGAGACAGCAGTTGCTTACGGGCCCATGACCTCTTAGGGGCCCCATCACTGACACCTGGTCGGCCCCCTACGCAATTGTAGACTCGGACGTCTCTTTGCAGATGTAATGGTGTGAAAAGTTCCTCTTAAACCCACCTGATACTGAAGTAGTTGACCGCACCAGACCGTATTTATACCACTACATATGCCAGATTTCAACATGATGGAGAGCCGTTTAAACGCGACACCAATAGCAAAGCAGCCAGTGGTACTTTTAATTACTATGTTAATATCTGTGTATAGTTCATTAGAAGGTTTGTAAAAAATACAATCATAAAACATGTTTCAAACCGCAATAAAGAATGATGTATTTGAGTATTTTATTTTTTTACACTACGACTTGGAATTAGGGGTAACCCAGAGTGTAGATTAAAACAATTTTCCAGTGGTTTTCCGATGGTTTTCCGTGTGATGTGCGATCATATACTACTGAGAATTGCATAATTGTATCTTCTTGGCCGATTTATCGAACTGTTGCCGTATCCTGAACCTTTATAACGTGTTGTACTTCATATGGGGCCCACCGAGATTGCTTATGGGCCTATTGTTGTGTCGTTACGTCATTGAATGCAACCCATCGGTTTGGCTGAATGGGGAAGCGGTGCATAAGCACCGTGTTTTCTGCCAGGTCACTCACGGCTAAATCAATGAGATTGTTTTCTGAGTGGTACGGTTTGAGTCTGATCAAGCCAGGATTGCATCACCTCACTGTTTTAGTTTACTTATAGGCTTTAGATACAGCTATAACCAGAAAAGTGGATATTGACTAGAACTACCCTCCTATTGCCTGCCTGCTCTTTATCTAATCCCCTTACCTGGCTTTCTTTATATCTATTGTGGATAAGTGAATTCAAATATTTCGTTTTTTTAGGGTATTTATTTTTATTTTATGCAATGCTCACATTTCTTAATGGAGTTATATGAACAGAGTTTATTACATCAAAGTCCAGAAAATGCGATCCATAGTCTTTTACTTGGAATCCACTTCGCTTTTAGACAACTGACTTCCATCCACTCTGCCCTAGATTTACGTGGGGTCGCTAAGGCAAACACCAAAAATAAAACAGCCACACATTTCAGACTAGCTGGTGAACAACGGTTCAGAAACGCACCGAGGCGTACCCAGTAGAACCGCTCTGTGTTAATACAATCAGCTGTCAAAGCTTTGGTTTTATTTGGTGGGAGTTAAGGCCGAATACTACACCCTATGTAAGTCAGTCTGATAATGCAACATTGCTTTTTTGCAACAGTCAACAGTGCAGCTACATCAGAGCAATGTTTTATTGATGTTCCTTATTATGTCATGAAACAGCTGGCTGCTGTCAAAGCGTTTCTCATAAAAAAGTAAGGTTTAAGTCTCAATCACAGTTATCTGATTGATTCTAATCTGTTTCCTCTGACTCTTAGTTCTACCTGTGAAATCGGGTTCTGCCGGCTCCATTCCAGCCTGATATGACAGCAAAAATTACAGAACAATTCTTTCCATTGATTGCTTAGAAATAAGTTGAATTTACATACAGTACGTGTACACAGCATCAATTAAGATGCTGTAGTGCATATGCCAGGCCCCTTTATTACGCTGTGACACAGGTCCAATTCACTTGGAACTGTCAGGGTTCCTGTGTGTGAGTTAGTGCGAGTTGTGCATCTCTTCCAGAGAGGATCTTTGTAGAGAACCTGGGGAGCCTTAACAGGTGAAAATAATCTTTCTAATCAGTGTGCTGGGCTTAAAAGTGCAGCAGAGCCTTCACTCAGTGCTGGTTTCTAGTGTTGTAGATGTTGTTTTGTTGCTTTCTAGTCTCTTACGTCCCTTAAGTTTTTTCCCTGATGTTTATTGGTTTTTGTTTGGTTTTCAGTATATTTCTATTTTGGATTTTTGCCTCTGTTCCCCTCGGACTTTCATTAAATCATCCAAACTCATCCGTGCCTACTCCTCTATGGATTTGGGTCCTCAAAAACTCCACACAACCTGACAGGAACAGCTTAAATTACAAAGCACCTTGGCATTACCTCTAATATTGTCTCTGTTTGGTTAGGGCCTAAGCGAACATACTAATAGTACAATTTGGTATCATCCTTACTTAAAAAAAATCCTTTCGAATGTGTGTTAAAAAGCTCGTTAACGTTGGGCCATCATGTACTTCCTCATGTATTGTTGTTCTTTGCAACTAACCTCATATTTTTCCAACAATTACTTAGAAGACCTTAAATGCACGGAGCATGGACAAAGCTGGAACCAAATTAGTACTTTGATGTTTCGTATCACATTTATTATTTAGTTCCACCTCTCAGTCCCTTCTCATTACAAAGCAGACTCTATTGCTTGTTAAATCTGATGCAACTGTCCTTTTATGACTGCTTCACGCATTGCATTATTCCTTTGTTGTTGTTTTCAGTGACGTTCGCAAGACATTGACCACAAATCAATGGATATGGCTTTCTTGTGAGGCTTACCGTTTTCTTGAGACGGGGGTTTTTTGGTGCAGCTGGACTGCAAAATAGTGTCAAGGTTTGAATTTAATGAGAAGTTCTTCATAAATAGATATTTTTTAATTTTAAATGTGCTCATAAGACTATTTGTTCCCCATTTTTTCTTTAATCAATCTTTATTAAACTACCTAAAACACAGGTTAAACTCATAAATCTGAGGTTATCCCCTCCAGTTATCACAGGATTATCTCAATCAAAAAGAACCACGTTTTGTCTCAAATTATTAGGCGTTTGTCTTGATAAGCGAAGATGGAGGATCTTTGATAATAATCGCACTTAGCTCCTTTTATAATCGTTCATCTCAAGACACTCTTATGTGATTACATCAAATTGAAGAGGCCTACACCATAGTCATTAAAGAATCACTTCTTTTTATTAATTAGAGTGCGTTGAGACATCCACTCAAAAACAGCAGCAGAAGACAAGATGTGAGCAAGAAGGACATTAGAAGATCCTGAATAGGCAAGTTAGTCTTGGTTTTTACTGAAAAACTTTCAGAAAGATGTAAAAAAAAAAATGTATTCACGCACCAGGTCATGTTTAATAATTTTAAACATGGTATTCATATTTTACATATTTCAAGATGGTTGAGGATTTTTAACCAAAGTAAGTAAAAGTTGCCCTAAATAAAAGCATAAAAGTCTATTTGTGATTATATTGTTGGTATTTATGGATGGAACTGAAACTTTCCACTCAGATAGAAGGTATGCTGCTCCTTTACTCGGATAGAGCAACATGTATTGTAGACCTTTCACTGATTCACTCTGAGAGTTTATCTATAATTCACACACAATCACAGCCCTCGGCTCAAAGCACAGGTTAACCAGCGAGCTCTGCGCTTGTTTTGCCGCAGGCGTACTTGTTTTCTCTTTTCTCGGAGGCCTCAAAAAAGAAAAAAAAAAAGCACCTCCTGCTCTGCCGCTTCCCCTATACATCTGCTAAGGTGCACTTTCACCGTGGCGAGGTAAAAGCATGGGTGAGATGTTTAATACTGGCAGTACAAGTGCACGGTGCAGGGGCTCAGCGGGATGAATAATTCAGCCGAGTGTGTTTGAACAGGTACGGAAATAATCCTCTGGCAAAGTGAGAGTGGATATGAACCCCTTCCTCTTCCCCCAGAACAGCTTGGAAAAGCAGAGAGGTCTCTAAACATATCGCCCAGACTGGATGAAATATTAAAGGATATTTGTTAGCGTGAGAGCATGCTCCTTGAACGTCTCCTGTGCTGAGACAAGCAGGTAAACTCTGCGTACCTTGCAGCGCAGATACACTATATTGCCAAAAGTATTTGCTCACCTGCCTTGACTCACATATGAGCTTAAGTGACATCCCGTTCCTAATCCATAGGGTTCAATATGACGTCGGTCCACCCTTTGCAGCTAGAACAGCTTCAACTCTTCTGGGAAGGCTGTCCACAAGGTTTAGGAGTGTGTTTATGGGAATTTTTGACCATTCTTCCAGAAGCGCATTTGTGAGGTCGCACACTGATGTTGGACGAGAAGGCCTGGCTCTCAGTCTCCGCTCTAATTCATCCCAAAGGTGTTCTATCGGGTTGAGGTCAGGACTCTGTGCAGGCCAGTCAAGTTCATCCACACCAGACTCTGTCATCCATGTCTTTATGGACCTTGCTTTGTGCACTGGTGCACAGTCATGTTGGAAGAGGAAGGGGCCAGCTCCAAACTGTTCCCACAAAGTTGGGAGCATGGAATTGTCCAAAATGTCTTGGTATGCTGAAGCATTCAGAGTTCCTTTCACTGGAACTAAGGGGCCAAGCCCAGCTCCTGAAAAACAACCCCACACCATAATCCCCCCTCCACCAAACTTTACACTTGGCACAATGCAGTCAGACAAGTACCGTTCTCCTGGCAACCGCCAAACCCAGACCCGTCCATCAGATTGCCAGATGGAGAAGCGCGATTCGTCACTCCAGAGAACGCGTCTCCACTGCTCTAGAGTCCAGTGGCGGCGTGCTTTACACCACCGCATCCGACGCTTTGCATTGCACTTGGTTATGTATGGCTTGGATGCAGCTGCTCGACCATGGAAACCCATTCCATGAAGCTCTCTGCGCACTGTTCTTGAGCTAATCTGAAGGCCACATGAAGTTTGGAGGTCTGTAGTGATTGACTCTGCAGAAAGTTGGCGACCTCTTCGCACTATGCGCTTCAGCATCCGCTGACCCCGCTCCGTCAGTTTACGTGGCCTACCACTTCGTGGCTGAGTTGCTGTCGTTCCCAAACACTTCCATTTTCTTATAATACAGCTGACAGTTGACTGTGGAATATTTAGGAGCGAGGAAATTTCACGACTGGATTTGTTGCACAGGTGGCATCCTATCACAGTTCCACGCTGGAATTCACTGAGCTCCTGAGAGCGACCCATTCTTTCACAAATGTTTGTAAAAACAGTCTGCATGCCTAGGTGCTTGAATTTATACACCTGTGGCCATGGAAGTGATTGGAACACCTGATTCCAATAATTTGGATGGGTGAGCAAATACTTTTGGCAATATAGTGTAGGTTGAGATATCCCACACTAGTAAATATTAGATGGAAGTGAGCGCTAGCCGACAGGCAGGTGAACTGCCTTCACGGATACAGGCTCCTTTCATTTCAAACAACATAAATCCTCTCCCATTTTATTTCATCAATAAGGACTTCCTATGTGTTCATGGTCTTTTTCAGATCTCCTACACATCTATTTAAAGGTGTAGTAAATCTGTCTTTTAAGCTCAAATGAACGCCTGCACAAAATATCCAAGGATTACAATCAAACAAGTCATAAAGTCAGTATGAAAAAGACATTTACCAGACATTTTTATCTGATAGGGCAGTTTAGAAGCTGCTACAAAGCAGTTTAAAGAAAATATGCATTTATTATAAATTAGTTTAACAAAACTAAAAAGAGTATTGAAAAAAAACAGCAAAGCCATGAGATTTTGTCAAAAAAAACAATATTCAGATTTGTTTTTTTTAGACTCTTCTAATTGTTTTTTCAGTCTATTGCTTATAGACATCAGTCCATAAATTTCATACTAAAATATATTTGTTGAATTCACCAAAGCTATCTGAAATACAGTAGAAAATAGCACAAAATCAAGAAATACACATTTAAATTTTACGACAACATTCACTGGAAAAAATCTAAATCTACATAAGTAATTTTTTCTTAAAATAAGTGAATTTTTCTTGGATTGAGGAGGCAAAAAAGACATTTTGCCAACGGAACAAGACAATTTACACTAAAAATAAGAAAACATAATTGCATTGTCTTATTTCAAGCGCATATTATCTAATTATCTTATTTTAAGAGGAAAAATACTGATTCCATTGGCAAACTATCTAATTTACCTACTGAAATTAAGTGTAAATACAGTTAATTTAAGACATTTTTACTTATTTCTAGATCTTTTTTCCAGTGTAAAAGATACAGTAACATTATACCATACAGGAACACTTGGATAGAAATTTAAAAAACAAAACGTTTGATTTTAAAAGTCCCAACTAGTGTTGCGCCGATGCCATTTTTTGGCCCCGATACCGATACCCGATACCTTGCTGTGCAGTATCGGCCGATACCGATACCATAATATTGTAAAATAATTGCCATCATGGCTTTGTCAAGCTGCTGCCTACCTTTGTGAAGCAGGAAAAAATCTAATACAAAGTGAATCCAGTAGAACTTTTTATTGCCTACAAGGAATGGGTGACAATAGTTGAATAAACTTATTGCTCTCAAAATGGTATCAGTGCCCTATTTGTTGGTACTCGCCGATACCGATACCACCATTGTAGGGCAGTATCGGGGCCCCGTCCGATACTGGTATCGGTGCAACACTAGTCCCAACTAGAAAATTGTCTCAAAAACAACTTAAAATCACACAGTGTTTGCTGGGTTTATGTTGTCCTTAGGTGTGTGTGGATGTGGTTGTATGTCTCTGCAGTGGAGGCTGTAGGCTTTGCTTTGTGCAGGCGGCCTGGAGCGCAGCGGGGAGGAGCTCTGAGTATGTGGTATTTCGGGGTTAGCATGACATGTTGGTCATGTTGCTGTTAGCATAAACAAAACGTGTTGCACAATGCTTGCACGCTGTTGCACTTTTATCCACAACTTTCTTTCCGCCGCCATCGTAGGTCACTCTAAATGCAAAGTGGTCCCATACAGCAGACCTATAAAGTGCTGCTGGCGCGTCTTCCAACTCCTGTTCTTTCCCACTCGCCATACCCACACAATTCTCCACAACAACTGATTTTTTTCTGCTACACCCGGCTACGCTGCTTCGCTTCTTCTTCTTCTTGTTTACTACTGGTGGTTGGCTTTGGTCGCAGTACCGCCACCTTCTGCTCTGGAGTGTAAACGCTTCGCCTATGCAACACACGCAAATCGAACCGAGATGGTCGAACCGAACGGTTCGGACGGTTTTCATAAACCGTTCCATCCCTACTACAGATAGATAAAAGCATCTTCAATTGTGTTGTGAAATACATCATTAGGGTAGAGTCTGTTTGACAAATGAACATGATCTCTGAGATCATTTGTCGCTACTGTGAGTCACAGTGAAGATACAGAAAATAAACTCATTCACCCATTTTAACCTCTTTGGGTTTAGCCCTGAGCTCTTTTGCAGACCCCAGGAAGGGATGTAAGGGATAAGAGGGGGTACAGGGTTGATATGGGAGTTGTGGGCAACAGCCTCACGGGGGCCTGAGGCTGGAGGGGTGAGGGGAAGGGTGAGACTCAGGGAGAGGGGATAATTAAGCAACCACGGTGACAGCTGCAGCAGGTCCCGAGCAAAAAGGGCCCAGCTTCACTGAGCTGGATTAATGGCATCAGTGGAGCCTGGCAGCAGCGCCGGCACAGTCGCTAACATTTGATCATTAATTATTAGCCTTTCAGAGCTCAGTCTCATGACCTCTCACCTACCCGTGGGCAAGGCCTCACCTGTGCCTCAGATGTCCCAGAGAGACTAAACACAAATACAAAAACCCTGAGATTATCTGAAATGTTTACATTCACCTTAACATTTCTATCTTCATGATCTGTGAGGAAAAATAAAGCATCTCATTTTCATACCTACTTTGCAGTCATATCGAAATGTGAAATTTGTCACTTCCTGAAGCGTTCCCATCCTGTCAGCTGCCTGCTGGGATTTCACCACTCACATGCTGCTATAATTACAAAAATGACATAATTGACTCACATTTTCCCAAAGGGGATGCAAGGCAGACAATCATCATTCAGTAACACATACCTACAAAGGTGCTAATGTCACTTACCATCTGAAATACATGTTAACTTCTAACTGCTGTCCTAACAACACTAAAATAGAATCTGTAACGGCGATTGAAATTGTTTAATAATTAAACTGAATTATTTTGGGGTATTTTGTTTATGAGACTGAGATATTTTTCTCTTTGGGGCTTAATGTTTTGTTGAAAATATAACTTAGCATGAATTTAGTTTAAATATTTAGGCATGGCTTTTGGAATACCAGTACTGCTTAATTTATGTTTAAAGACTGATTGCTTTGTTGGGGGGCAACAGTGGCGTTGGATGTAGGAGTTTGCCCTTAAGTCGAAGGATTGACGGTTCAAGCCCCAACTCCGACTTTAATTGTCGTTGTGTCCTTGGGCAAGACACTTCATCTGCATTGTCTACTAATGGTGGTCAGAGGGCCCGGTGGCACCAGTGTACGGCAGCCCCGCTTCTGTCAGTGAGCCCCAGAGCAGCTGTGGCTACAATGTAGCTTGCCACCGTGAGTGTGTGAGTGTGTGCGTGAATGGGTGAATGAATGTAGTGTAAGGCGCTTTGGTCAAGTCTCCTGACTTGAATAAAGGCGCTATATACATGCCATTTACTTGTTTTTATTTGTTATTTCTACTTTAAATTAGAAAGAAACCTGTACCATGACTATTGGCAACCCTAGCGTCACTAGCAAGCCAACAATTGTTTTCCTAGCTTGCAATAAGTTAGGTTAAGAATACTCTTTGTCAATACTCACCTGGATTACCCCAGATATCCTTCCTTGCTTTGTCCAAACTACAAATCTACATCCTGAGAGTGTTAAATTTCAGTGAAGCCGACTCTATTGCCAAAACTTGTTGAAGGCCATCATACCAGCATTATAATGTCTGTCCATTCATTCATAATTCCATTTGTTCATTGTCTTTTTTTAAAAATCTAGGATCTCAAAGAGATCCTAGTTGAGGGGAATCTACCTCCAGTTTTTCAGGACATGCTAGCGTTCCTGAACCTTTGATAGCTCCTTCTTTACCACAAAAGACCAGGGTTAAGACATCATTATGGGACTTTGTCTGATCATTAATCAAGATTCTTCAAATTGAAAATACTCTGAATGGACTAAGCCCTAACCCATATTAAGACATCCATCTTTTTCTTGACCTCAGATTTAGGGGATCTGACTCTCACCCGGGTCACTGCTAAGGGTTGGGGCAAATGGAACCAAATCATGTGCAATAGCCAATAATAAGTTAGCCTAGATGTCCCTTAACCATTTTCCCGCAAGTTTTATAAAGAATCAACAGTTTGGCTAATTCCAACCAGCTCTACAGCAAGCTTGATTTTCTTTGACAGCAAACAACACGAAATTCCTTCTCCAGCTTCACCAGGACTGTGAAGACAACCATGACACATTATACTCCTGCAAAAATCCCCAAAATGTAGACCTCCTGCTCGATATGCATTCAATAATGCCTCCTAAGCTCCTAAGCCTCCAGATCCACAACAAACAAGGACTTCACTACATCTTTACCCTTGTGGACAGCTTTTCTCAATTACGCCATTGGTTTTAACCTGCAAAATGTCTTTTATCATTACAAAAACACTTTTACTTACTTTTACTATGGTGTCAATGTCCCAAATGCCACTGGGGTTGTGTTCATGATGGGAAGCTTTTCTCGAAACAATTGTTGGTTTCCACTGTTTTTAATAGACCATAATCCCAACTCTAAAGTGTAAACATCTCCAGTTACAATATTTAGACCATGAGTGGCAACTAGCTGAGGGTGACTGTAATACCTGAAGAACCAAAAATAAAACATTACCAAGTGGATCGATCCTTTAAATTTCTTTTCATTGCAAACATGTCACCAGGCAGGTTTTATCACATTGTAATCATAGCCATTACCAATGACCCTAGGCCGGATACAAGAGCTCAGACTGGTTTACTTTCAAAAGACGCACTCACCCCTTTACTTCATGAGAGCTGTTTCATCATTCCCAGGAGATGCATCTTTCCTCTCCGTGCTTCCTTCCTCCATACCTAGTGCAGATCTGAACGAACACATGTTGCTTGGCAGATGAGGTAACTCTAGGCAATCTCACTATGGAGCCTGTTCAGTTCCTCCACCAGACCTTTGCAGCTAATCAGGATTTCTGCTTGGATAATTGACCCAAAAGATTGATTTAAACATGAATAAAATACTAATGGAAAGCGTTATCCACCGCAAGCCGGGTATAATCAAGGACATTTTACCCAATGCTATATGATTGAGTTCCTATAGTGGAAAAATATAGAATTCCAGAGGAAGGAAATATATTGTAATACCTAGACCTCTTCATAGGCCTTTTTTTATGTGCAATCTGTCCATTTGTCATTTCTTTTATCCCAAAACTACTATGTTTTTATAATATATGAGGTATTCATAATGTGATTCTTTACCTCGCATTGCCTCTTTCTGTGAACACCTCCAGTTTTTGCTGCACCCATGTTTCAGACCGCAGTCCTCAGGTTTGTGTCTTCGATTGTACCTAAGATGTTTTTTTACCTTGACTTATATTTACCATGATCACAAAGAAGAGTCTCTTAAGACTCCACTTCCACTCTGGCTATTCAGCTGCCTCACAAGCAACCTTGCCCTGCACAATGAGAATAGAGAGCACTGAGTGGAACAAATGGGTAGATGTGTGCACTGTGTAATGGCTCGCGGGCTCTAATTGCACCAATTGATTCGAGTTGCCCAGTTGGACCGTAGATTTTTTTTTTTTTATCCGAGGAAAAGAGGCCAATGATGACATTTATTTTTCACAGTTAACATCTTTACCCTCCCTCCATACTCACTGAGTTTACATTAGAGATGGAGATCACAAGATGAAGTGACTCCCAAGTCCGAGCCGTGGATGTGTGCCTACTTTAGAAGTACTTCAGAAGCTTTTCAGCTGATACACTCGTTAATGCATGCAAGGAGGAACCATTTTGCCGTGACTCTTGATGCGTCTACATTTCACAACCATTTTTTCCCTCTATAGAAAGCTTTCTCTCTCCCTCTGTTCAACAGCATTAGTAATTATCACGAGGATGCCTCCTAGCCTCGGTGCAGAAGAAAGAAGAAAGAAAAGACTCTGAGAACACAGACGTCAATTTGAGTCCAGTTCACCCTGTTAGAGCAGGGTCCTGAATTAAAAACATCCCTCACAGGTCGTCTCTTTGTCGCAGCACCAGCAGGTTTGAGAGAAACTTCAATTATTTTCCATTAAGAGGGATACAATTGATCTAAACATGCGGTGAATGGAGCACTGGCTCCACCTTTACGGAGGGGGGGAGTAAAGGGAGTGAAGTTTCAGAGGCTGAGCACCCCTATGGATCGACCCTCTGGATCTATACAATCCACAGGCCCTCCTGCCTCAGCCTGATTGAATCCCACGCAGAGGGCCTGTGGAGAGGCTCTGATAACCGTATGCCATTGTCCAGATGCTCACCTACAGTCACAAAGTGTGGGTAAAGAGAGTGCAAAAGGGGGCGGCGGCTCTATAGAGCTTTTGACTTACTGCCAGTTAACATCCCCTGAGGGGGAGGGCTGTTTGGCAAAAAATGGCAGAGATTGTTCTGTTAACCTAACCCAATGATAAGTTTCAAACATTTTTGCTTTTTCCTAAAGTCCTATTGGTTTCTACATGAAATATTCTGTACTTGAATGATTAGAAAAGTGAGTTTCACCCATCTTTTTACTCTTGGACGGAAGTCAGGAAGTGTCATGATTTAAATACTTTAGGGAGCTGGTACTTTATGTCTTGCTTGTGGTTTTTTCATTGTTTTGCGATTTAAGTGATTCATTTATTGCACAAACCGAATGAAGAAACATGAAAGGAGGACTACCAGGAAATGTTTGATGGTGAAACACCAGTTTTCCAGTTATACTGCTCCAAAACGGACCTCAGTAGGCTTGACTGAGATTTGAAAAAACTTTCCTGGTTAAATGAGACAAAAATCAGCCATCTAACCACAACACCAATATAATAATTGAACATCATTGATCACACAATGGAGAAATTCACTTCTCCATCTTAACCCATCCCCTTGGGGAGCGGTGGGCTGCCACTGTGTGGCGCCTGGGGATCAATCGGGGTTAAGCGTCTTGCTCAGAGACCCAGAGTGCAGGCTGTGGGGATCGAACCGGGTACTTGCAACTTTCTCAGAGCACAAAGGCGCTGCTCTAACCACTAGACCAACAATCCCCAATATGTAGGTTTAGAGTAGTCATGCTAAGGGTCTATGTTGGTATTAAAGACAACTTTGCACTCTACTGCTTTACTTCACATCAGCAGGTGGCTGATTAACATTTGGACACAAACATGTTCTTAGCAGGAAGATGATACCAAACACATCAAATTAACAACATAAGGTTCCTGGATATACCAGTTCCTCAGTGGAGTCCATAGAGCCTTTCCTGTACCTTGACCCCTTTGAAAATATGTAAACTTTTTGTAAAAGCCCAATTTGGAAGCAGGAAACAAACCATTTTCTATGGCTTCTACTCATTTTATCAAATATTATTGAGACTAAATACCAGCTACTAGGTTTAGTTAGCAGCTTTTATAGTACATGTTTTACTTCATCTGCACTTGTTGACCACAAGAATGTTAAAATGCACAAAATGAAGTTCTAGCTTACATTTATGCATCTCCTTCAGCCAAAGAAGAAAGAAAATCGCCCAAAGGTTTAGCATTTCTCACTCACCTCTCAATCATCTGAGGAAGTATGAAGTCTCACCTTCATGAATTTATATGAAAAAAAAAACGAGATGCACACACTCCTGAAAGCCAAACAAGGTGTCTGCGCTCAATACGTGAAGTAGCACTAATCAAGTCAAACGTCGACCCTCCAGATGTCTGCAGAAAAGAGGGGAAGCATTTTTTTTTCTTGGTGTAAACAAATTCATGAAACACCTGATCTTGGCCTCTTTTCATGTCACCTATGTCTGAGAGCTGAAAAATATGAGAGAAGAAAGAATGAGACGGGGATGAAAGGGGCAGCGCTGAAAGTTGAGTGTGACAATCCCTAATCGCTGGGGAGAGATGTTGTCGTGGAAACAGGTCTATACCCACACCTTGTCAGAGGAGCATTCAGCCGTGTAATTCTTCAAGCCGCCGACTTCTGGACATCCTACCTTTAAAATGTAAACATGGACCAACTCCAATCGCATTAGGGCCACAAACGGAGCAGACGCCAGGAAAAAGGCTTTAACGCACAAAGGCTCATTTTTCAGCCTGAAGCTGTTTGCCAGTCTTGCTCTGAATGCACCCTTCCGTGGCTCGAGCACCTTGAGGTGTGCTCGTCTCTAATCATCATTTGATGACACAAATCTGCAAGCAAAAAAAAATCTGAACCAAGAGGAACACAGTTCCTTAGCAACGGGCGCCGATAGTCCAAACAATTTCATTAAAGCGTGGCACCTCTTAGCAGGTGGGTGAGTGTTAGAGGAGATAAACATTCATGAGCAGATTGGCTGTGGTATTTGCCAACATCACAATTGATGATATCAATTTGTTTGTGTAGCAGCTCAAATATTGTAAGTGGATTAAGCAAAGGTGTCAGGGATAGTGAAGGAGTGTATCAGGATGTCTTGTTTTATTTAACTGATAAGAGAAAAAATCAGCAGATTTCTTTATTTGTTTTACTGAAAATTTGAGTCGTTTTATTCTGAACTTCAATTTACATTAATGGGGATTTCAGAAAGTATAATGATTAGAAGGATAGATGGACCAAGTTCAACGGAATTAACTGGGCTCTTTATTCCTCAAGTTAACCTACTAACACTAGTATGCTAACTTAACATGTAAACATAGGTTGCGGATTTTGATTGGTTCGCAGTTTGTAGCTTGTGAGATATAAAGTAGCGCCCAAAGGTTTTAGCAAATGTTAGCTTGCTTACATTCTCCTCTGTTCATGATTTTCAGACTTGATTTATATTCCCATGCACTGCAGGCTTAAAGTTGTAGTGAAACGGCTGTTCCAGCCATCGCAGTTCCGAATTCTCCCGAGTGGTGCCCGACTTTACACGAGTGAATAAAGTGAATGTGATTGGTCGATTATCAAGGGGGCGGGATTGTTGTGGCGGAAGATTCGCAAGCAGTTTGGTTGTGGCCGGTTTCTCGAAAGCATCTTAGTAACCAGTTAGCAACTTAGTGCTAGTAGGTTCCCAATGGGAAATTCCATTGGGACCAAGTCGCACTTAGCAACGACACTGTCAAGGAACGCTATGGACAGCGGAAACATGCAAGAGGAGGAGAGTTCAGTGTCGGAGGTCGTGGATGAGTCGCCTCCGTCTTCCTTTTTTTTTTATAAGAGGAGGAAAGTGAGGACGAAGATGTTGTGGAAGAGGATGCCAGGACGGCAAGAGCTTGGTTTGGTGTAGAAGGCTTCCAGCCGTACATGTTTGAGCCCTTGCCTCACAACGCTGCCAGTTCTGTTAGCTCTACGCCTGCCGAAGACACAGACGTCCATCCCCGTGAACACTGGGACGGAACTCAATGGGAAAGGAAATTATTCTTATTTGAACCGCTGCGTATGTTAGCTGTGACATATGAATCAAGAGGCTATGACCAACAAAATTTGATTGACAGATGACCGTTGATATATGATTGGCTGAATTTAGGTGTACAAGCTGACGTATAACTAACTGGCCTGCATAGTATAACAAAAAAACCCTCACAGATTTTAAGGCAGGATTTTTGTTTAAATTGAAGTTTTCTAACGTTTGCGAAAATATCATCGGATAAAGAGTACATTTATATATAGCTATATACGAACCTTCCAACACACCGCAAACTTTCTGCCACACCAATCCTGCCCCGTGATAAACGACCAATCACATTCACTTTATTCACTCGTATAAAGTCAGGTACCACTTGGGAGAATTCGGAAATGCAACCATTGGAACAGCTTCCAGTTTCCAGAACAGTTTCCCTACGATTTTAACGTATGTCAACAATCAAATAACTAACCTGTAACTTATGGCTCACTTAAATGTTGATGCTCAGAATTTCTCAACGTACTTGCGGTATGTCGACGTGTGCCAGCATGCTTCAGCGTGGGTCAGCATCCTTGTGACTTATGCAAAATGTACCCATAACTTCTCCAACTTATGCCAGCTTTTTTGCCAGATTTTTCGTACGCCAGGTATGCGCCCGTCTAAGTCGACAAGGGGTTTAGTTAGACCAGAACTGTGAACTAATAATACCTCAGTTAACAACTCAAACAAATGGGTTTCTAACTTTAACTTCAAAGAACTCTGGCTTTTAGCTCTTTTCCAGTGTTCTGGGAGTTTTTTCCAGATCAGTGGAGCATAGGAACTAAATGCTGCTTCTCCATCTTTGGTTCTAGTTCTGGCTAAACAGAGTAGGCTGGAACTGGAAGGCCCGAGCGGTCTGGGGGGTTGATACACTGACAACAGATCTGTTATGAATTGAGGTGCTGATCTATTAAGTGATTTCTAGACTAACAGAATGATTTTAAAGTCTATTTTTTGAGCTACAGGAAGCCAGCAGTGGAAGGGCTTCAGAACCGGACTGATGTGCTCTACAGGTGCTGGTCATAAAATTAGAATATCATGAAAAAGTAGATTGATTTCAGTAATTCCATTTAAAAAGTGAAACTTGTATATTATATTCATACATTACATACAAACTCATATATTTCAGATGTTTATTTTGTTTAATTTTGATGATTACAAATGACAACAAATGAAAATCTCAAATTCATCATATCAGAAAATTAGAATATTACTGAAGACCAATAAAAACAAAGGATTTATAGAAATGTTGGCCAACTGAAAAGTATGAACATGAAAAGTATGAGCATGTACAGCACTCAGTATTTAGTTGGGCCTCCTTTGGCCTGTATTACTGCAGCAATGCGGCGTGGCATGGAGTCGATCAGTCTGTGGCACTGCTCAGGTGTTATGATAGCCCAGGTTGCTCTAATAGTGGCTTTTAGCTCTTCTGAATTGTTGGGTCTGGTGTATTGCATCTTCTTCTTCACAATACCCCATAGATTTTCTATGGGGTTAAGGTCAGGAGAGTTTGCTGGCCAATTAAGAACAGGGATACCATGGTCCTTCAACCAGGTACTGGTAGCTTTGGCACTGTGTGCAGGTGCCAAGTCCTGTTGGAAAATGAAATCTGCATCTCCAAAAAGTTGGTCAGCTGCAGGAAGCATGAAGTGCTCTAAAACTTCCTGGTATGTGGCTGCGTTGACCCTGGACCTCAGAAAACACAATGGACCAACACCAGCAGATGACATGGCACCCCAAACCATCACTGACTGTGGAAACTTTACACTGGACTTCAAGCAACGTGGATGAAGTGCCTCTCTTCTTTTCCTCCAGACTCTGGGACCTTGATTTCCAAATGAAATGCAAAATTTACTTTCATCAGAGAACATGACTTTGGACCACTCACCAGCAGTCCAGTCCTGTTTCTCTTTAGCCCAGGCAAGACGCTTCTGACGCTGTCTGTGGTTCAAGAGTGGCTTGACACAAGGAAAGCGACAGCAGAAACCCATGTCTTTCATACGTCTGTGTGTGGTGGTTCTTGAAGCACTCACTCCAGCTGCAGTCCACTCTTTGTGAATCTCCCCCACATTTTTGAATGGGTTTTGTTTCACAATCCTCTCCAGGGTGCGGTTATCTCTCTTGCTTGTACACTTTTTTCGACCACATCTTTTCCTTCCCTTCGCCTCTCTATTAATGTGCTTGGACACTGAGCTCTGTGAACAGCCAGCCTCTTTAGCGATGACCTTTTGTGTCTTGCCCTCCTTGTGCAAGGTGTCGATGGTCGTCTTTTGGACAACTGTCAAGTCAGCAGTCTTCCCCATGATTGTGTAGCCTATAGAACTAGACTGAAAGACCATTTAAAGGCTTTTGCAGGTGGTTTGAGTTAATTAGCTGATTAGAGTGTGGCACCAGGGGCCATCAATTTTGAACCTTTTCACAATATTCTAATTTTCTGATATGATGAATTTGAGATTTTCATTTGTTGTCATTTGTAATCATCAAAATTAAACAAAATAAACATCTGAAATATATGAGTTTGTATGTAATGTATGAATATAATATACAAGTTTCACTTTTTAAATGGAATTACTGAAATCAATCTACTTTTTCATGATATTCTAATTTTATGACCAGCACCTGTACTTTCTTAGTTGTAGTGAGAACACGGGCAGCAGTGTTTTGGATCAGCTGCTGCTGTCTGATGGGCTATTTAGGCAAACCTATGAAGACACTGTTGCAGAGATCCATTCTACTAAAGATAAATGCATGAATGAGGCCAGGTCTTTGTCACTGTTACCTCCTTCCTCTCAGTCCAGTTTCTGCTTGCTCAAGCAAGTTTTCTCTCTGTTGTTGAAAGCTCTGGTGCCATTGGAGTTTGGTCCTTCACCTTTGCCTATATTATTCTCCATCCTTCAAAAATGACTAATCTACTGATGTGGTCAAACCTTGATCTACTGGATGGACTCTGAACTTGTACCTGTAGAAACAAGGTACACTTTAACATATTCACCTGGAGTTTTACCTCTAAAAGGCAGAAGCTGCACTAATAGATAACTTCTTCCCCCCATGGGACAGTCCAGGTATGTTCCACCTGGCCTCACACGCCCATAGAAAGGTAACCTATCTGTTACTTTGTCCTGGTCTCTAACAGGTGATGTGTATTTATTAACGAGCTTCGTTTGGAGATTATTCAGGTGTCTAAACCTGTGATTTTCAACTATTAGACCAAGATACATGTCCTAATTCTTTTTTTTTTTTATTATTATTTTGTTAAAAATTAAATAGGACTGAAGATGAGAACAGTTCTTTTCCAACCAAATTCACCCTTTATATGTACAAGCAGCTAGCTTTAACGGACCATGACAGAATCAGTGAGAGGAATGTTCTGGAAATGTGTTTTGGAGATCTACCAAATATAAGATTTTATTATTATTTTAGATTTTTATTCTGTCTTTTCGTTTAATGATGATGTGAGATTTACACGCTTTATTTTCTGGTATGGGTTTTATAACATACAGGGAAGCCATGTTTGTGTAAATTTTTCCAAGCAGCCTATTTTCTACATGATGTAACAAAATGACTATGAAAGTTAAAAGCTGATAAATAAAATAACTTCAAAGGAAAACTATAACTATATACATAATTATATGCAATAAAAAAATGCTTCGCTAGCTCATCTTTTAAGTCTTTCAATCAGTCTTTTATTTCAAATCCCTGCTTTCTCATACACAATAATGGTAACAAAAGTACAATGCTAATATAAGGATTCAAAACATGCTAGATAAGACCAAGAAGATAAAGAATGTTGGTAAAAACTGAAGTACCTCAATATTTATAACTCTGTCTGAATAAAAACATTTGGAGCTTTTATTTAAAATAGTTCAGTTTTATAGAAAATAATGAAAATAATTAACCCTGCTATCATAAAGCACATATATGTGGTAATTATTTGTAGCTGTAGTCATAGCAGTTTGTATATTTCTTTGAGTATTTGACTTAACACTGCTTTATTGTTTTTTATTTTATTTATTTTTCTTAAGCCTGGTAGAATGAGGCGGTATCTTTATCTTCTACAGATAAATGGTCTACAAAGGTTTACATTGACAGATGTTTTATTACAGTTTTCCTTCATGTTTTGGTCATTTTTGTACAACAATATTTTATATGGAGGGCCTTTGTCTCTGACCTGTGATATAATAGTTTATCTAGTTGCATCATTATGAAGAACAGCAAGCTTCCTTCCTTATAAACGTCCCTTTTTCAGCATTTAATTCAAACACCACTTGGTTTTACCACATGTATTCATCCCCGCTTTGATCCATGATGGTCCAATCTAGTAATATAGACGTGAACAGCTCTTTTGAATTCAGGATGCCAGCGCTGGGCTTTGAGGTGCCACAGTGCGCATCGCCTGGAGGTAGCACTGACCATGAAGGAGATGAAAGAGACTTATAAACAGGGTTTGATGCTGGAATCTTTTAAATGGGCTTCACATCATTGTCACAAGATCAGAAATGAGTCTGAAGAAGTACTGTAAGGCCTGGGGGATTGTTCTTGTACCCTTCAGGTTTCAGTTTAGAGGGAACGGCTGGTTAAGTTGCAGGACAAAGACCACTTGCTTGGTATTAATCATTCTTGGACAGGTCACACTTGATGGACTTCTCGAAAAAAATCACCTGTTTTTAGTCTATAGACTACAATTAAAAGCTGAATTTTATTAAAGACATCTGGAGATAAATCTTAGACAAACAGGATGGGGTTTCAGTGCATCAATGGCTTATAGTGAAATAAATAGTAAGTTGAAGGTTAATCCCAAAACTGATGTACGGCTCCTTGTCTGAGAAATTATATTATCCCATAAACTTACAAATATTTTTTACATGTTGAATCCAGATTGACTTTGTTTCTTTAAAATAGCTGTGTAGCAACTTAAATCAATATTTTAAATTAACTGGGAGTCATTATGGGCCCAGATTTTTTTAACTCGTAAAGAAGAACATATTCAAGCTATGTTTTCTCAAGCTTCTTGTATTACTAACTTGTATAAACTTGCAATCTGTTGCCATTTTTGCTAAAAAAGCTCTGTATGTCTAACGAACTGATTTTTCGGTGGCACGAAACTAATCTTTTCAAATGCGAGCTGTGTCTGAACGGCCAGGTCTCATTCATCCGACCTGAACGCTATTAATACCCGCCAGTGGTCACTATTCTGCGTCTTGCTATGCAGAGGCGGAAAGAAAAACGACAATCATGATGGATGATGATGCGGAGAGAGGAATTTATGTTTAACCATATTGAAAAGATTGAGTGTTTATGGTTGGAAAAGATCGCTAGATGCACGCCGTCACTACCATCCATGTTTACGTCCGTGAACTCAGAGCACGCTGGCCTGTGATGTCATTGCGTCCTCTACTGCGCATGCGGGACACTTGCGTTGTATGACTGCAGTTCACACAGGAGATCGCTTACAAGTCACATAAATTTGGAAATGTTAGGTTTATTATTTATACATCATGTGCATTGTTATTCTGTTAGCCAGATTAAGACAGATTGGAAGGCCTTCCTTCACATTGTGGATGTCACTGTGTGTACGGAGGTCATCTAATCAGGACAGCCTTCGTGTCTTTAAGAGTACACAGGATATGGGCACATCTTGGAGCCGGTCTGATAGGAGAGCTATCTGTAACCCTGAAGCATAGAAGCAAGCTGCATATGGGTCAGGGCATTGATGGTGTATCAGTTTCTGATACGGACAGCTAACAATCCACCTGATACAACCCATAGACTCATGAGCTATAAGAACCAGGTGATGACCCTGTTCGGGGCTCAATTTTTGCCGGACGCTCGCAGACGTGATTTTTGAGCCCACAGCTGTGCAAGCTCCAAGCATTTTTCTCTGTCCTGTAACGACCTGATCTGGAATAAACTAAGAGTAGTAAATAACTTGCTCCCAGGAAAAGAACCGTGAGGAAGCCCCCCGAGGCGCAACGGCTTTTTTAGGGGTCATAACTTCCTCATTTTAACAGAAATATCAACGGCAACGCAAAAAAAATCGGATCTCGCAAAAAAAATCGGAATTGAGTATCAAGGCCTGCAGTGTGAACGTAGCCTAAGTAGCTAATGTTAGAACAGGAGTAACTATCTTCTGATACTGTGAGAGGCTAAGCGACAGTTTCATTAAAGCTATAAATTTGGTCACATTCACGACATAATATGGTAAGTTCGTTAATCCTAATATGGGACGTTCCAGTACCTCTGAAATCATTGATAGTGGCTTAAATTTGTTTTAGTTTTCCATTAGAAGATAAAAATGGAAAAAAATAATTACGATGTATAGTTCATGAAATGTTTCATAACATATCCATATAACATAACAGGAAGTATTTTGTCAAAATTATTGTTTGTTAGTTGCTTTGGATAATAATACTAAAATAGTGATTATATCGTCAGGGTAATAACCATGTGTCTCAAATGATAGCTATAATCATAAAATCTTAAGTTATTTTTCTTATTGTAAAACAATCCTGTTTATGAAATTCTTATTGAAATATTTGTTTTGTTTCTTTATATGTGATAGTTAGTAACAAATGAGACAAGAACTCAATATTGTGAGATCCAAATAACCCATAACCCAAAACTGTTAAGCCTTAGCTATGAGGTCTTTTTTTTTATTATTGAAATGTTTAATTAGGAAATGTAGAGTCATTATCACGAAAAAAACATTTTCCTAGTAATTAATGTCTGAAAGATTCTGTATTATAAATATGACTTACTGTCTCATAAAGACTCAATACTTGTTTATTATGATATTGACTTATGGTTTTTCATACTTATGAGACACTGAGGTCAATTATAAGTTGCTAATATAACATCACGCACTCATTATGGAGGGATAAGTAGTTAAATTAAAGCTAATCAATGTGAGATACTAGGCTATGATTATGGATAAATCCAAGATGTTGGGTAGAAACATGAAATATCATAGTTTAATATGCTAATAATGAGAAAATATTACAGTACTTGACGGTAAGTCAGTATTTTGTGGTTAGATCACATACCTGCTAGAGTAATACTCGAGAATACTCCTGCCTAATCTGTATAATGGACTAAAACAACAACAGTGAAGGATTCTTTCATTTGTTTTACCTAATTAACACTTTTATTACTCATAATCTTTGGATGCCAAGTGATGATTTTCAGTTAGTTACTCATTATTTTGAGATAAATTTCTATTATAATGACTTAAAGCGTAATTTTTATGGCATTTCCAGAAAGTGTCTCCAAGCAAACCTATGAATTTATGATTACTGTCTCAGTTTAAGACTGACATAAATTAACTGCCATTGCCTCCTGCTCATCACCCCCCTTCCTCTCCACCACTTTTCCCTTTGTCATCTTTTTGACACCTCCAAAAGATGACATGGAAATACATGTGTAGGCAAGCCTGACAATGAGGAGCCATAAAGCAATAAAGCCAGAAGAAAAAAAGGGAAAACGGGGACCTTGGAGTGTTTGTCACTGTCATGTCTATTGATTAATGACAGAGAAAACGTTTGAGAGGTCCTCGACAGAGGGGCAGGGGGAGACAGACAGACAGTATCTCATTTGTTGAGGCAAATATTCAGAAACAAGACGTGCACAGGCATTTTAGCCTCCCATTTCTCTTATTGTATTACATTAATCAAAGGGCTTCCAGGACGTTTATCTGAACAGTGTGTCACCGTGATGTTCTGGATACACAAAAACAGCAAAAAGTGCATCCTTTAGGGGTGTCTCTTTCCTGACAGTGGCATCAATTGTCCTGTCAGAAGCAGAATCGTGGCCACTGCATTACTTGGAAATTAACACATAGACTTTATGTGAGTGCTTGTCTCCTCACTTCCTGCCGTGCCCGAGTCGCAGAAACGAATAATTGAATTGGTACAAGTACATAAAGCATTCCAGCGGCTAATGTAACGGGCTTAACTCGGTTAACGAAGACAAGGCCGAAGACGAGGAGTGAGGTTGTAGGAAAATAAGGCCATGCAGATACAACCCTTTCCTCTACAGCCGCATCTGTTGGTGGGTTTTGTCTCATCACCTTCCTCTGTGTCACTCTCCATGTCTCCCTCCCTCTTTAATTGGAGGTCTCCGCCTCTGCTGTGTCTCACCTAAGATGCTGAGGAAACCTAAGCTGTCACAAAGTGTGCTTATTAAAATCGACGGGGGAAGATAAAAGCCTAAACTCTCAAATTTTCACAAAGCTGCAGCGTCTGTCTGAGTGCATCAGTCGTGGCTTAACGAGACACCACGACCCTGAAGCAGTAAAAAGAAGAGGGAGGGTGGATCGTCTCTTGATAATCATTCTCAAAATCACTTAATGCACCATTTGCAAAAATGTGAAGGAATTTGTCTCGGAGGCATTTTAAAGAAAACAAACTGACAGCTTTGGAAGAGTACCACTGTACGATCAATGGAAAGTGCCAGTTTTATGGCCTTAGGGATAATTAACAATGAACTTTCCCTTTATATTAAAAGAAAGGGAAGAATATTTTCTCATGAGAAGAATGATTTGGTGTAGTGACCTTTAAAAAATTGTCTGTTTATCAATTCACGAGACCCCGAGTACGTTCTTGACAAGAACACGGGAAAGAATGGACTCTGGGAGACCGGGAGTATGCAGAATAAATATGGGTCAATTGGAACAGATGCATATGACATAATAGTAAATCATGACTTTTCATTTAGTGAAGGAATAATGACTAACACCATCAGATAAACACCCATCAGAGCCAGCGGTACTTCACACACAGCTATGCCGAGAGAGGGTTGCTGCAGATGGGCTAACGTTAGCCCTGGCTGCCGTTAGCCTCGGAGGTCCGCTGGTTGCCACAGTCTTCTCAACATCTGACTTTTTTATGTAATTACACACCAATTCATTAAAAAGGACACTTAGTGATGTTAAAAGTATAATGTCCTCACCCCAAATGATCTTGAAACATAATTTCATAGAACAGCGTACCAAATCTGCTAGGTTCCTGCGCATGCCGATGACGTTACGCTACATGATTAACTGAACGTTGCCACATGATGTAAAACATTGTGGTTGCCATTTGTAACGTTAGCGTGTCTAATGGCCGATGAAGTTTAACCTGACCTATGACAAAACTGAAAAATCTGTTTATGGTGAACAACATAACTGCAAGACACTGATATAAAGGGGGAAAGCTGCAAGCGCTGTGGCTAGCTGTGCTCACTAGCTAACAGGTTAGCCTCTTTTAGCTTGGTCAGTTAGCCATATTAAGTTATGCTACTTTTAAGTGTCAACAACAACCATTCATTTTCTACAAGTAGAATAACTGTATTATTTGTCTAAAATCTCTACGAAAGTCATTTTTAAGATTTCCCATTTGTCCTTCTCTGCACTCAGATCTTAATAAAAAGAAAAAAATAAGCTGAGACTTTTTGTTAACTTATGAAATGGCAGAACTGTCTTAAAACGCATTACTTTTCATCAAGACTGACAATAATTTTGTACTTTCGACTACTTTAGACCGATGAAATGTATAGCAAATATAGGTAATAATATGCAGACTCCAACATTTGATCCCTAAGAAACAGGTGCAATACAGTTTGTCTGAGTGGAGTTGCCATATGTTAATGTCATAAGAAAGGGCAGGGCCCCGAGCAGAGCAGGTCAATTTCGAGAACAGACTAGTCTGCTCTGATGCATACTGGTTAAAATGGAGGCGAGAGAACAACATCCGGGGAATCTGTCCGTTTTCGGTCTTGTGTTCTTTTGAATTGGAGCAGTACTGAGGCTGTACACATAATGTATAAAAAGTTTTTTTTTATTTTGTTTTTTTACAAAATAGGAAAGCAAATTACATTTACACAAAAATATAGTGTAAGAGTAAAATTATGTGTAATTATGGTTATGGAATGTAACCTATAAGTCCCATGCATTTTTTTAATGGGACTTTTTTTTTTTTTTTTTTTTGGCAAGTTCTAGGAAAGGAAAGAGTTTTTCCTTGATTCACTGTGGATAAATAATTCAGCAGTATAGAGAATAAATAGACAGGTTAGAAATTTACAATCATAACAAATACCATAATGATAAGATATTAAACAAGTAAATTTTTTTGAATGTACATGATATTTTATTTGACTTAGTCGAATAAAGTTCCTGATATTCATTACAATGATGGTGCGAAAAAGGCAAAAACATCAAAGAAAACCTATAATATTTGAACACAATTAAAAGCTAACTGCAAATGTGCACGCAGGTTCACTTTAAACTTTATTTGGCAAATAAACAGCACATGAATAATAATCATCCGTTTTTTGCAAGTTAAACTCATTACCATGTCCATTTATGAGACACATCAGCTGAGGCAGCATAAATAATCGAACCTCTCAGCATCAAAGCGAATAGGCACAGTTACATCAGATGTTTTGCTGTCTGTAACCATGAGAAATTATTTGAATGCACGTGCCGTCATCATGTTCCACCAGACATCTGGTGTATAATTTACAATCAGTGCTGTTTCTGCTACGAGAAGTCAAACCTGGAGTTCCCCAAGTAGAACTCCTCCTTTTCCCCACTCCTGTAAAAACCCTCTCCTCTTGAAAAAGACTGTTTTACTTTTTTATTTTTTTTTTTGTCTTTGCTGTGGATTTTGCTGAAGCTTTAGACTCTCATTAAATCAACTGGACAAACTACAAGCCTCTATAAACATCAAATCTATAAATGCACGGACAGCCTTTACGCTAGGTCTCAGACAGACGCTATCCTTTGATGAAAACTTCTGGGACAGAAACAGAAGAAAAAAAATAACTAGAGATTTTCAGGCAAAAAGAAGAGAAAAAGTCTTGTTTTGACACCGAGATTAATTTACAAGTTTTCCCCTCACTGGCATAAAAGAAGGGTTTGAGAGAGGGGGGGTGAAGGAGCAGAAAGATGAGAGAAGCTTTTGATATTTATTAGGCCTGGACCTCACCAAAGACCTCTCCCAGGACTGCCGATGTGACAATTAAGCCAGGTTGTACTTTGACACTGTTTCCATAGGCAAGTGGCCAAAGTATATCTCCAGTCAAAATATCCATGCCAGCTAACAAGCTTGTTCCCTCTCCGTAGAGCTGAGAAGAAAGGAAGGCTGCAGCCTTGAGACATGAACAAAAAGAAAGAAAAAAAGAGGACGAGGGGCTTGGTGGTGAGGTTGGGCGTTGGAGAGCAGAAAAGGGGGCATTTCTTCCCGAAAAAAGCCGCTGGAGTTTGCTGAAGAAAACGATGTCAGCAGCTCGATGTGATCAAGGTGTTGTGCATTGTGTCCACTGCCAACAAGGGCTGACACAATGCGCAGCCGGGTAGAAAGCAGGCCCCTGGGTACGCCAGCACTCGCTTTTGTTGCGCCTTAATGACCCTGCCTTGATTCCACACATAACGCTCGCAGCTCTCACTACACCTTTCCGATTTAGCCCACTGTCATGTCAGCTCCCCTCTATCTTTGCTCAATCTTCTCCCTCATTTCACTCCTCTTGTTTTTATTGTGTGTGTGTGTGTGTGTGTGTGTGTGTGCATGCATGTGTGTGTGTGTGCGTTTGCTTGAAAACGCTCTTGTCTTAGAGGAGCTCCCCTCTACACAATGGCCATCTAAACTCATTAAGAAAATTCAGTAAAGAGCCATTAACAAACGGGATCTCTTTGGCCAGAGATATCAGGTCTAATTAGGTGACCGTTCTTGACAGGGTTGCAAAAACAAAAGGCGCGCTCGCATTTGAAAAGGTTCAGGTCCCGCAAAGGGCCTCATGTTTTTTTTTTTTCTTCATCGCAGACTAATGACTGTGGGTTTAATAACAACAAAAAAGTACCTTTCTTTCCTGGGAAGGCGACAGGAAAAAGGTCTGCCACCCCCCCAACCCCCAAAACAAAGGCCTTTCCACTCTGGGACCTTTCTCCTCCCCTCGCCAGGTGATTTGCTGTCCTCATTTATGAGACAATAAAGCCCACAGACTTATTGTAAACACTTTGCATGGACTGCTTAATGCAGTGCATGCCAAGCTGGGTATTCCAGCAGCCAACCCCCACCAACCTCTTGTCACCATGTCAAGTACGACGTTGTTTGCTGCTGCTTTTGTTCTGCAGGAATGTGCTCTGGTGGCACAGGAGCAAAAATGTTGATGTAGGTAGACTCTGCCAGGTTTCCCATTAAATGCCAATCTAGGTTGTACCATTCATAGAAATAGACATGGAAGAATGGCTATCTGGCTTAGGGACCTTAGATATAGTGATTCTAGAAAGTTTCCAGGCATAACACACTGCAAGAAGACCTTTTAACTCCCCCACAACTTACTAAGGTCCATACCTATACAACCAGATGAATGTCTGTACCCTCTTTGACATTCATTGGCATTCCCTTGTTTTTAGTACTTTGTACATCGCAAATATATAGTAAAGAACTCACAGGTATTGAAATTAATTCAGTTCTCACCTAATATGGGGTTCCACCACTCTATAAGGAGTTTTTAGAGGTATTAATGAAATAAAGACAACCCATTAAATGAGATGTGTCCAAATATTGACTTATAATGCATTTATTTCCCCTCTGGCCTTGCAATACCCCAGAATCAACGGAATAGAAAGTCTCAGAAAGACATGCTGTCTTGAACAACCAGCGATGGTGGGATACATGGTTGCACGGTCAAGTGCTCTAGAATGATTTAAAGTTTGGCTGGAAGGAAAGTCAACACTCATTAAGGCTGATTTATACTCAAAAACCAGGTTGTCTACATGTGTGTCGAAGTTTACGCAGATATGACCCTCGCCCTACTGCAGACACTCTGCTACCCCTCTCCAAAATTGTAGGTGCCCGCAGACAGTGCCACAGACAGGAGGCTTCTGATTGGTCAAACCTACATCTGCTCTACGCTATCCATATTTTCTGTTTGGTACCTTTTGGTTTTGTTTGTATGACCGCCATTCTGGAAAACGACTTGTGAAGTTGGAGCAGCTAGAAGAGCGAGGTGCGCAGGAACGCTAGGACCCTTTTTCCACCTGGATGCCCGCTCTTTTTCACCCTCAAGTCCCTCCTTTGTTTCACAAACTTGCCCCTCGCGTCTTTCCACTTTCTCGCCGCCTCCGCCATATCAAGACCCACAGTTAGATCGTGGCTGTCCCTCTTCTAGTAGTGAAACAACCCTGCTTTGCAGAATGTCTACATTGTAGTTTGGCAAGAACCATTGCTCTTAAATATTACAAGATGTCAGTTGAAATGTGACAGTTGAGGTCTAACTTTGGATGTTTTCGATGAGTTGTTCCCTCTGATGGCATCCCACAATGAACTAAGAACTCACGGGAAGAATTGTAAAAAAAAAAATTATGAAAAGTATTTACACTCTTTGGTTTTTAGGAACTTTTTTGTGTGATTTTGCATGACAGGGCAAAGCTCAGTCTGGCTTCTAATAAAGATTTTCTCCGGTCTAAACTATCCTGTTAGCTTAGCATGATTCTGCCACCACCATGTATCACAGAAAAGATAGTGTCTCAATAGCTTTCCTCCTCATGGCCTTGGCTAAAATGTTGAGTTTTGGTTCCGTCTTGCAGAGCACCTTTCCTCAAATGTTCAGTCCGAAGCATTTTTTAGCAAATCTGCAGTAGCTTTCATTCAATGGGAACTTTTTTCCCAACACTCCTCCTGTACTGGTAGATTGGACAGATCTTCCAACCGGAGTTGTTCTCTGCAGCTTTTCTATAGTCAACAGGCGGCTCTTCTCTAATTCATGCTCTCCTAGGGAGTATGTTATTAGTCGGTCAACCACTCTTTAAATAGGCATCAGAAATTGAACTAAAACTGCTGAGAAATACGTATGTGATTATAGAAAAACTAAACATGAAAGAACAATGGTACAAATGGAATAATTAAAACCAAGAAACTAGCGTAACTTTTGCTTAGATTGATAAATAACATCTGTTATGTATTTTATAATTCATTATTTAAAAAAATAGAGAAAATGAGAAGATTTTACTAAATCTATTGCTTAGATAAACATAATGAAACAAACAAAAAAAACATGCAATTAAGAAAAATCTTCAAAGAACTTATCGTCCAACTCTGGATTTCTTTGGATTAGTTGATTTATTGTCTTTAATTGGTTTATTATTTACGCACTTTTGTATTTTGCCAGTTTACTTTATGTATTTTCTAAAGATTATTTCTCAATATGTTTTTTTTTGTCTATACTAAACTCTTTTAGTTTATGACTCTTCCATCTCTATGAGTGACACATCCAGGAGTCAGCTAAAAACAAAGAATCAGCTCTATGTTTAATCTGTCTGTGGAGACTTTCTTCAGTGTTGTCAGGCTACCTTATCTCTGCCATAACCGTCTAGTTTCATCTTTAAATAATGCCAGACTTTAACTCTGCTCCCTTTTTGACGTCCTCATCTGAATCTATTTATGGTCGGGACCTTTTGCGGAGCGAGCCATCCGTCCACATTAGAATGAAAAGATCTTTCACCGTAATGCCTTGTGAAGACAGATGATGCTGACCTTTGTGCAGCTTTATATCGCATGTGGCTGTGTGAAATATACCGCTTCTGTTTCTGGCGAGTAGCTCAGCATAAATAAGACAGAAAAACTTTGACGGGTTCTTTATTTACTTGGACATTAATGGGCTTTTTGCTATGAAATGTTGTGTTCGCCATGGGAAAAAGGTGGATGCTTTTCCAGGAATTGATGCAAACACTGTAAAGAGAGCTGTGCTAACAGAGGGTTTATCAAGTAAACCACTCTTGTAAATTACATTTTCTCTGTTACATTGGGTACTTGTGTAGATGTGTGTGCACTTGTCTGCCTTATCACAGCTTCTCAGTCTTTTAGCTCCATATTGGTTATGATGGGACACATTTTTTTACATTTTTGCAGGTTTCACACACAAAAAAAACTCAGATTATGATCTTTTACTCCCAGACTAAAGAATGTTCCCATGTTTACAGCCCAGTCCTTGCTGGTTGCATTGAGAAAATAAAAAAAAATACTCCAGCAGCAGTAACACAATCAAGCAAATGGCCCGTGGAAAACGCTGATTATTCCACCGCCGATTTCCCTCTTATCTGAAATAAAGCTACAATCACACCTTTAGTTTGTTTTCGTTGGTCCAAACCGGAGTGGAAAATTTGATTTGGGTTTAGTTTCACACCGCCCAGTAATAGAGCAACCATGGCTTGTAAATACAGGCTGGTGGAGATGTTTTCTCCCAGGCTGGCAAAGCTGCTTCCCATTGGTTCATAGTTGTTGCTTTTTATTGTGATTTTATTAAAAATCAACTCTTTAAGGTGTTAAAAGGTCAGTTTGTAATGTTTTTTTTTGTTGTTGTTACTTACTCTGCACATCCTGAATCTTTACAACTATAGCTTTTGAACTTCAGTAACTACATTACTGCCTAAAAAACTGACCTTACTGTAAAAGGTTGGTGATATTTCCACACATTTCCCTGCACAACTCGCTATTTTATGGATTTTTTTTCCTACACTGACAAATCGGCTTTAATCTTTCTCCACATCCCGAGGTGCACTTGATGCTGTCAGCCACCTTTGTTGTGCAAAACTCAACCCAAGTCATACATAAAACATGGGTCCAAGGGCACCGTGTGGAACAATGGCCTAGCTGTGGAGGAGTGCAGTCTGTATTGTAAATAAATATGGTGAGGGAATATTAGTAGTGATAAGGTGTCAGTGATGGCATGCTGTTTAGAATATTAGAAGAGAGCAGCCGATATGTGTCAGTGGTGATGGAGACCTGAACACCAACAGAAACCAACAGGCTGTGTTGTAGCGAGGCTGAGGTTACAGAGAGAAGTGGAGGAGATGAGACTGTGGGACTACAAAGAACAGGATGGATGGATGGATGGATGGATGGATGGATGGATGGATGGATGGATCAACTGATGGATGGATGGATGGATGGATGGATGGATCAACTAATGGATGGATGGATGGACGGATCAACTAATGGATGGATGGATGGATGGATCGACTAACTAATGGATGGATGGATGGATGGATGGATCAACTAATGGATGGATGGATGGATGGATGGATGGATGGATGGATGGATGGATGGATGGATGGATCAACTAACTAATGGATGGATGGATGGATGGATCGACTAACTAATGGATGGATGGATGGATGGATGGATCAACTAATGTATGGATGGATGGATGGATGGATGGATGGATGGATGGATGGATGGATGGATCAACTAATGGATGGATGGATGGATGGATGGATGGATGGATGGATCAACTAATGGATGGATGGATGGATGGATCAACTAATGGATGGATGGATGGATGGATCAACTAATGGATGGATGGATGGATGGATGGATGGATGGATGGATCGACTAACTAATGGATGGATGGATGGATGGATGGATGGATCAACTAATGGATGGATGGATGGATGGATAAACTAATGGATGGATGGATGGATGGATAAACTAATGGATGGATGGATGGATGGATGGATGGATGGATGGATCGATCGACTAATGGATGGATGGATGGATCGACTAATGGATGGATGGATGGATCGACTAATGGATGGATAGATGGATGGATGGATGGATGGATGGATAAACTAATGGATGGATGGATGGATGGATCGACTAATGGATGGATGGATGGATGGATCAACTAATGGATGGATGGATGGATGGATGGATGGATGGATAAACTAATGGATGGATGGATGGATGGATCGACTAATGGATGGATGGATGGATGGATCAACTAATGGATGGATGGATGGATCAAGTAATGGATGGATGGAGGGAGGAGGGAGGGATGGATGGATGGATGGATGGATGGATGGATGGATGGATCAACTAAGGGATGGATGGATGGATGGATCAACTGATGGATGAATGGATGGATGGATGGATCAACGGATGGATGGATGGATGGATGGATATAAACTGTTCAGATTTAATGATCAAATCAAAGTTCAAATCACATCATGGAGAAGTAAGTAATTCCAATCCAGGAAGTTGTGTTAAAAGCAGAGGAATTTTCAAGTTTCATATTTTCCTCTTTCTAACAGTCAGATCATGATCATTCAACCTTACGCTGCTTCTGAACCAACATGAAATCCCAGTGAGATGAAGCGGTTCATGTCATCTTGTTTTCAGCTGAACCTAAACCTAGCAGGCCTGTGTCAGCGCCTCAACCTCTCTCCATTTTCACACATAAACTTCTACTGGATTCCTGAGACTGTTTGCAATTTAAAGCAGCAAATTAGAAGCATAAGTCATCTGGTTCCCATATTCCTGCTGTCAGACCAGGAGCTGGCTGATACCCCCCATGTACACACTGGGTGCCTGCTCAACACTTGATCTCTGAACTCTCTCCTGGTCCCAGTTAACAGGACTTAACTGTAGAAACTCACCAACTCTCAGGTGAAAAAAAACATCTTCAGCGTGTGAGTCAGTGACAACCAGCTGCTGCAGGTTTAACATTGATTCCTCGATTTGGGAGTTCACATCCTATCGCTGCAAGAGTGTAAACACTTGTTATTCTTAATCCTCACAAGGACTCTTAACCTGTCAGGCTTCCAATTCGAACACATTACAGGGCTGATCTGCAGAGGTTAAAACTGCGTGTCTGTCAGAATCTGCTTTATTTTCCTGCTTATGTGCATACCTTTCAGAGCGGCTCATTCGCAGTGAAAATGCAGCGGCTCTGTGAGAAACTCTGGCAGAGGTGACGTGTCCTACATGCTCTCTGACAGCTTTATGGGCTCTGCGTCTCGCGTTGGGAGCCAGATTATGGGAAAGGAAACATGCTCGCACTCTGGGGTAGACACTAGTGTTGGCTGCCGTCCCACATAGAACGGTCAGGTGAGGTCCAGGGTTCAGCGCTTGTATTATTAACAGGAAGAACAAGCTGACAGACCTGCAGCTCACTTGAGTAGAAAGCTGAATTAGTGAAGGTCATCCAACTTTGAAGAGGATAAGTTGGGAAAGTGTTTTCTCCACCGTATTCCTCCTCTTTTCATTACGAATACAGTTAACTGATTTTTTTGTTTACACTGCAAAAAATGGTAATCTAAATAAGTCATTTTTGCTCAAATTAACTGCATTTTTTTCTTGAATTCAGGTGGTAAGTGAGACACTTTGCCGATGGAACAAGACAATTTACACTTAAAATAAGAAAAAACAATTGCTTTGTCTTATTTCAAGTTTATGTTATCTAATTATCTTATTTTAGGAGTAAAAATACTCATTCCATTGGCAGATTATCTTATTTGCCTGCTCAAATTAAGGGTAAATACACTTCATTTAAGACATTTTTTACTTATTTCTAGATGTTTTTTGCACTGTAAAACTAGTGTCAATATTTCTATTGGTACATTAAGAAGTTACACTGGAAAAAAATCAAAACCTAGACAAGTCATTTTTTCTTTAAATAAGTGCATTTGTTCGTGAATTGAGAAGGTTAAATAAACATTTTGCCAATGGAACAAGACAATTTACATTTAAAATAAGAAAGCACAATTGCATTGTCCTATTTCAAGTGCATTTTATCTAAATATCTTATTTTAAGAGTAAAAATACTCATTCCATTGGCAAATCATGTCATTTACCTACTCAAATTAGGGGTAAATACACTTAATCTAAGACATTTTTACTTATTTATAGATCATTTTTCCAGTGTATTTTTGCTGCAAAAAAATTCTAAAATTAAGTGTATTTACCCTTAATTTCAGTAGATAAATAAGACAATTTGACAATGGAAGGAGTATATTTACTCCTAAAGTAAGATAATTAGATATTATGCACTTAAAATAAGACACCGGGATAGTTTTTTTCTTGTTTTAAATATAAATAATATTGTTCTAATGGCAACGTGTCTCACTTAACTGCTCAATTCAAGAAAAAAAAACTTATTTTAAGCAAAAATTACTTAATTAGATTTAAGTGTTTTTGCAATGTTAAAAGAAATCTAATTAGATATAATGTGACCGACAGAAACAATATAAACACCTACCCATTAGTTTTCTGTTGCTTTTTAACTAAAGTGCATTTTTTTCAAATTTTTAGGGTAAACAGCATATAGTTGCCTGCTACCTAAGGTTCTAAATACATAAATGTCACATTAATTAAATACGTTGCTGTTATATTAAAAGCTGTATAGTTTTTCATAATATACGGCCTTCTAAATTCTATTATTTAGATGGAGCTTTCTAATTTTGTAGGAAAATATAACCTTAAAAGACTTTATCATGTGTTACAATAGGGCTTGAAAGTACATGGTGTTAAATAAATGAGGTATGATGCTAAATGATAAGTCTACTCAAAACTCTGATCTGAGCTGCTATAATATAATACAGTATGTTTTTATAAACTAGAATAACATATAATATGATAAAAACCAGCAGGAGCCTCTTGCGTCCTAGGTGCACTAAAGAGCGCTATCGCAGATCCCTCCTTCTGGCAGCTGTTAGACATTCTAACCAGCACTGTTCCCAGCAAACTGAGAAGGTTCTTTAAATCTCTTATTATACTTAAAGGGATTTTATAAGCTCATATAGTATTTTGCCTCATTCTACACTATTTTTTTATTTTTATTTTATTATGTATGTTTGTATAAATACATCTAAAATCTTACTATTGCTGTTATCTGTGCAGGGTTTGATTGCTTCTTGCTTTCAGTTTTGGGGGTGTAATAGTCTTTTTTTAAGAAGTTATTAACTAATAATTTTACTTTAATTTACAGCTTGCATCATTAAATCTCAGTTTGCCATTTTTTCCCTTACATCCTGGTGATACACATAAATTTCCCCAATAGGGAAAATAAATATAGCTCATTTCTGTTTTATTCTACTCTTTTCTTAACAATACAAAAATACAATCCAGTAATTTATGCATTATTTGTAATATGATGAAATGCAGTTACAAAATACACTGTTTTGTAGATTGTTGTAAAATATAAAGATATAATACAGCAGGACACTGTATGCTTAAGTAAAATCCGACATAAAAAGTACACAATATCAGTCTGATATCTAAGTTGCAGTGGCGGAGGATCCAGGTAAATGTGACCTGATGGGCATTTTTCCCTTTCTTACTTTATGTTTTATATTTTATTTCCAGTAGCATCTTTTGTTTAACTTCTGCCATCAAAGACAACACAATCAGAAGTCCTCTGTGTTTCTCTGTTCGATGCCTGGAAACTTGAATAACTTTGGTTTGATTTGATTTGATTTGTCAAAGAGGGAGGAAGGAACTGTAGAGGGAAGAGCAGATGTTGGAAAAAAAAAGTTGGAGCGACCACATGCTTCCCATTTTCTGCTCAGCACTCAGGACACTCGGAGAGGAAGTATGTCCTCGTCCAAAACCTCTGACCAGGTGCTCCGTCCGAATGGGAAGACTATTAAATGGACTTAATGTGGATCTATGCTCCTTGGTGGATAATTCATGGACCTTTGGGACTCCGCTGCCCGTCCAACAATGCAGCAAAGTAGAAGAGCAGGTTTTCCTTGGATTTCTATTGTAGTAATTGTCATGTGGAGTCCCAGATCTGTAGATGTAAATGTAAACTGATCTGGGGGAATAAAAAGCAAAAAGCCCCACATTATCTGACTAACAACATCCTCACCATCAGCGCGGTAACTCCACACCGCACGGTTCTGAGCAACGAGGACCATTACCGTAGGGCTCGGACATCACTGATATCTGTCACAGATTCAACATAATGGCTTCAGCCCCTGTCTGGAGGAAATCTACATCTCACCGCTGTTAACCCCATAAGAAACAAGAAAAGCATTTGACTGCAGCAGTTGGAACTCCTAATTAGGTTGAAGTAGGTCTCTTTGAAGCGACGGTGTTGGAGAAAAAGCAAAATGTGAAACATTTTGGGCCTCATTATAAGTTATCTAAAAGGCAAGAGGCTCGTGATAATGAGGGCCATGCAGTGGGACGCGACGCGGTGGGAAAGGAGCGCCTAATTGTGTCAAATGGCTGGAAGTATTTCACTTTGATTTACGGCAGAAAATAAAGCGGGGATGCGCTGCCCGGGTACGGTATACAGCGTCAACTAAACGAGGAAGTATAGGAGGAACAGTGGAGATGAGTTCTGCCTCAGTCAGAAACAAAGAATTAAAGGAGAATTTCCACTTCGTTCACCCTGGATCATGTTTCATTTTCACTTTAGTCTCTTTTACATAAAATCTATGTACTAATCTGACAAATGCTTTTGCTAAAACATTAAGGATTATTAAAAATTATTAAAATAAATCCTATATTGAAAACATATTTTAAATTTTTCAGAGTTAGACAACAGATAAACTAAAATAGTACTAATAGTACTTAATACTCACATATATACAGTCATCTGTTTATATTACTATTTTTGTATGTATTTATTACTGTTTTCAAAGTTGCACTTTAAAAAATTAAATTGTCTAGAGCTGTTTTAAATTAAATTTCCTTTTGTTTACACTCATGTATACAAAATGACAAAATAAATCTGTCTAAGTCTTTCTAAACTAAAATAGAAATAGTGATTCATTCAACTTACTTCAAAAACTTTAAAATACACTGGAAAAACGATCTAGAAATTAATAAAAATTTCTTAAATTAAGTGTATTTACCATTAATTTGAGTAGGTAAATGAGATAGTTTGCCAATGGAATGAGTATTTTTAGTCTTAAAATAAGATAATTAGATAATATGCACTTGAAATTAGACAATGCAGGTGAGTTTTCTTATTTTAAGTGTAAATTGTCCTGTTCCATTGGCAAAATATCTCTTTTACCTCCTTAATCCAAGAACAAATGCACTTATTTTAAGAAAAAATGGCTTATTTAGATAAAAAAATTTCCCAGCGTATATTTAAATAAAACATGTAAATAAAAATAAATAAATAAATATTGTATATTTAACCCAAAAAGTATTATAAAAATTTAAACTATGATGATAAAACTGTAGATTAAGGCTGTATAAATATGTTTAAAAAATGTATGCAAAATTTTAAGAAATGAATAGTTGAAACAATAAACGGAAATATACAAAAAAACTAAATTTAGATTCAGTAGCAAAGTAAAATGTTGAAAGAAATCACCAAATATATTCGAAATTAATAAAACCATAAATAAAGTAAATGAAAAGACTCTTAATCCTTAATGTATTTTTAATTTAGAAATTCGTTAGAAAGGTCATGCATCTAAAGTTACTTAAATGCAGAGATTTTCATCTGTTTTCTTTTCACTTCATTAAAAGTTTCATATTTAAGTTGCTTTATGTTGGTTTTGGTATCATGCTCATAGAAAATACCACATTATTTCTTGTACGTCTCAAAAGGGAGCAGAAATGTGATCAGCTTCCTCTACTTTGTTGGTGTCAGCTGATTGGCCGCCATTGGTCGTATGGTATAGAAAACACGACATAGATGTAACCAGCCTCATAAGTAAACTCTCAGCTGTAAGTCTAAGAGGATGGAGCGGTGGGGACTCCAGAGGGAGGAGGCGGTTTCATTGCTGAGATAAAGAGAGGAGATGTCTCTTTGACAAAGCATGAATACCTTGTTGTCACTCGCTGACAGCCCGAATGGAGCAATCATCACCAATAGGCCTCGGCGGCTGAAGCCACAGCACAATTTGCCTCTTGAAAAAAAACCTCATTTCAGCGGCAGGAGTTAAAGTGCTGTGTACAGGTGACACTCAATGGGCCTCGCCATCTGCATGTCAAAGCTTCCCCGGCTTGTCAGCACAAGTGGAGACTCTGAGCTTTAGCGGCTGATTGTGATAAAGCAGACAACAGAAAACAATCCTGTTTTCTAGCATTAATGCAGATATCAAAAACGGTACATTCTACTTCAAGTTCTATAGAAATGGTTGCATTAAAAGGTAAACCACTGTTACCATGAACCAATCAGAGTTCCTGCATGATCACATATATGGCTTCTAACAATTATTGATTAATGGGTATCTTTTAAAGAAAACTTGAAGGAGAAACGTTTATGCTTGGGATGCACGATATAATCGGCCCCCTATCGGTATCGGCCTGTATCGGCCTTAAAACTGAATATCGGACATCGGCCACCCCACCGATATTTAACCCGATATTTGATCAGCTTCTGAGTTTCTAAAGTCTAAAAAAAATATATTTCTTCTTCTTCCTTAAACACTTCTTTTTTACAGACTTAAAAACTTCTAAAGACGAAGGGAAAAAATATTGGTACATTAAAATATCACAATATCTTCATATGCTGATATATTGCCATTTAAAAACACCATATCAATCTCTTTTACTAATAAAATATTGCTATATGTCATCGTTATGCTACGAAATCCCCCGAAAATTCACAAAATTTTGCCATATTTTTATATGTTGATATATTGACGCGGTATCGATCTATTTTACTAACAAAATCTCACAAGAATTTGCAAAATATCACGAGAGTTTGTAACAGAACAATGAAATTTCACGGGAGAAAGTATAATAGATTGATACCGCGTTTTATATTTGAGTATATTATTTTTCAAAGTGTCAGAAATGGAGAACAAAACTGCTATTTTCAATGACTACTTATTTTTGTCCAGCTTTAACATCGGTATCGGTTATCGGCTATATGAGTTTTAAAATATCGGCATATCGGATATCGGCCGAAATCCCAATATCGTGCATCCCTAGTTTATGCTTTAAGTGTTGAGGGAGACCATTCCTGAGGATTATCAAGGTCTTTTAATACATTTTTTAATAGCATACCTGTATTATTTTGCTTATAAATGACATGCTGCAAAACTGTTTGAATCCACAAATGCAGTAAAATAGACTTCTGTCTATACTGTAATCTCTCGTAGTGGTTAGCATGGTCACTGAGTACAAACTGCAATAGGTTTAGGCTCAGTTTGAATTCAAACAATTCTGATTCTGATTCCTCATTTCGATTTTGATTATATTGATTCTGGATTCTGATTCTTTTAAGAAGAAGGCTCATAAAAGCTGACCTGTTAAAAAATGAGCTGAATCTCCAGAGTTATGTCTGGATGAAATGTTCTTAACTTCTCTTCTATCGATTTTCTCACGCTTAGTCCTGTCAGGGTTGTGGTGGGGCCAGTGCCGATATTTGGGAGTCTATGGGTGAGAGGTGGGATGCAACCTGGACAGGTCGCCAGTCTGACACAGGGCAACACAGAGACACACAACCATGCATACACACTCACACCTAAGGAGAATTTAGAGAAGCCAATTAACCTACCGTAATTTTCGGAATATAAGCCACAACTTTTTCCCATTTTTCGACCTTGCGGCTTATATAACAATGCGGCTTATCTATGGACTTTTACATCTAACAGCCACTAGGGTAATACCTAAATCTATGGATTTTACCATCCACCATGTTGACGTCACATTTGCTTCAACACACAAGTACGGTAGCCGCGTGCGTGGGAATGTAGAGGTCCTCCGGAAGCAGACTTCTACCGGTACCAGACAGAACGACAGCAAGAAAGTTTGTGTTAAACATAAAAACTTAATGTAGTTGTGCTTTGCTTTATCTAGTTTTGTTTTTCTTAATGTAGTTGCGCTTTTCTTTATGTAATTGCGATTTCCTTAATGTAGTTGCGCTTTTAGATTTGTAGTTGCAGTTTGCACTTCAGGGCCACCGTACCCATAGCCTGACTTAGTCCTACTCAATTCTAGTCAGAATATGAGTCTGATGCTGCTCCATAGAGCTGTGATTATGGGGCGTGTTTCGAATGAACCAGGAAAAAAAATGCCTCTGCACTCAATTGGATAGACCTACAACCAATAAGAGCAACGGAGTGCGTGACGTATGTGAAGCGAGGCATAGTTGTTGTCAACAAAAATCAAAGCGTGCAGTTGCACGCCTAGAATAAGAAGATGAGCCTTGATCGCGTTTCTCTGTTCCTCTTTTAAAATTAATTTGCTGTCGATATCTTCTAGAACAGACCTAATAGCAGAATCTACTCACCTCAACTCTCCAGCGGCAGCCATTGTTGTTGTCGCCCATGCATGCTTTGGTGACGTGGTTGATTACGTTGCTGTTGATCATCTGTCCATCATCGTATAAAGCCCGCCCTGACAATTTGATTGGATCGCCAGAGAGTGGGCGATCATACTCGCGCTACTATGGAGCAATGCCAGACCGAACTTCCTGACCTCAAACGTTGTGGGCGGGACTGAGTTCGGAATGGATTCTAACAGGTCCAGCCTTCTCCAGCTTTCAACCCCTATACACTCTGTTCTGTCCTCTATTTACATTTTCGAGGAGCTTCAGCAGCAGTACTCTAGTCGCAGATATTGTATTTATAGTCCCTACATTGCAGAGATTAGAATCGGAACATTAATGTCAGCCAAACCCATTCACACAGGGACAGATAGAATCTTTCAGTAAACCCAACATTACCCGCCAAATATCTGACTCATTGGCCATTTTAAAACAAGCTATTCAAATACTTGTATTATATTAAACTGCACTTACAATATTCACCACTGTTTGGCACCGTTTTTCTTCTTCAAGCCGGCTTGCTTGGACTCACAATAAATAATGGGACAGCGAACCCGTCCTTCAAAACGGGTGAAAAGAAGGCTGCATTTGTCGGCTTAGTCTTCCAATCCGAAAAGGCCTCTGCCCCCCGCTATGATGTAATCGGCCCAACGAATCTAGCCTTTGGGTGACGTAGCCCCCTAAACCCACCTGAACCTTCCAGGCCCTTTCGGATAAATCTTGTACTGAGGTATTCGGTTCCTTTAGGCCTGTCGGTTTCAAGCAGAGGTCTCAAAAATAGGCCTTTGGGTTTAAGCAGTCAGCATTTTCAGAAAACAATTCACAGTAATGAGGGAGTGTTACCAGCACAATCCTTAGTATAGAAACAGATATTAAAGGGTTTCTCTCCATAGTTATTAATAGCCTTATTGAGCATTGCTGTCTGTTTATTATGGTTTGTTTAAAACCCCTCTAGCTTGACCATTTTCGTCTCAAAAAAAGTTTTTAATCATATTTAAAGCTGCCGTTTGTTTCCAACATTTATATTTTATTTATATAGTGATTTTTGGTTCATGTTACATTAAATAAAATAGAGCAACATATAATTATGCTAAATATAACAATAACTCTTTAGCTCCTTTTTGGAAAGAGATCATCATTCACTGTCCTGATATCTTCTCATGACTCTGTTAAAACAGTAAGTCATTCATTGGTATTGATGGAGCAGACTGATAGTTTTTCAATGTGTGCATTGAAGTTGTAAAATCCTCCTCTGATCATGTTTGTGTTAACATGTTTGGCAGCCAGCCCCTGCTCTAATAATGCTCGGTGGGAGTACCTGATAAAGACTGGATGAAAATCACAGGGATTTCTTTGGTTCTGACCTTGTAGACTTGTTCAGATGTGGCTCCATGTTGAGCTGAGTGACTGATCTCTGTCCCTGAAACTTTGTGTTTCTCTTAGTTTACCATCCATCCAACTTGATGTAAATATTCATCTCATACTCTCCTTTATTGTGAGGCATTTTGCTCATGGAACATTTTTTCTCACACTATCAGCCCTTAAAGCCTGTGTTAAAGTCTGAGGTAGCTTTCTGCAGCCAATCCAAACACATTTGCTCACGTCTTTTAGAAAACATTACTTCTCGCAGATATATAGAGTTCAACACCTTGGGAATACGGGTAAACATTTAACTGTGTTCCTCTGGGAAAAAGGCATCCTTGCCAGCAATGCTTTTATGGACCCAGCGGTTCAAACAGGCTTCTGGATGTTAGGCTTTCTGCTCTATCTTAGATCCAGCGTTAGGTGACATCCAAGCTGAATAAAGTGTGGAAAGTAAAGAAACGGACATCTCTACTCCAACAAAATAAAAACACTATTTTGGTAAGAGTTAGAAATCTGACTGTAGGCTTCACTGGATTAGAAAGTTCAATATTTGATTTTAGCCACAAGCTTCTTCTGATTCTGAAGTCATACAGTCAGAACCTCCTGGTTGGTCGCTGGTTCGTTGCTGGTTCTTGGAATAGGTGGTTTCCTGGAGCACCAGTGCTGAAGGGGGCGCTGTGGGTACATGTTTGCAGGCGTGTTGTTAATGTAATAACAAAGTTGGTTTTGCTGTTTATAGCTTCTGGAGTAGTTGTTTCACTTGTTAAACTGCAGATATTTGTTCTGTGAATCAGCTAGCTTCATGGTCGCAGTTTTCGCCTGAAAAGGCTGTTTACTGATATTTAAAGAACCTAAGAACAAGTTTAACTAATGAATGGCTTTCGGGGAGTATGTCCTCTTGTGGATAGTTCAAAAAGAGGCAATAGCTGGCATAAAATAAATCATTAAGTGTCTTTATTTCGTATGAGGTCTATTAATATTTCAATCCTATGTTGTCTAGTAAAAGCCCAAAGGGAGCCTCTGTTTTACATCAATTTTTGTGACGTTGAACTGTTATCTAGATTCTGATGAAGTTTTTTTACATGACATCAAAGAAAACCATCCTAAAAACGTATCTTCTAAGTCAAGTTTTGGACCAAAATATAATTTACAATAAGTATATGTTATTCTCAGAACACAGACAGCAAATATTCATACATGTTACACTTATCTACCTACAATATTTAGTACAAAAATTCAAGTTAAAGAGGAGCCAAAACATGGAATCCTCAAGGGCACTAGGGATTTCAATATAGGACCATTCATTAAGGAGTAAACCTTTTAGAGGATCACGAGAAGTGACCCCCCTTTTTCGTGGCGCACTGAAACCTGGCTTATGCATCACGCACCCAGAAAAATGTGTATCTTCATGGACACATGGAAAAGGATAGTGGATATGTAGCAGGTCCTACTTGTGTGAGTTCACTAATATGAACATCTACTGACATCATAGGATTTAGCCCATAAATATAAAATGATCAACAGATTGTAAAAAATCTTAGGAAGAAACTACTGTCACTCTTTGGCTTTGAAACAATAGGAAAAGCTGTGTTTTCTTTTACTACATGTTTTGGGGTGTTGTAAGCTTGCGGTATGAGCCATAAACGCCCCTAGAGTCGACCAGAATATTAGGAACAAGGAGAAAAGCAGCATACTGTGTAAAGCGTAGGTGTGACAAACATAACTGGTTCTTTAAACTTCTCTATCGCTGGCGCGATTCAGGAATCGGTTCAGGGTTCAGTAAAAGAGAGTAAATTCACACCTTCAGTTAATCCCTTTTGGTTTCACCGAATTTTTTAGGCTGGGCCAAACAAGGTCATGCAGTTAAAAAAGGATTGATTTGTTGGCGTTATTCCTGCAGTTTCATGCATGGAGAAGACAATCACTTGAGATTCCTGCTTCTCTATGTAGCCCCATGCTATATTTTTAATCTACATCATCCTGGGATTAACGCTCTTGGTTTGTGTTTCTCCTCTTCTTCTACTTCTTAAATTTGCAGCTCTTACATCACATCCTCTCTGGAGGAGGCAGGCATTCACACCGCATCCGAACCGATCCAGGGTACGGAGAAACTTCTGTAAATGTGCCAGAGTATGTTTTAGGGTTCTGATCCATCCTTTTTTTTCATCTTTTTCAAACCTGTTTAATCTTTAGTGAATCAATGGCGCATTGGTGTCTATTTAAGTTTGTCATTGAGAGAGAGAGGTTTGATACCTTATTACATGTTCAGCAAAACTAACAAACCTAAGGGCATTTTTACATTAAAACTGTACCTATTTTCATGTTTTGCACTTTATGAGAACCCATATATGCATATGGAGAACATGTAAAGTCCTTGAAGGGAACCTGAACCCAGGACCTTCTTTCTCCATGATGGCTCCTCTTTATGGGATTCTGTTTCAGATTTTTGAAAAACTCACATTTCTGTTGTAGGGGGCCTCATAAGGTGGAGATTTGAACCCTTTGGCTGTAGGCCTACTCGTTGGATCCAAAATAAGTAATAGAGGTAATTTGAGATTTTAGAAACAGGTAACAGAGCTAGTTTGAACAGACCCAAAGGTTGGACCTGTCAGATCCATCCATCCTCGTTCACATTGTGAGAAAACCGTCAGCACTAAGCTGGATGGCCCATGAAATACAACCTAATTTGATGTCCACTTTTTTCCGTCATATAACTTTATAGCCTTATTTTATTCTAAGATTACACATTTAAATGAAATAAATCGCCTGTCTCCATTAATAAGGCGAACATAAATCACACATGTATGAGGCATTACCTTCCCTTTAAAATCCCCTGGAAACACAAATCATCACATGTTGGAAAGCAGCGCAGAGCTGGGAGCTAACCAAGCGGAAAAGACGCCCAACAACCATGTTAACCTTCAGCAACACAGCAGTCCTGACAGCAGTGAAAACAGCCCGCTGCTCGCTGGGCTTTGGGATGACAGCAAACACATGCATGAAAATAGTCTCCTGCTCCGGTCTCCACCTGCAGCTCACTGTTCTCTGACCTCATGGATTACCTCACCGTGAGAACATGTCCACCAGGGACACGTCCTACATGCCGACACCGGACAGCGTTCCAGGTCGCCCTGGATGTGGGTTGCCTGTCGCTTCCCTGACTTAAATCATACTGTATGACTGGATTCAGCAACAGTTGCAGTCAGGGGAGCTTTTTACAAGCCCCTCGTAAACTAAGCGACCTGATGTTTCCAATTAGCCGCGAGCTGATGCATAAGCAGACTTTACAAGTTTTCAACGAGTCCTACCTCTTAAGCTGCTGGGGAGAAATATGTCCTGCCAGGTGAAAGGCGCTGAGGTGGGCCACACAAGAGCAGCCCCAGCTGGGGGAGGAGATGAAGGCTTGATGTTTGCTCAGGGAGGAAAGACTCCTCCACACGTGCAGAGAGGAGGCTCTCAAATCTTAGATATTCTTTTCCCTGTTTAGGGTCATTAATGATTTAATTTCATTGTTTAATCTACCTGGATATAAAGGAAAAGGTAAAAACGTGAATTCAGACAGTTGTAAAGAGTAACTTCGTGGAAAAGCTTCCCGAGTCACCAATTACCACAACCTCAGAGTGACTCTCAGAGAATAGGGAGTTACCTCCTGACAGAACCAGCGTTCGGCCATGAAAAGTTAAAGTCACTCTCACCCAGAGCTTTGTGATTTATATCTTATGCAAAGGCAGGTTTGCTCCTGACATTTCAGTGTTGCACATTTAGAAGGTTTTGATGTTCTTCTTGCTTAGAGAGATGAACTGTTCTATTCAGAAGAGGGACTAAAAGATGGATTAGAGGCTAAAAAAAGACATACAGTAAGTTGACAATCTGCAGCTTCTTAAAGGGCCCTTCATATTATTTGCAATGAAATGCTTAAAAATCAAGGCAAGCCAATTTATGTAGCACACAGGGAAAGTTAAATTGCAAGATAGATAAAAAAAGACGATTAAAATGATTGATAATAATATAAATGAACATTAGATAATAAATTCAAACCAAAGAGGTTGAGATAGCCAAGGCAGATCTGGATCTAAATTGAGGGTTTAAGCACTTTTTCAGTGAGATTGTTCCAGATTATTGGAGCATAAGAACAGAAAGCTGTTAAGCTCTGGTCCTGGGTGTGCGGAGTAGACTTGAGCCAGAAGGTCTGAACAAGTCTGATATGGATTTTGGTGCAAAGGTATTCAATGATTTATAGAGTAACAGAATTATTTTAAAGTTTATTCTCTGAGAGACGAGGAGCCAGTGCAAGGATTTTAGCACGGGGCTGATGTTCTCTACTTTCTTAGTTTTAGTGAGGATGCAGGCAGTAGTATCAGTATCAGTATAGGCAGAATCAATTATACTAAAGATTAACCCAGTATTTGATTTTTCTTTAATCCTGGAAATGTTCTTTAATGTCTTTATGAGCCTCTGAAGGTCCAGGTCTGAGTCCAGATTTAGACCCTGGTGGCTTCTAGCTTGGTTAACTGAAGCTCTGTGCTTTTGAATGCTTTAGTCCAAAAACTATTACTTCATTTTTTATTTTGATTCAGCTGAAATATGCATTTATGCAGCACATGAATGGGTTGATAGTCACCTGCGGATGTAATGTACACCTGTGTGTCATCTGCATAGTTATAGTAACTTATGCTTTTGTTTATAACACCCTGTGCAATAACCCGGTATAATGATCCTACTATTAAAAAATAATTCATTTTAAAAAGCTGCCATCTGTGGCCACACTGTATATACTGCATATAACCTATGCACATTATTCTTCCCTTGGCACATTCCTCTTCTTTGACTATGTATCGTTCAATCAGTGTTTCAGTAAGATATTGGCCCAAAACATTTGACCAAATCATAATAGAAAGGCTGAAATAGGGCACAGAATCAAATTTATTGCTCGTAAATCCCGATCCGTTAGTTTTATGTAGGACAGGCCCAATCCAGTCTTGGGGAGCCAGTTTAATGCGACTTTTCTCCAACTTCAACCATCTGCTAAATTCCCTCTTCATTGGTTTGGTCCTTCAGCTCTGCTGAGGCTTCATAAGGATAAGGTCATTGATTTCACTGGTAATTGCAAATACACATTAGAAAAAGATAAAAAGCAATCTCAGTTTATGGACTCACAGTGCAAGGAGAAATGTTCAGGGATCCCTGTTTGTTCCGACCACATCAGATGTTATTGGATGTAAAACCAGGAGACGCATCCTCTTAAACAGCTAAGAAAACAAGGAGAGGAAGAAAGATTCCACCAGAGTGGGATGCTCCTAAATATAAATGAGTCAACATGCACAAACCACAAAAAATGATGCTGCCACTACTGTGTTTTACTGAGGACACAAAAAAATTTTAGACACCAAAAAACTGTTTCATTTTCCTATGACAAGATCATCTTCCTCCCATTCTCCTATTGTGTCTCATAAGTGACTTGGCATACTGCAAGAAGGACCAGTTAGAGCTTGACCAATTTCTATAGAGACGGCTCAACAGTGCAGCATTGTTTCCTCAGGATGGGGAGTGGGGGGGGGGGGTACTTATTTGGTTCACCTGGAGACAATTAGTGGCACTCAATGTTATCTAGAGGGGTATCTGGGTAAGGGGGACTTTATCATAGCTTAACTGGATGCACATGCAGGTATTTTACTTCTGATTTGAAAGCATTGATGATAGAACCCATCCCAGACACCGGTTCCATTTTTGTTTGACAAAGCTCCAGCTCCTTCATAGGTTGTTGTAGCAAAGTAAAATGATCAAATGTATCTCAGTCTGCTTACAAAATCCCCCGTTGCAGGAAAACCTTTTAGAAAATGTCCCCGATTTAACCTGAAAATGAGGAATCATGCACCACAAGCAACTTTTCGTGCTTCTGAGGAGCTGACATTTCACTGATACCCTGACAGCAAAGGGTGGGTTCACATTTGATATCCAAACAGGCATCAACACACACAGTCCGTCTGTGTTTGACTGCATTCATCACCCTGAAAGCATGTCTCCACCATCCTGTAGTCAGCTTTCACCTTTGCAGCCGGAGTCAGGATTGATGTTATTACCTTATCAGAGGTGGAGGTGTCTGCAGCTCAGGAGGGGGGGTGCAAAGAGAGGCCAGAAGGGAGGGGGAAGGCGGGAGGGTTGGATAGTTTTCCTTTAACAGGCTGGCAGCCGATGGGACAGCGGGCACATTCATCCCTTACCGCCAGCCTTATCAGCAGGGCCTGTAAATCTACCTGACAGGTCTTTACAGGTGCCGTTAATCCTACTGATTCAATTCATTTTGCCAACTGCTCGGATGCGGCGCCTCGCAGCGGGGAAGATCAAACCCCTCGCTGTATTCTTGCAGCGTTAGTTTGTGTTGTCCTCGTGATGGAAAGCCAAATCCACACTCTCTAACGTGGAGATGAAAGGTGTAATGGAGCCTCCATGGCAGTCAGATTATTCCCCCAAACATGTTTGTCCTGCTTTATTTGCTGAATGCAGGGTCCTTTTTTTCCTCCTAGCTCTTATTTACAGGGGAGATATTTGCTGTTCAGGTAGGCAGTTTGTTCCGTTTCACTCTTGCAATCATTTATACCTCGGAGGTGTTAAACTCTAATCTTATGCTGCTCAGCTGTAAAGGTACAGCTGCTTTGATGGATTGATTCTTCAAATCTCCTGCTAGGTTTTATTCTCATATAGGTTCTCTGTTGAGATGGTCGCTTTGATTCCCTAAGAAGGAGGTTCCTCAGGTTTATCAAATCTGGTTTTTATATGTTGCTTATTATTATGATGTTAAAGAACTGTTTACACTAGAGCAAAAGTACATAAAAAGATGGCAACGAGTCACTGTAGATGTCTTTCTAGCTGTTCTGTTGTGTTTTTTGGCTTAACGGTCAAGTAAGTTCATGGGTACAAGGTGTCGTGATCAATTTTAGCCATGTTATGTCCAGAGATCTTGGGTCTTGAGGGTCCTTCTTAGATTATTTATGGTTCCTAGAACTGACGTCTTCTAGACTGAGAGTGTTTAGGTCAGTTATCCAAACTTCTCTAGACTAGGGGTCACTACCCCAGGTGGTCCAGGCACTGCTTCCTTCAACTCCAAGACTCTTTCTCCTCTAAACTCTTCTCAATGCTCCACTTTCCCATGTTTCTTGTCAATTGAGTCAATTGGTAGTTATGTGTCCAACCAATCTATTGATTAAAACAATCTATCTAATTTGGTAGCATTTTAACAAATCTATATTGGTAAAAGGACAAACCAATACAAATTGGTCACTTTGACCAAAATAATGGTTATTTAGTTAACAGCATTGATGACCAGAGCCAGGGCTTAAACCAACAACTCTTCTTTTCAGGGCAACCAAAGGGTTGCAAAAGTGTTGCAAACTGCAAGACGCCATTGTAGCCACTCAAACTCATGGATTTTAATCGTAGTTAATACTAATGTCACCAAAGTAAACGCCAACATTTCCATAATTATTATTGCTCTCTAGGTCCCTAACTATTGCGCACTACACTTGACTACAGCCAATCAGATTAGTAAACCAAGTCTTACCATTTTATTGGTTGTTTGGTTAACCTATTAAATTGGTTGATCCAAGACCAATGGCTTGGTCAGCCGCTGACACATATATTGGTCAATTTGTCCCAAATTGGTTTAAGCAGCTAGCTTAATTATTTTTCTAACCAATCCAGTCTTAGAAAGACCTTGTCCTTGCCTACATTTATAATTTTGTCTGTTTATAAACCCTTTTTAGGGCTCCTGTGGAGGTCAGAACAGATAGGAAGCTGAGTCCATATTGGTTTTTTACGTCTTAGGTTTAGATCTGATGGTTTTTGTGTAGATTTTTTGAAGACGACGTTGTTCTATTAGTGTCATTACACCAAATGTGGATTTATTCCTCCATGTCTTCTATGTTAGGAAAAAAATATTTTGGTTCAGGAACTGTTACTAGCCCAGATGAATTCCTCAATTCATTCTAAACTAATTAATAGTTTTGTGAACTGGTGAGTTTTTAACAAAATAAGTTTTCTCCTAGATATCCTATCAGTGATCTGTCAGACTCTGCACTGCAGATTCTCAGTCTGTGTTCACATTCTGAGCAATAACATCCACCGCTCAGCGATAATCAGGACAAAAACATGTTGGTGGGGGAAAAAAAGTAAAATCCTGACAGGGCCTGTTTTGAACTTTTCACCTTTTCCACCTGTCTGTGTTTCCTGCTTTCATGAACAGGATCTCCATCTGTCAAATAAACGTCCTTTCTTCAACCTTTATTTGTTCCCATATTCAACAGGCCGATTGTTCGAGAGAATTCCCCTTCATTTTATCCACTTTAAGTCGGGAAGGTTGACATCCATGTCAGCATAGCAGCAACCTTGTCTTTGTCAATGATGCCTCAGCAGAAAAAAATCTGCAGAAACATGTCACCTCTCTGTTTTACCCAGTTAAGGTCTGCTGAGCTCAGACATTTTCAGGCAAAGCTTTTTTTTCCCTCTCCCATAGCACCGGAGCTTTACTCTGAAGCCTTGTCTGAGCCGCTGTATGATAGTCACACTTCCTTCCTAAATGCAGCCCCCAATGCTTCTCACCGGTGATCCTCCAAGGCCTGTTTTGTGATCTTAAGAGGACCACTTGCAAGTAAAAACAAGGCCAGATAAAATCTTGGCAGGTTTGCGTGTTTAAACGCAGTGGTCACCTCCGCCCGGTTTCCTGCTGCAGCCATCAAGCAGTGACCTTATCGCTTCCTCACGGTGATTAGGCGGCTTCCTGGTGACTGCATCACAGGTTCAAGTTCATTTATGCTTCGCCATGCTCTTGGCCCAGCAGACCTTTCTGTGAGTCATAAAGAGATTCCTCCTTGGAGCAAAAGATCAAAACGATGACTTTTAGAAGTAAATAAGACTTTAATTGCTTCTGCCCCACCAACAGATTTGGATCTCTAACATTTGTCTGTATCTGAACCTGCAGTCTGCAGACTTAATTCGCATACAGGGGTCCATTCAGACAAGAAACAACATAAAAATAAGCTCCTAAAAAGAGGATGTGGTCATTTCCAGGTGACCACAAATATTCCTTTTGGATGAACGTTTCTGAATTGTTGGGGGAAATAATGTCTGTTTTTTCCTGACTTAATCTCCTCATTTATATTTTTAAAAGGAAACATGGAGTCACCAGCTAGTCTTGAATGGAAATACCTCTTTATGAGCGGTTTTATTGGTGTCAGGCTCGGAGCAATAGGACATAGTTATCAAGGCGGACAAACAGATATCTCAAAACGTTTATTAGAAACGGATCTGCCGTGAACAGCGTTGGCGTCTGAACCGGGAACCTTTGCAGGAGGAGACAACAGGTTAATAACCACTTCTATCTGGCGGAGGTTGATAATGAATAGATGAGTCACTAACCTGGTCTTATGGTTCAGTCCTAGCCCAGAGAGTGAGGTTGGTTCCAGGCGCTGATGTCGCTAACCTGACTCCACCAGATGGATTTGCTCCGCATATCCATCTGGAAACCTTCCGTTGAAGTAATTTTGGGAAGGGGCGAAAATACCGGTTAGCTGATTGGCCTATATTGGTGATAGACAGGCCAAATAAAACAATCAGATCAACGAAGCATATGACGTACTAACAGAGCAACGACGAAGAGGAGCCAATTGATAGATCAAACTCTTGCCGAAACCAGTCGGGAGAAGAGCAAAAACATCTTTTCCTCTGAGAAAAGCCTCCAGAGCAGTGTTTTGCTCTTCTTTCAGTGAAGAAATACTCTGTAATTCCGATAAAACTTGCTGGATAGCCACGCTAACGCTAGTTTCATCGGCTGAAGCCGTCATGTTCTTTAGACTGAACTGTCGCGCTTCTCGTTGCGTCACACCTCAACCCGCCTCAAAGCCAACGCTGATTGGACGTTCGTTTGGTGAACGGCTCCAAATTTTCTTCAACGGAGAGTCTCCAGACTGATTAGCGAGTGAAACCTTGAAAGCTCGCGAGATCAGGATGGTCTCACGAGGCTATGATGTTGCAGAGGTCAGAGGATAGCCAGGAAATCAGAGATCTGAAGAGGTGCTGAAAGGAAAGCATCCAGAACGATGTTGGGAAACAGTTCCAGGTTCGGTTCACAGACAGGCTGAAATCCAGCAGGAGTCCAAAGACAGGTCAGCAGACCGATTAGAATGGGGACGGGCAAGCTCAGAGGTCCAAAGGCAAAATGGGTCAGGAGCAGGCAATCAGAAAACACAGGTACACTAGAGAACTCTCACCACAGGCTCAAAATAATCTGGCACCGATGACTGGTCTGAAGACTGATTAAATAGAGACTGAAGCAGGTGAATCAGATGAACTACTGAGAACTGGGCGGAGATAAGCAGTTGATAAAAATGAGTAATCAGACCAGATATCTTCGCTAGGATCATGATAATTGGGCCTTTAGGTAAAGCAAAGTCAAACCTATTACAATTTTCATCAGAGTACCCTTAAAAAAGCAATTCGAATATATAAATCTACTACACTGGTTCATAACCTGTTACAATATTTCCAGATTTCAATGTTTAAGATGTTTTTCAGAATCCATTAAATTCCCTAAAACTCTTTTTGCTATTTGGACTGTTAAAGCTACTGTTTCCATTGTATATATGTTGAGTTTTGTTGTACAAATGATTTCTAAAAGTTAACAAGTACTAATGAATGAACCTTTTTTAGCCTGAAATGTAACATATTAAACGAAAGAAGATAAAACTGCACAAACAGCATTTGCCTAAAACTATGCTGTAATCTTTCATATGGTCTAATTCGCCTCAGACACTTTAGCGCTAAAGCTCATGCGTCCTCAGTCTTCCCCCTTGTCTCTTATGGGACGTCCTCTTGCCGGCTCTGAGCAGAGAGGGGCGTTTATCTCTGACCCGCAGGTTCGGCCTCGCTGTCTAAGCTGCCAAAACAGTCCCATTCAGCATTGTGCTGAGTTCATCAATGCTCCGCTGACACTCACACACACAGAGGGAAATGTGTTCGCTCTGCAAAAACCGTCTGCTATAAAATCTAATCTGTATGACTTGTGTTGCGCCGCTTGTCAGTCAAATAAATTGGACCGGATTGTTGACTTCTTCAGTTTTGATAACTCTCAAAATGAATTATCAAAACGGGGGATGATTATTTTCTTGTCAATCAACCAGTCTATTAGCAGAGAAATATTTAATCAGTTACTCCGCACAAGCATTGGATTGTTGAGGAGAGGATATACGTAAAAAGACTGAGACAAGCTGAATTTTTTTTTTATGTTTCACACAAAGGACTATATAATCCCAGGCAGGAAAGAGCAGGTCAACCTTGGTCCTTTCAAGCTGGACGTCTAGGGGCCTCCGTGACAACTCCCGCCCCCTCCATCGCTGGGTGCCTATCAACGTCCGACAGGTCAGGTCCTCCTGGCGAGCATACACTGCGGCACCCTCCAACCCACGACCTCTCCCGTGTCACAACTGTCACTTGACTTCAGTAAGCAGAAAGCCGTTTTATCAGAAAACCTGAGGCTCAGCTCTGACAAAGGCTACGAACTGCCAGGGACTGACCCCAGTGTATATTTAGCAGCAGCTTGGCGGGCGCCCATCCCAGCAGTCCGGGCTGTCAGAGTGAAAGCATCCCTCCTCCCCCTCACTGCTTTGATTATGTACAGAGGGAGAAGCTTACAGTGTGCTCTAATTGGACTGAACCTACAAACCTAGGAATGGAGATGTTAATTGTGCACTAATGCATACGCTACTTCCCCACCTGTAGATACAGGTTTGCATTGAGCTCCTACTTATTACTTCTCCTTAGTGAGACACTTCTGATATCTGTGGTGCAAAACATGTTATTTATGTTAAGAAATTTTACCTCCAAGTTTTATGACCCCTTGTATGAAGAAAACATTAAAAAGAGTCATCAAACAATGGCCTAATAGATTTAAGAGCACCTGAACAAGCCTTGTTTCAGATTTTCGTGAACCACAAAAGCAGGCCCTCTGCTATTCGCCAAGTCTTAATAGATGTTTAAGAAAAACAACATGAACAGCCTGTAGCGCTAACAGCTTATAGCCTGGTCTCTCGAAGTGGTTACGCTAGATGAAATGAAATTACCGTATTTTCATGACCATAAGGCCCACCGTACTAAAAGGCGCAGTCTCAGTTATGTGCGCCATTACTGTATTTAATACACACATAAGGCACACCTGATTATAGGGCGCGGGTTTTTTATACAGGTACATGTCCTCTGCTACGTTTAAATACCTCTACTGCGTATTTAAAAATAGAGCGGGAGCAAAACTGAGTATGATTGTGCTTTATTCATGTATTTATTACACAGTATTAATCAAACCTGGGAGCTGGCCATGAGACAGACACATCGCTGATGACACAGAGCGCTGTGATCAATCCTCTGAAACAGTTTATTGACACATAAATTAACTTAAAATGCAGAAATCTGCCCGCAGAATATGTTCGCTTTTATTATCCTGGTGCCTGCAGTTTAGATTATTTAGATGAAAAACACCTACCAGCCGCCGCGGTGAACCGCGAGGAGGCGACCCGGCCAGAGGCTGCTGTTGAATGGGATTCCTACTGACAGCGCACAGAAATAATATTGGAAGGCGGGATGGTAATCTGGATGAACTGACTGCAATGATTAAGTTTTCAGGTGGACTTTCTCATTTAAAACATATAAAAACTACTTTATTCCCACTGATCGCAGCAAATATAGCTGCAAGGCAAAGAAACGATAGATCAGCTCCGCCCAACGCGCGTCAGACACACTTTTGCACCGAGCAGCCAGAGCAGCAAAGCTGCTTCAGCCGCGCGTCAGAACTAACTGGTACAAGCAGCAACAATGAAGCAGCAGACTCGATTTTGCTGCGTCCGGTGTGAAAGCAGCATTACTTTGAATGGCCGGTTCACACCCGATGTCGAGCGGTTGTCACAGATTAACAGCGATGGTGATGCGTGGAAAAAACCACCTGGTCTCCTTACATACACCTCCCTCAGCCACTTTTCATCATCTCCTCATCTCCTTTAACGTTCTCATGGCGGTCTCAACAACGTCCGCAGTAACGGCACACATAGTTCGCACCGCACTAAAGGGCGCACCTCACATTTTTAGGGGAAAAAAAGACGTTTATATGCGCCTTATAGTCGCGAAAATACGGTAATAAAATAAAATGGCGACATAGCTAAGCTAGTACTAACATGATGTACAGATTCAAAGCAATAGCAGATCATTTGCTAATATCTAGATGAGTAAAAAACTTAGTTTTACTGGACTTGTGTTTTTGTGCTCGTGTTATTTTCTGGTAAATCGTTTGTTATTTTATTGGCGACAACATAAGTAGAAATGATCAAATAATAGGTTTTGGGGACCTTATTGTATTAAAGGGGCACAAAAGAGGGCACAGAAGCTAACATTGGGTTAGCAGTATGTATGCAGTTAGCATCATACGTGCTAACAAGCTAATAGCTATCTAAAGGAAACTGCATTCATAGAACTGTGAAATAATCCATCCAGTTTTCTATGCTACGGCATTTAAACATGAAAAGTTTTTATAATCTAATAACACAGAAATTCTGCTGGAGTTTCTTCCTGTAAAAATTTAGTTTTTCCTCTCCACTGTTATTGTATGCATGCTCAGTGTGAGGAGGTGCTGTTGCTAGTTTTCATTAGATAGGAAACTTTAAACCAATCTGAGTGTATAATCTGGTTGAATCATCTCTGTAAAATGTCTTACGGTGACATGTGTTGCGAAATGGCAATATATAAATAAATTGAATTTAAATATATGCTGCCCACTGCACCACTTTAAACAAAAGCTTTGTTGCAATTTGTTCTTTCTTTTTAAACTTTTGACATTTTTAAGGAAGGGAAAGTTTAAAAAGTGCTTCACAGATCTATTTTTTTGAAAACCTTAAAACTTTAGAAAGTTTTTCCCTTGCCTTCTTAAAAAAAACTGCATGTAAAATTGAAGAAATTTCACGTCTAACAAAATTTCATTATTGGTGATGGTTTTCTAAAAGCAGAGCCCATGTCACTTCTTTTCACACCGTTAATATCTGAACATTTCATATTTTATAAGCCTTCATTTTACCCTGCAGTCTTTTGATGAAGTAGGCCAAAGCAGGAATTTAAATGAGACATTTCACCATCTTTGCAAACTGAACTATGGACCTTGCACACTCTGAGGCATCACCCAACTTGCAGAGATGTGATGTGAAAACTTCTGTCAGCACTTCTGGTCTTGAAAAGAACTTTTACTTCTTTGCTTCTTCCATCTTGTCTGCATCACTGTACGCCCCTATCGACGTGATGAGATTATTTCTCCTAAAGAACCAAACTATTCCCTTCCTTTAGCTCCAATCAACCCTATTAACATCCAAATTCCCCCAGACCCTGCAGCTACGACGATGATTCAGATCTTTGTCATTCACCATGACAATGACTCTCAAAGCAGATGACTCAGAAACAGCAGAAAAATGCCCGGGTTCTGCATGAACCTACATTTTGTTTGCACACTATCACTGAAACACCTTACAGAAATCACTTATTAAGCAGTAGAGATGTTGTTTAGACATAATTCTCAATGTTTTCCTATACAGGCCTGCAGAAGGCTGCAAAGATTCCTCGGTATCAGACGGCATGCTCTGGTGGAGCATCATGCCCTGCTTAGCAGGAATCAAAGATTGAACCTAATCAGTTCTCCAGTCACCGTGTTTAAATGGTCTTTTTGCCAGGTTAATGGGATTTCCGCTGAAAGGGTCCGCGCTAGACGTCTAAAGTGGCCCAGACAATCGCAATGAGCTCCAAGTCAAGTGTGATTAACCCGTTGACCTGCCTGTAGCCATCGCGCCGCTGTTCCCTCTCAACTCAACTGGAACTGCGCTCGAGTTGAGCCAGATTTGCTTATTAGGATGTAAAAGAGGCAGCAGGGAGAAGCACTTTGGAACAAGATGGGAAAACTTAAACTTTGTTGATTTAGGAAGAAGACTGCCTCTGGTTAATCGTTTCTGTTTTCCTCTTTCTAAGAAGAGCCAACAACCTCATATTATCAGTTTAAACTCTAACTTTGCCACTCTCACTTAATTCTCAGGGCCTTCCAGTAGAAAAGGGATCCAACAGCATCACACAACCTCCACCGTGCTAAACACTTTCTCTACTCGCAGTCTTTTGTTGCCCAAAAAAAAAGTCTAAGATAAGCTCCAGTCAATTTTGAGGAACTTTAAGTCTTTGTAATGGTGGAAAAGGAAAGTCTAACAGGACTCCTTTATAAGGGCAACAGGCCCACAGCATCACAGATCCTCTCCTATACAAAACAGTTTATCCTTTATTTTTAGACTCTTACACCAAATGTCTTTCTTGCCAATATTCCTGGGATCATTTAAAGAGAAATAGACCCACAGCATGACAGATCCTCTTCCGAGCTGATGAATGGGAGTTAAACTGGTATTCATCCTAACTTTTAGATTTTATCTGAGAATGGTTTCAGTGAGATTCCCTCAAATTTCCACTAAATTGTTGCAGATTTGACATCAATGATTAGAACAGAAACCCCTTTTTCCTGTTGTTTCTCACAAAGAAAGCTTTGATTTTACCAGATTTTTATTTAAATATTCCTTTGTTGTGGGGCTGTAGCACTGCAGCCTTGCAGCAAGAAGGTTCTGGGTTCGATTCCCGGCCCAGGGTTTGCATGTTCTCCCTGAGCATGCGTGGGTTGTCTCTGGGAACTCCGGCTTCCTCCCACAGTCCAAAAACATGACTGTTAGGTTAACTGGCTTCTCGGATGGATGGATGGATGGATGGATGGATGGATGGATGGATGGATGGATGGATGGATGGATGCATCCATCCATCCATCCATCCATCCATCCATCCATCCATCCATCCATCCATCCATCCATCCATCCATCCATCCATCCATCCATCCAGCAATGCTTCAGAGCCTTATCTTTGTATTCTGTCTTTAATTTATCCATAAATGAAGAGTGTTTGTCACTGGACACATCAGTCTCATCCAGCATATGTCCCACTAAATATTGACGGACCCCACCTGTTTATATTTGCATTAGTAGAAAACTGTCTAGGGGTTGTTATGGAGAGTTGGTGTTTAGTTGTATGGTTTTTGGCCTCCTCTGTTGAGCTCCTCACTAAGTGCCAGGTCAACTGGTTGTCATATTTCCAGTTGTTAGAAATTTCTTAATTATTACTCTTACTTACACGAATGCCAGGTTCTCTTGTGTTTCTTATTTTTGAAGGCTAAGAGAACTTTTTATTGTCACTGCGGGAAACAGGAAGTAATGAATTTCAAATAAAAAGTAAAAATATGGATTACATTTTAATTAGAAAACTATTTTTATCACAGGTGCTGACTTTACAGCTGCTTTTTGTATCTCTGCTTCTGTCTCCTTGAACCCCACTCGGCCTCAGCAGATGGCTGCTCACACCGAGTCTGGTTCTGCTGGAGGTTTCTTCCTGTTAAAAGGGAGTTTTTCCTCTCCACTCTCGCTACAAGCATGCTTAGTGTGAGGGATTGCATTTGAGTCAATGAGTCAATGCAGTGCTGGTTTTCCTTAGGTAGAAAACTTTGAATCAATTTGACTGGATGATCTGGTGAACTGTAAAGTACGGAAGCCGAGAGCGATCATACTCAACTTTTTTTTTTTCCTTATGTTTCTCGAGATAATGACATAACTATCTCGATATCACGGTTAAACCATTAATTGTTTTCTCGAGATAATAAGATAATGGATTGTGTGGGTTACAGTAGAAACAACTCTGCTTTTTTAATGAAAAACTTTAATCTGGACTCATTTTGGGGGTTAATGCATCTTATACCTGTTACAGACGTAACACTAGGTGCTAAGGCTACTAAGCTAATTGCTTATGAATCAGAAGTGGAAGCAAATAATCAAACCAACAACAATCACTCGTTACCTAAATGTTAAACAAAGGATTATTTAAAAAATTTCACATTGGCTGCCATGACTTATACTTATAAATCCAATCATCTCGTTATGACGAGAAAACAGCTTTTGTTATCTTAAGATAATGAGAAAATTAACTCATTTTTTCAAGAAAAACACAGTGGAAAAAGTATCTGAGGGACATGTGTTTTGAGTTGGCTCTATATAAATAAACTGAATTTAATTAATCTATTAAAAAAGAAAAAGAAGTATCACTTCTGTAAAAATAAAACCTAAGTTCTTCCTCTTGGTACACAACCCTTCACCCACCATTGTTGTGTGTTTTTATACATTAAATCAGCAGCAATTATGGTACTTAGCAGCCCAGTGTTAGTAATGGAGCTAATTGTTCCGCTTGGATCAACGTGGTGTCATTGGGACGGTAATCATCTGTTGGTGTGGGTCAGCGTCTGTAATGATTTCTCCCCTCTGCTGCCCTCTGACCTCCCTGTAGCACATAAATCTCCGTGTCTGAACGCAGTGTATTATCACAGAGCATTAGCCAATGAACCGTCTTCTGGCAAGTTAGGCAGGCAGAAATGAACAGTGTTATCACCTCTGGTGGTTTCCCCTCAATGAGTGCTCACTTCTCCCCGATTCAGCCTCTTCAGTGAAGCGTAGCTGCTTCTGCCGTGTTTTACCTTTATTTATTTAGTGATGACTCACTCAGTGTGACAGAGGTGCTCCGAGCCGGCTGCCAAGAGGAGCCGCTGGGAGAAGGCTTGTAACAAGCTTGACAAATTTCTTTGACATTTCAGCTCTACCTGTGCCATTTGGAGCTGTATCCCTCTCTGATTTTCCAGCGCTGTAATTGCAGAATAAACGGCGTGTTTTAAACACACTATACATGTTCAGTGAACTTATGGTAAACAGGGCAGATGTGTGTTAAAGCATTGGGTGTCTACAGTGACTCTGACACATCTGTCACTATGGTTCTACGGATATGTCACTGATTATGTATAGTTCATTTTTATGCATGTAAAATCATTCTCCACTAAAATATAAATGATGACTCTAGTCATACTTGGTCCAATGTCATACCAAATTCTAAACATGTTGCAGAATTTTTTGTTGTCATTTTAAATGCTGAAAGTGGTGTTACAATGAGGAAGTTATGTCCCCTAAAAAAGCCTGTTGCGCCTCGGGGGCTTCCTCACGGTTCTTTTCCTGGGAGCAAGTTATTTACCACTCTTAACTCAAACTGGGTAAAACCATATAAAAAAGGACTATAAAACAGGAGTAAAAAAAGTAACAGAGTTTATTCCAGATCAGGTCGTCTGGCTAACAGAATAAAAACGCACGTGATGTATAAGTAATAAACCTAACAGTGGCAACTATTCAACCAGAAACAGGTTTCATATTATTTTCTTTTGGTCCGGATCTCAGGGTGCGTAAATCGATTCAACTTTTTGTTGTTTTATTCTGCTGTTTGTCTTTCCTGGAATCATTCTAACACACAGTAAAACCACCTACAGAGTTGAATATAAGTCTGTTTCAGGTGGTCCCACTCCAAATGATTGTAAAACTTACTCTAAAGCCAGTGTCAACTTTTCAGAGCTAATTTAACTAATTTTGGTGTCAAAATCCAGAAGATCAGAGACTGTTGGGTAATCAACACCATATAGAGTAAAAGTTTTTCATTCACTATTAACTCCAACACTTGAGGAGATTTACACTCAGATTTATACTCTATTTAAAGTAAAACAGGTTGACTGTACATTTTTAAAACCTGTTTTTTTTTTTACTGTGCACTTTGAATACTTTTTTTATTGTATTACTTCCCTTTAGATTTACTTGTGTCTAATTCCTTGATGCAACCATTAAGCTTTTTCTTACAATAACTTATCAGGTTTTCTCTGTTTTCTTTCTTTCTATAGAAAGTGTCCTGGTCAGCTTTATAGATTGACTTACTGCTGTCATTATATACGTATGTTTTGTTTTGTATTTTCATAAAAAGTACATCCTGACTCTGATTCCGTTTGGGGTTTTTTCCTGCATGGATCCACTAAAAGAACTCTAGCTCACTCAAATTTTGTTTTTTCTGATTCATAAAAGTTACCTCTGGCCCAGTGCTTCTGTGTTTATTTGTGTCTCTTTCTAACCTGACTCCGCCAGATGGATTTGCTCCGCATATCCATCTGGAAACCTTCCGTTGAAGTAATTTTGGGAAGGGGCGAAAATACTGTTTAGCTGATTGGCCTATGTTGGTGATAGACGGGCCAAATAAACCAATCAGATCAACGAAGCATATGACGTACTAACAGAGCGACGACGAAAACACAACCACAAGCCAGGCACAAGCCAATTGATAGATCAAACTCTTGCTGAAACCAGTCGGGAGAAGAGCAAAAACATCTTTTCCTCTGAGAAAAGCCTCCAGAGCAGTGTTTTGCTCTTCTTTAAGTGAAGAAATACTCTGTAATTCCGATAAAACTTGCTCGATAGCCACGTTAACGCTATTTTCATCGGCTGAAGCCGCCATGTTCTTTATACTGAACCCAAACCCAACGCTGATTGGACGTTCGTTTGGTGAACGGCTCCAAATTTTCTTCAACGGAGAGTCTCCAGACTGATCTGCAAGTGAAATCTTGAAAGCTCGCGAGATCAGGATGGTCTCACGAGGCTAGTCTCTTTCTGGATAAAACCATAACATCTCCTATTGTCCCTAATTTTCTTTCCCCTGGAAACTATCCCCGACCCAATGCTGTAAGGTTTCGTTCTGCATTCCCTTCCTTTGATCTAAACTACCAACCAGAACCACCAAACTAACCTTAATGCTGTACTTGATTATGAAAGAGTGTTGTTGTTAAAAGTGTGAGGTTCCATTTTCATTCCTGCCACATGTTTTCTAACATTTAAGAAATTGCTCCAAACTCAACTGTCTCAATGTCCTCTGGTATCTGGTCCAAACATCCCAGCTCCTCCTAATTAATCTTTGAACTTTCTGTAATGTTTTGCTGTTAAACTGTTCCTTAAAGGTTCATTTTTTTTAAAGCTGTATCAGCTACCTTTAGGTATATAAATGTTTTAAGACATTTAAAATACATCTATTCCTTAATGGGAACATAATAGCAAGAGTCTATATTAATACTCAACGTTTTCATTATTACTGAAGTTCCTACGAGCAGGCTTTGAATTTTAATTAACTAATATCAACCTGGTCTGCATCCATTCCCTCAGGAGTTTAAGATATATAAGGTAATATCTTTGAAGCTCAAAGCCTATAAAGCGTTTTGTCAGCCAGCGTGTAAAGACACACCTACTGTCCGTGGAAAATTGCCATCATTTGTTTTAATTGAGCACTTTTTGATGTCGCTTCAGTTGTCAGAAGTTATCTCGTTTGGGAGGAAATCTTCACATGTTCACTTCAAACGCTCCAGGCAAAGGATTTCTCCTCCCTTTTTGTTAAAAGTAGCTTGCTCTCAGAAATGAGGGTTGATTCTGTGACAGCTTCTGCACACGTGTGAGAACTAGGTCACTCGGTATTTAAAACACACACTTATCAGGGCTTAAAGAGGTTACTCATGCCCACCTAGCATGTTTTAAGAGGAGATCAGGATTCAAGTTACTCCACTAAATAATTCTACCTTGTTTGCACACAAAAAGATTCATTATTAAGCTTTCCTTCAGAGGTAACGATAACTTTATTCAATAACATAAAGCTTTGATATAAAGTCCTGCAGCTAAAGCAAAGGAATTAAATATTCTCTCTAAATTCTTACTGAAACTCCTCATATTGTTGCATAATTAATTCAAGAACAAGAACACATTTGAGGCAGATGTTTTAGGGCAAAGATAAATGGAAATAAGAACATTTCCGATATCAACCTTCCATAGAACTTAAAAGAAAGGACTGGAAAGACGTTTTGATCTCTTGATAAATCTATTGTCACAATTTTGAGGTGGAACCATCTAATGGGTGAATTTGAGACGTCCTTTCACTCCCCGGACTTTCTCTGTCCAGATTCCCCTAAAGCGGAGGTCTCCAACAGGGGGTCTGCGACTCCTATGGGGTCAACGGAGGTACTGGATGGGGGTCGTGAAAGTTTTGGTTGATTAAACTTCTTTTTTATATTCCCACTAATTGAAATGTCTTTAAATCTACATTAACATGAATTGAACACACTGTAGTAAACAGATAAATGGAGGCAGGAGATGTCTTTCAGTCATCACTGCGCACATTCAGCGACACACAGTAGCTCTTTCAAGCTGGGCGCCGTTTCGCCATCAGTTTGGGGGTCCTTGGCCTGGAAAACGTTAAAAACCCCTGCCCTAAAAGATTCTGAGGTTGCCCCAAGAAAAATTACACACATAATCCCACTCGTTTGTTCATTATTTACCCTGGGAGGATGGCTCAAATCAGCCTGAAATGACTAAAAAACTTTCAAAGTGAAGTCCCCAGGAGGAGCTTTATCAGATGACTGTAGAACATCAGATCCTTGTTATCTACAGGCTTTAATCCAGCCACCAAACCCAGATTAAATCCTTCTTAGTCCCAGCTGTGCTGACCATGTTTCTGTTTACCTGAATAGGTTGAGATTCTGGTAGTTTAATTACATTTTTTTTGGTTTATGATGTTATTTTTTTTTTTGGCAAACATTTGACCTGTCCTTAATAGCAATTTTTTTTTTAAATCCTCCAGTTTAGAACAGATTTCAGCCTCAACTCTAAGCGACTCAAACAAAAGGCTTACTAGAAACTGCACAGTTTGTGCCACTGTTGCCCTGCAGCAAGAAGGTTCAATTCCCGGCCCGGAGTCTTTCTACATGGAATTTGCATGTTGTCCCTGAACATGCGTGGGTTCTCTCTGGGTACTCCAACTTCCTCCCACAGTCCAAAAACATGACTGTTAGGTTAATTCGCATTGTCCTTAGGTGTAAGTGTCTACATGCAATTCCAATTCTCGAGAACGCCAGATCGAGAACGCACCAAATCCCCGGATGTTGTTCTCGCCCCGCCCTCTTTATCGAGCATGCATCAGAGCAGACTTGTGCGTTCTTCAGACTGATCGCTTCCCCAGAATGCCCCGCGGCCGCAGCTTGATTCGAGACAGCGCTCACAGTGGTAAGTTAAACATTCCCTTTTCTGCTGCTGTTGTTCTTCAAAAGTACGTTTTGAAATCGTTTGAGGCGATAACATTATACATTTAAGCCTCCCTGTGTGGCCTGTTTACAGAGTTAGTGCAAAATTTAAAAAAAAAGTCAGACGTTGAGCGGACCAGAGTGACCAGCAGACCTCCGAGGGTAACCGCAGCCCGGGCTAATGTTACCCCGTCTGTAGTGCACTTCTCTCGGTCTAGTTATGTGTGAACTACCGCTCGTGCTGATGGCGGGTTTTTGCTTTAATTCGGCCAAACGTCCAATTTTTTTAAATGTTTTTTAAGCTTTACAAATTAAAAATATTGTTTTCAAAATGTGCAGGGAATAAATAGTTTTGACTGTTAAAAAAATGCTAAAGAAGTTGCATGTGATGACGTCACGAGTACGCTTCTGTTCCAATACACATACGTGCTTGCGTGCTCGCGTTCTCGTCAAGTCTGATCTTCCTGCGTTCTCGCCAAGAACGGACTTGACGAGAACGCGAGTACGTACTCACGTGAATTGAGAAAAGGCCTTTGTCTTTTTGTGTTCCCTTCTTCTGTTTTACAAAAGATATTTGTAAAATATCTGAACTTCTGAAGAGTGGAAAAATGCATTATTAAAAAATATATGGAACTATCATTTTTGAGATGTTGAGTGGGTTGTTTTAACTCAGAGGCCTGCTAGACATACTGGCTTTCTGTGGAATAATTTAAATAAATTTAAATAATATATTTCTAAAACAATCAAATTTGTTTCTCATAAAGTTAATAACGAAAATATGAAATAAGCTCTTTATTCTCATTCTGCGTCTTATTGATCTTCTCTCTGATTCAAGTTGAACTCTGTCTGGGCTGAACTTTCTAACAATCCCGCTTGTGCAGTGCATGGATGAGATCTTAAAGCATAATCACTAAGAGCTTTCTGTGCTTGGTTTCTCATCCTCAGCGTTCTCATTCTGTCATTTGAAGATCGACAGTTGGTTCAATGGGAATCAAACCTCTGAGTTGAGAACATGTTCTTCAGCCAAAAAGGAAGAAAACCCACTTCAAGTCAGGGAGTCTTCTCTGCCTCCACCAGAGGACTAAAGGCCAATTTATACTTCTGACACATAGCCTCTGCAACCATTAAATCTGTTTCTGTGCATGCTCGAAAAAATCCTGACTACACGTCGGACGGTCGCAAATCCTCACAGACCTTAAGCGGAAGTGCGCAGACAAAAAGCCGCTGTGGTTGGTCCTTACTATGTTTTTCCTGCTGTCTGTGTGGTCGTCCTTCTCGATTCGGTGCCGGCGGGCGCCATTTTTAAAAACAGCAATGGATAACCATGACGAAAGGTTGATCGAGGAGGTTCAGAAGTACAACCACATACGTACGATGCCTCAGACATGTTGTTTTGGAAGATAAACACTCCCCCCGGCCGAAGAAATTCTTGTACCCATATGCCGAATTTCTCGCGAGTTCTCGAATAGGCTCCGCCTAGTGCTTTGGCGGGAAACTGCTGTGCGTCCCTAGAAATTCCAGACCGACGTTGCAGAAGCATACCAGCAAAATTGGTTCACAACCAGACCCAAGCGACATTTGATGTGTGCAGATGCAGAAGTATAATCCGCCCTTAACAAATAAAGGTGAGATTAAACATGAGAGGGATATATAGATTGGTTTCTTATTATTGTCTTCAAAGTAGTATGTAGTGAAGAAGGAGGTGAGCCAAAGAGGGGAGTTTCTATTTTGACTGTTTCTAAATTCTGACCCTCACCTATAGTCAGCATTCACTATAAGGATCATGACCCACAGAACAAGATCCCAGATACAAGAGGCTAAAATTAGATTCCTCTGTAAGACAGCTGGCTCAGCCTTTGATTGAGGAGCTTCATCCTCCAGGGAGAGCTTGAAGTAGAGTGGATGGTTCTCCACTTTGCAAGGAGTCAGTAGAGGTTGTGCAGGCATCTGATCAGGAGAGGTTTTCCCCTGGAACGGGACCCCAGGATTGACCAAGAGCTTTCAAGAAACACTATATATTTCTTTTGGCTTAGACAGTCGTATTTCAAACATATGACTAAACATTTAATATAAAGTCCTTTAGACCTTTATTGAGCTGATTGGCAGGAGAGCCATGAGATTGAAATAGAAGGGATTCCTAAATTTATACAAGAAAAGAATCGCCGCACACTGAGGCAAAAGATAGCTGGATGTAACAACTGGAAGAAGTCCAAACAGAATGGGAGCATAGTTAGAGGAATCCATCCAAATAGAACAAGGTACAGATCAAAGCTTTTTTTTTAAAGTTGAAGAAACATACCTTTAAACAGAAAATGCACAATAGCAGACAAAATAAACCAAACAGCAGTTTGCGAGTTCACCCAAAAACACAGTTTATATTTGTAAGTGAACTAGGAAATTGATTGACGAAAATGCCATGGATTGTAAGAATATGACAGGTGTTTTATTAGTGATGGTTCCTAAAATGGCGTTGGCCAAGGAGGAGATCTTGAAAGCCCCGCTAATGAAACCAAAAAAGATGTATAACTAAAGTTAATTAGCTTTAATAGCTCAGATTTATTGATGATGAAGTTGTTTTTGTGGATTATGCTGCATATGTCTAGCCTCATGAGACCATCCTGATCTCACGAGCTTTCATGGATTCACTCGCAGATCAGTCTGGAGACTCTCCGTTAAAGAAAATTTGGAGCAGTTCACCAAACGAACGTCCAATCAGCGTTGGCTTTAAAGCGGGCTGAGGTGTGACGCAACGTGAAGCACGACAGTTCAGTCTAAAGAACATGGCGGCTTCAGCCGATGAAGCTAGCGTTAGCGTGGCTATCGAGCAAGTTTTATCGGAATTACAGAGTATTTCTTCACTTAAAGAAGAGCAAAACACTGCTCTGGAGGCTTTTCTCAGAGGAAAAGATGTTTTTGCTCTTCTCCTGACTGGTTTCGGCAAGAGTTTGATCTATCAATTGGCTTGTGCCTGGCTTGTGGTTGTGTTTTCGTCGTCGCTCTGTTAGTACGTCATATGCTTCGTTGATCTGATTGGTTTATTTGGCCCGTCTATCACCAACATAGGCCAATCAGCTAACCAGTATTTTCGCCCCTTCCCAAAATTACTTCAACTGAAGGTTTCCAGATGGATATGCGGAGCAAATCCATCTGGCGGAGTCAGGTTAGCATATGTCCACTGTGGACCTAAATCCCACATTGGAAATACATCTAATTTAGTTTTTGCAATCAAGTTAATGCCTTAAACTGAGGAAAAACTACAGGAGATGCAACAAGAGACTAACTGGAATGTCAAGGTAGACGGGAAGGCGACAGAGGAGGAGTAAAAGTTATGGTTTTGCATAGTTGTGTTGTTGCTCACCTCGCCTCCACCAACAAATTCCTTTCTGTGAACCAGATCAAGTAATCTACCTAGCGACTGGCTCTGGCCTTGCAGCCTCATATTTAGATAGAAACCTGGAGTGCTGCCTCTAACTTATAACTTGCTTTTGCTGTTTGGACTGTTTGGTTTACATGAACCCTCTAAGCATTAGTATAAACTCAAAGCACTTGCAGATTGATTGTTTTATTCATTTGTTGCTGGGAACATTCACCATCTTGGGCTCCCAAGGCTAGAGTTCCAGCTCCGCTGTGGTTTTGGACTAAACCTGAATAATTCTCTCTGCCAGGCTGCTTACCCATTGAAGCATTGAAAGGGGGGGGGGGTTGAATAAAACTCTACAGCCAAGCCTGTTGTACTCACTTACTGATGTTTGCGTTAACAGCCGCGCCTCACTGCCGATGACATAAAAATTGACATGAGATGCCAAGTGTGAGACGGCCTGTGAGTTTTGTTCTCCTTGGGATGTGGAGGTAATGCGCCAGCTGGCTTTACTGGTTGAGAGACTGTCGACGGACAGGCCAGAACAGATGCTCAGGTATACGCACATGAAATTCCACACCAGCTCCAGAGTTCACACATTAGAAAAAGTGGAAATATGGAAGGTTTTCCGTGTGTTTCTTTTGACTTGTTCAATGTTTATCCTGATTTATTATTCCTTTTCTTTTCCTCTTCCATTTTCTACGGCTGCTGCTATCTATTGTAAGTCGTCACATAAGACAGAAATTGTGTGTTTCCAACCATAATCCACCGACTATGAGCTAAAGTCGTATCCTCCAATTGAAATGAACAGGAATATGATAACCAGAAAACTGGGAACACACGCAACCTTTACCAGACACACGATTTTTCCCCAACAGGTGCAGAAGATCAAGTTGCAGCACTTTTCTTCTTCCTCCCTCCTCCTCATCTTGTCCTTCCCGCCTCTCTCAAATTAATGCAGACGAGAGCGGCTTTAGAGGCATTTCTGACGTGCATGTGTGCGAATAAGGAGGGTATTGCTAATAACCAGCCAAGGTACACTAATCTCCGTTGGCAACATTTGGTTTACCTTAAGCTGGAGGGACAGCTGTATTAAAAGCAGGAATAATCCTAATCAGTTCAAACTCCATCCTCCTCCCTCCCCTCCTCCCTTCCTCACCTCTTTGCATATAAAACTTCCACATTAGGCTTAAGAGAACAACAGCTTAGCTGGTGTTTGCCCTACATCTGTCTTCCCCCTGCGACGACCAATCAGAGAGGTGGATGGAGGGATGAAGGGAGGGAGAGGAGATGGAGGGGAAACAGAGGAAGATGCGTATGAGCAAGAGATATGACGAAAGAGTCACTAAGTAAAGAAATAACACATAATATATGATCATTTAAATAATTTCATGAGTTATTTAATCTTTACAGACAAACATAAGAACCATAGTGTTAAATTACCTTATTACAAAGGTACTGATGGAAACATTTTAAGGCATTTCTAAATGGTTTGTATAGACAGGTAAACTTTGAGAACTTTCTTTCTTCTAATTGTTTGAATCCTAATTTTGATTTAATCTCCACTGGAAAAAATCTAAATCTAGATAAATAATTTTTTCTTAAAATAAGTGCATTTGTTCTTGGATTGAGGAGGTAAAACATTTTGCCAATGGAACATGACATTTTACACTTAAAATTAGACAATACAATTGTGTTTTCTTATTTAAAGTGTATATTATCTAATTATCTTATTTTAAGAGTAAAAATACTCATCCTATTGGCAAACTATCTAACTTACCTACTCAAATTAAGGGTAAATACACTTAATTTAGGAAATGTTAACTTATTTCTAGATAGTTTTTCCAGTAACCTTTTCCCTGAAAAGTATGCAGAGATTAAACCATATGAAATAGATACAAAACAAATCTCCACTTGTTGTATCCTGTTGATATATAAGCTAATCTTCCGCTATTCCGAATCTATTTGCTTATACTTTATAATCTCTACCACTAGCAAGAACCGTACATCAGCTCATCTGAAAATATCAGTAATACACTGGAAAAAATTGAAATCTCATGAAGTCATTTTTCTCTTAAAATAAATGAATTTTTGCTTGAATTGAGGAGGTAAGTGTAAAACTTTGCCAATCGAACGAGACAATTTACATTTAAAATAAGAAAAAACTATTGCTTTGTCTTATTTCAAGTGCATATTATCTAATTATCTTATTTTAAGAGTAGAAATACTCACTCCATTGGCAAATCATCTTATTTATCTACTGACAGGGAGGGTAAATACACTTAATTTAAGAAATGTTGATTTATTTCTATATCGTTTTTGCAGTGTATATCGGTCACCATTGGTTACTCTTTATGAGAAGTGAGATTATTCTATCACTGAATATAACAGCATAATAAAGTACATTGTGTTAAGGGTTAATAATTAACTTTGCTGAGAGATTTAATGCATTTACCTGTCTATAGCTGATCTGTCCTGTTAGTGCAATCCCTGCCTTGTATCCAACAGTTTTCAGCTCTGGATTTCCAATCATGGTCATTTTTGGTTTAATTTTTTTCTTCTTATTGTACCTGTATGTTGTATAGTGCATAATCTTGCAGACTGCATTGGCAACGTTCATGGAAAATGTGTCTTCATGTCACCAGAGTCTCTCAACAGAACAGGAATAGTCATTAGGTTTTTTTTTTTAACAAGAAAAATTGCTCCAGGCACCTGAAAAGTCGCTAAGGTTACAGCATTGCTGCCACCAGGTTACTGCCTTGCAGCATACAGGGTCCTAGTGCCCTCATATTTACATTACGACTGTGTTCTCTTATTGAACGGGGATAAAAGCTGATCGGATAATGAAGAATACAATAAAATTATCCCTTACTTCTCAATCTGTGAAAAAAAAAACAGTCTAACCTTGAAAGGAAAAATCTGTTTTTGACCTCTTTAGATGGTTTTGGTGATATCAAATGTAAAAATCTTTAGTGTACTTATGTAATGCATGTATATAAACATTGTGTTTGTATGTCACATGAGTGTGTGTGTATATATTGCTCTGTAGCCTGCTCATGTACAGGTGAGTAAGGTACAGAGCAATTAAGGTGGGGGCCATGTCTAACTTAAGGCCATTAAAACAGTATTTCCTTACATGAGGTGTTTCAGACCTGTTCCACTGCAAACAGTTTCTGTCTCAGTGGGGTTTTTTTTCCCCGTTTTGTTCCTTCCTCTCCTGAGGCCCTCGGCACCATAAATCCGACTGATTACTCCGCACCCCTTTTGCTTGACTGCACCTTCACAATCAGCCGTGGCTGCCAACAATGAGGCCCTGATGAATCAAACATCCATGGCATTAGTTTCACCTTGCTGCCTCTTTCCCATGCGCCGCCGCCTCTTTGTCAGGCCCCGGTTTGATGAGAAGGACTACTGACACTGCCTGCACCTATTGATAGACAATTCTGTAACGACAATCCACAAACAACCCCAGCAACCCCCTTATAACGCTCGTCCCCTTGCACTTCAATTTGCCCCCAAAATAGGTAAAAAACTCAACTGGCTTCATGTTTGCCAGGAAGCTGCACAGTTAGAAAGCATCCCCACATTCCATATTTTTGCAAGCTACTCTTACCAAAATCCTACTTTTATCAACTTCTTGATAAATCTATAACTAAAATGGGAAATAAGCTACCTTAGCATTAGAACACAAAACCTACTGTTGAAGATTGTGCCACAGAAGGAAACGAGAAAATGAAATTTATTTCATTTCGAATTTGTTTCAAGCTATCTGGTCTCAAAGAGGTTTACACATTCAGCAGCCCTCCCTGACTTTTCACTGTTTATTACGGGATATGGTAGTTTGCTGTTTAGAGACACTGCAACTGAACCCAACCCTAAAATAACAGCAAATTGAGTAATATATCAAATAATAACCGTTTATAGTTTGAAGAGGGAGCAGTTTTAGTGTTGTTTGCTAAATGCGCACCAGCTCTCCGCTAACGTTTATCCTAAGTGATCTTAAACCAGTGAAAACAATAAAGTGCCACAGGGACCAGTTTGTGAAACTGAATTTATTCTTTAGAGCAGGAAATGTGTGTTTTCCCCGTGCAAAGCCTTCTGGCAACTATCACGATTATCCTCTACAAGGATGCTATCTAGTTGGTACAGTGGTAAATGTATTTAGTGCCCTTACAGATTTCTTTTGTTTTGAACATTCTTTCCACTTACATGTTTTAGATGAGATGTAAATATTAGACCAATATAATCTCAGTAAATACAAAAAGCTATTAAAAATGTGATTGTTTTTGTTATTTATTAAGGAAACAGAGCAGACGGATTCAAGGTTGTACGAAAAGGGAAATTCCCTACTTATTAACTGCAATTATCAACATGTTTTTGGTTTAATTGAAGTCAGGACTCATCTGTAGAATAAAAAAATCTCTTTAAAGGGAGCCTGTCTGACAATATGAAGTATGGAAAAAGGTTTTAAAAGGACGTGGAGTTCCACAAGGCACTAGTTTACGCCTCATTGGTTTTAGCTTATTTATCCAAAAGTCATTTAGCGGCAATTTAGATGTTTACTTGTGATGCGGGTGCAGATGTTTCATAAAACGTTTCATAAATTTGCCAAAAGGCATACTTCCTGTTTAGAAAATGTACCAACCTGGTTTTAGGTATTGCACTTAAAGGCATACTATGCAACCGGTGTTGATTTTCCAGCGAGGCTCCCCCCAGAGGGCGAAAGTAAAAGTGCACTGTCGTAAATATGCTCAGCTGTTCTGGTTTCTCCGTCAAGCCAGGCGCAGTTGTTTTGAGCTTAGCAGACAGGCGAACGCAACGAATCACCATGTCTACTGCAGTAAGTGACTATTTTGTTCCAATTTTCGAGTTTGAAAATTTAGCATTTTAGCTAACCATGATAACTGCACAAATATCGCCACTGCGCTAGCAACGAGCATGCCTTTCACTGGGGGCGTGTAGCAGTTCTCGTCGTAAAGCAAAACCGACTCTCGAGATGGACGAGACTTCTGAGCCTGTGGGTGCGGGCCGAGGGCTCCTGCAATTGCAAGTACGGTATTTCCCCTACAGACCACCAGGTCGGCTGAGAAAACCTTTGTTCGACCTGAAATGACTCATTTAATCATCCAAAACGTAATGGAACACATTATTTAACTGAAAAATGTTGCATAGTGTGCCTTTAACTGTCAAAGGTAAGAGCTCTGTGTGATTATGATGGAAAATTACAGAAAATTGACAAATCCGTTAAGCCGGGCATACACTGGGCATACGATTTTTTGCCCTTTTTGGGCCGGCTTTCCAGTCGTGCGAGAAATTGCGTGCGTCGTGAAGTGTACAGGGGGTAACGGGGGGCGATCAGCCTCTCACAACCACCTCCCCAGCAGGAATCATGAGGTTCGGGAGAAAATCAAACATGTTTGGAATCCAGTCGACCGTCGTTGGCAAATCGCTCAGTGGGAATGTGTAAAACAAGATTTCTTCTTCATCTTTCTCTTAGATTAAAACACAAATGCATGGTGGGGGATGCGAGGGAAATGGAGTTCTTTCTGTAAAATGGACAGACCGTAGTAGCCATGTTTGTCCAAATACGTCGTCGCCTTTTCCGCACAAAATTGCACTAATTGCCAAAGCAGTTCAGTTGACTCTAGTGAGCTTCATATTCCTTTTCTACTTGTTTGGCTTCCGGATAGACGAGTCAGAGTAGCGCCATCTCACAGCAGCGCGACGTGGTTTTTAGACGTGCAGTGAGAGCAGATAGATCGCATCACGTCGCACTTGCATCTTGAGCTGTGAACTCACACTGTACAACATTGTGAGCTGTAGCTCGGTGCTACGATAAAAAAAAACGCATGGTGTATGCCCGGCTTTAAAGTCGGTTGAACAGGTGATCCTCAAATTTGCACCAACAAATCATCTGAGTAGCCATTCAAAATTTCCCCCACCTTCGTTGATGGGCCCTCAGCTGGTCACCTACATTTTCTTTATAAACATCAATCTTTGCACTAAAATATTAATTCTGTCATGCTTTGTGGACATTAAGATCTAAAGAGAAGCATCATCTCCTGGTCAGAACCTGTAATTCAGTGAAAGGGGGGAATCAGAGTAAAGAAAGGAGAAGGAGGGGGTCACTCCTGTGGATGGAAGATGCAGGGAAGTAAGCTGCCATTCGGCTGCCGTTTGATTGGGATGGGCCATTTTGAATAGATGCTACTGTAATAGTCCAAACAAAATTCAGAAGCGTATGCTTCAGAATAGGTTGTGCTCAATTCCTAATCCTAAAATAATCTCTTATAAAATTGTTTTTCCATTCTGAAAATGTCAGGTGAGTGCAGCCATCGACAGTGTCTTAAGGAATCTCTGCGGTATTCCATCTAAAGCAACAAAAAGTAACAAAAAGGGATTTGCATTGTTAACTGTAGTAGCTGAAATGGGCAAGTTTGTCATTTATTTAAATTACCTGTAGGATATCGTTTAGCATGCATTTTTAAAACTAACCTGTTTATGATTCATCCATGCTGCTATCAGACTTTATAATGTGGCATTATAACTGCAATAACTTGTGCAATAACTAACGCGCAAAAACCTGTTTATATGTAATACCCTGTGCAATAACCCTGTGTCATAATCCTGCTAAATAAGAAATTTAAGCTGTTTTTGGCACATTTTCTTTGACTAGTTGAGCCAGTGTAACAAGTAAATTTCTCCACTGTGAGATCAATACAGTCTAATCAATCAATCAATTTAGTTATCATTGTCATAATTTTACAAAGTTCAGACCCAAATGCAGAAAACCGAACAGAGTCCAGAGAAAAGGTTCAACGGGTTTTATTGAAGAAGTTAAACAGAGGGAGAAGTGTTGCTCTGAACACAGCTCAACCGGAACTGTAAAGTGAGGGGAAGACACAGCGGTTAGTTCAGGCTCAGTGGGGAATTTGATTCGTGAACTTGGAGAAGAGGATTTGGTTGCCGACTTACGTTTCAAGAGAAGTTGTTGAATCCTTGACTCCTGTCTGTGTGCCGTGGTTCCAGTGTTTGTCTGATTCGGTGGGGGGCGGAACAGGGTTTACCCAGAATGCGGATTGATAGTTGGTGAACGGAGAAAATGACTGCCACTCATATTTCCTGCGGTACTTGAATGGGTCGTAGTGGAGAATAATCCCTTTCTCAGTGAGAAGCTGAAACGATCTCTTGGGGAAAGTGGATCCAAACCTCCTGTTTGAACCCCAGCTCAGTTTGAAGCTCAGTCTAACCTTCCAGGGAGAGAAGATTCCGAAAAATCCAGTTTGCAGGATGACTTCCTGCCAAGAGGCAAAGACAAAAACAAAGTTAAACTCAGGTTGACAAAAACTCAGTTCGACTCAGCAAAACTCAGCTTGGCTAGAGTACCCAAAACTGGCAAACACTCTGGCCTCGAAGTAGTGGCAGTCAGCAGTTTAAGAACACTCCGTTTAACGAGGAAACCATCAGCAGGTGTGTGAGGAGGCGGACCAGAACCAAGCGCCTCCTGGTGGATGAAAACAAACACACAAACTGGAGTCCTGACAATCATTACCCTAAAAATATAGTTTTTCTTTATTTATTTTCTCTATATGCCCCAGTATCTGCTTTTTTTAAATTAAAGTCATAACCTTTGTTAGACCAAACCTTAACCTGCAACCGTTGCACAAATCCCATCATAAAATTAATGTTTAATGTTTTTTTATTGCACTGAAGTTTATAAAATAGAAAAAAGTTATTTTCTTTGTGCTATTTAATTTTGAAACATTTTGCTAGTGGTTTTATTTTCAGCGTGTGTGTTTCAAAATCCCAACATGGGATTAAACTAATATTCCTTAAGATCTTTGTAAATCAATCAATCTTACTGGGGATGGGAAACCAAAGATGGATAATAACCTGGATTTAAATGATTACTCCTTATTTATGTCAGTTTATCTTGTTTTTTTGCAAATTTTAGATAAAAAAAATCAGAGGAACCAAATAGAACTGGAATTTTCTATATGGTGTTTTTAAAGGCCTCTTCATGTCTTTGTAACCTTGCTCCACGTTTCATGGTCTCTGCATTTCTATGAGGGTTTTTTCTTGAAACTGTTTCGTGTTATTGGCCTTTTTTTCCTCTGCATCTCTTTCATGTAAAAAGCAGTTTGTCAGACCTACGACTTAATAAATGCTGCAGTTTTCCAGCCAGGAATATAAATATGACACTTCTGTTGCAATAAACTGACACACAATACCTTAAATTACATGTATTTACCTTTAATTTGAGTAGGTTAATTAGATAATTTACCAATTAAATTTGTATTTTTACTCTTAAAATAAGATAATTAGTTAATATGCGCTTAAAATTAGACAATGCAATTGTGTTTTCTTATTTTAAGTGTAAATTGTCTTGTTCCATTTGCAAAATGTCTCTTTTACCTCCTCAATCCAAGAACAAATGCACTAATTTGAAGAAAAAATGACTCACCTAGATTTTGATTTTTTCCAGTGTATACATAGCAAATGATGGTCAGGCAGAAGAACCTCCAGCTAAACAGGTTGTTGTTCTGGACTTAATGCTTCTCTAGATGACCAATTCCAGGTATAAATGTGCCTTACAGTACAACGTTGCAGGAGGCTTCCAACCACAGGGAAACAGGGATGCAAACCATCAAACACTCTGAGCAGCTAAAGCGCATCCAACGTGTTATCCACAATGTTTTATTCATCGAAATATATTTGATTATATTTGAATCAAATTGACATTTGGAAGAGACTGACGACTTTCGTTCCAAAACGGCACAACCGCTGTTTAACAGAATTAACACCTCGTCTTAGGATTACATATCATAGAAAATCACATGGAAGCTTCTTTAAGGGTTACATGTGTTATTTGTGCGTAAATAAACTTTTACAACTGAATCTGTGAAAACCAGACAGAGTTAAAACATGTAAAGGGGTGCAAATTGTAATAATGAATTCAGGTTTAAATGAATTCCTCCGACTAAACCAAACCCAGCTGGTTGTTTTTATTTTTTCCTCTGTTGTCTCCAAAGGAGGATTAGTTACTTATTATTTAAAAACAGACATACAGCTTAAGGTTTAAATTGTTATATTTGATTCATAATCAACCTTTTGAAAAGTTTTTTTTTTTCAAAATAAGCATATTTGTCTTTCTTTGAGCAGCTAAGATTAAATTGAAATGGAATGAGTAGGTTGGGCCTGAAAATTTATAAAAATATATAGTGCATTCGAAATAAGATGGAGCTTTTGGGCACCTGGGGCTTTGGGTCTCCCGGCGCTGGACTCAGTGCTCTGGGGGGTGTGCCTCTCAGGCTCTCCACAACCACTATTGAGCATTTTTTCTATGGTTAAAACTTTACATGCACAAGTTCACCCTCACAAACAACTACAGGTGCTAGGCTTCAGGTACTTAGAGATTCACTTCCAAACAGAAACCCCACATTCATATCTTCAGGTAACACAGAGTACATGTCAGACTTAATAATATTACTTTAGCGATAGTTTCAAGGTGTTGCTTTATTGTATATCTCGTACCGTGTCTTTTGGTTGTGCTGTTCTTTTTTCATCTCGTTACAGGTGATAAAGCAGACTGAAAATGTTTTGTCATTATCTCCTTTCTATCTCCTCTTTCTTTCATCTTTTGTCCTTTTTTTTTTCTTTTTCTTTTTCCTTTTTCTTCTTCTGTTTCTCTGCTCTACTTACATTGCAGTGTCCATATAAACTGTAAAACTCCCCGCATAATTATAATAAAGCAATTTCTATGCGTGAAACAAGTGGAGCAGTATGGCAATTGCCATACCGCTTCACTTGTGAAAGTAAAATCTGTTGGGCTCCTTTTGGCATCAAGACAATTATTCTTACTGCCACCTTGCCAGACAGGACACTGTAAAAAAAAAAAAAAAAAAAAAAAAAAAAAAAGATAACAAAGAGTTTTTTTTTCTTAACTCTTAAAATCTTTTCCATTTACAGATCGTTTTATTTGCTAATTAAAATCAAGTGTGAATACATATTTTAATAAATATTGGCCTATTTTCAATTCACTTTTTGCAGTTTAGCATATCCTATAATTTATAATGCATCATTTTTACACTGCCAAACTTATAATAAAGAAACTTTTTTCCTCAGTACTAGTTACCTAGTACCAGTACCTCCTGGGTTCTGTCATGATCTTGGTGCTGCTGACTGACCTGATTCCTCATTTCCTTCACCTGCCCAGCTCTGCCCAGTTCCCATTACTGTTAATCTGATCCACCTGCTCCAGCCTCTTTTTAACCAGCCTTCAATTAGTCATCAGGACCAGATTATTCAAGCCTGATTAATCCGTCTGTCTGCTTCAAAAACTGGGTGGTTCTGAGTCTTGACAACCTCCAGCTCCAGCAATAATAATTATCAGTTTGTGATGTCGTAGTGCAAACATGACAGGAGTTAAATGGTCCATAGAACGGAGACAGTTCATTAGATTTGAAGTTTCATTCTAAATGATGCTATGGCCTCTATCAGACTAGCTAACCACAGACACACTACCCAGCTCTGGGTACCACCAAAATGATTAGCATGAGTTAAAGCAACACTGTGTAACTTTTGACCTAGCCTGGGTGCCATTCCGAACTTAGTCCTGCCCACAACGTTTGAGGTCGGGAAGTTCGGTCTGGCATTGCTTAATAGTAGCGCGAGTATGCTCGCACAATATCTGGCGGGCCAATCAAATTGTCAGGGCGGGCTTTATACGATGATGGACAGATGATCAACAGTAACGTAATCAACCATGTCACCAAAGCATGCATGGGTGACAACAACAATGGCTGCCGCTGGAGAGTTGAGGTGTGTAGTTTCTGCTATTAGGTCTGTTCTAGAAGATATCGACAGCAAATTAATTTTAAAAGAGGAACAGAGAAACACGATCAAGGCTCATCTTCTTATTCTAGGCGTGCAACTGCACACTTTGATTTTTGTTGACAACAACTATGCATCGCTTAACATACGTCACGCACTCCGTTGCTCTTATTGGTTGTAGGTCTATCCAATTGAGTGCAGAGGCATTTTTTTTCCTGGTTCGTTCGAAACACGCTCCATAATCACAGCAAAAACTGCTCTATGGAGCAGTATCAGACTCATATTCTGACTAGAATTGAGTAGGACTAAGTCAGGCTACTTTTGACCAAAGTATTAGCTTAATTTGAGATATTTTAGATGATTTTTCTAGTCAGTATACATCCGTTGTCGTTTATTGATTCTCCGATGGGGCTTAAGAGGGTTGGATCCATCACTGAACCAGTCATGTGACCCACGGCGACGCTTTTAGACAGTCTAAGCTCCCCTTAAACAAGAGAGCTAGCTAAGCTGAAAGTCGTTGTTAGGCAACAAAACAAATGTGACATGTAGCTGATTTGATATATTCTTTTTCTATGTCTGCTTCTGTCTCCTTGAACCCCAGTCGGCCTCTGCAGATGGCCGCTCATACTGAGCCTGGTTCTAGTGGAGGTTTTTTTTCCTGTTAAAAGGGAGTTTTTCCTCTCCACTGTCGCTACAAGCATGCTTAGTGTGAGGGATTGCTAATAAGGCAATGAGTTGATGCAAACTGGTTTTCCGTAGATAGAAAACTTTGAACCAATCTGACTGTACGATCTGGCTGAATCATCTCTGTAAAGAGCCTTGAGTTGACATGTGTTGTGAATTGGTGCTATATAAATAAACTGAATTGTGATGTAAAAAAATTTAGAAAATTAACTTTAATTTCCCAATATTGATTCCAAATAATGATAGATATGGATTCGCATGAAACTATAAAGTTGATAAAGCCTTTTCCTTTTGAGGGAAGAGTTTTGCTGCTATTGTTGCTGTTGCTAACACATACACTGTAAAAACGATATAAAAATAAGTGAAAATGTCTTAAATGAAGTGTATTCATCCTTAATTTGAGCAGGTAAATGAGATAGTTTGCCACTGGAATGAGTCATTTTACTCTTAAAATGAGATAATTGGATAAATGCGATTGAATCCGTGTATCATTCGTTCTTTCTATTTTCAATTGCCAATCAAAAAACAAAAAATAAAAAATTGACTGGTTATTTTGTTTTTTGTTTTTTATGGTTAAACCAAAAACGAAAAAAGGATTGGGTTTTTCATATATCAATTCTAAGCTCTGATCAAGAATACGAAATGGAAAAACGGACAGCAACGCAGAATTTGATTTTAATATTTAATTGGTACAATTTACGTGACCCGGAAGTTTGGTGGAGCGTTAGCTAAAAAAACAATTGGCTTACCCCCACCACGTTCGATCAAGCTGCACCAGATAAGGCAGTCGGACCTATCAGCCATGGACAGTTACATGTTATTTGAAGGATCCAAGCGTGTGACTCTTAAGGAGGAGGACATGACAACGGAGAAAATCAGCAGGATTTTCCAGGTATAACTTTTTTCTTGAAACTTTTCTGTGCACTGTACTTTTAACTAGCAACAACAAACAGCTTCTCGATCAACATAGTGTGTGGTTCTAGTGTCGCCATGGTAGCCACTTCATTACCCCAACTGCTGCGCAAAGAGCTATTTCCGGGTCACGTAAACTGTGCCGATTAAATATTAAAATCAAATTCTGCGTTGCTGTCCGTTTTTCCATTTCGTATTCTTGATCGGAGCTTAGAATTGATATATGAAAAACCCAATCCTTTTTTCGTTTTTGGTTTAACCATAAAAAACAAAAAAACAAAATTACCAGTCAATTTTTTATTTTTTGTTTTTTGATTGGCAATTGAAAATAGAAAGAACGAATGATACACGGATTCACTTGAAATAAGACAATGCAATTGTGTTTTCTTATTTTAAGTGTAAATTGTCTTGTTCCATTGGCAAAATGTCTCTTTTACCTCCTCAATTCAAGAACAAATGCACCTATTTTAAGATAAAAATGACATATCTAGATTTAGATTTGTTGCAGTGTAGGATCAAGCGTTAGGTGTTGAGTGCTACTTAAATGTTGCCATGTTGGAAAACGGCATCAAAAAGCAGTATGTGATACGTTTTATGGTGCAAATGTAAAAACACCGGCATCTGATAGATCACTTATCTGAAAAAGCTTCAAACTTGATATCTAAGATGCCAACAGCTCCCTTCTTGGAGGTAACGAATCCAGATAATTTGCAGAGGTTAATTCAGCAAGGTTCTGTTCAGCTGGAACTCACCGTTTTAAGCTGTGTTTGTTTCCCACCCAACACATTTAGAGAACATTTGTTGGGGAAAAAACAAACCCGCTTTGTTGGGGATGATGGCTTTGCTTCTGTCCCAACATGTGTCTGGTCCAGAGTGGTTTAAATCTGCCCACCTGTCCACACAATAATCCTCCCAGCTTTATTGCAAAACTGTGCAATTAATTAAAGGCTCAATCGCCGGGATTAGTAACCAACTTCAACCTGGTTCTCAGAAATTTCCTGAATGTGGATTTGTTTACATTTCTCTGCGTTTGGAGGAAATCTGTCGTAATTCACATACAGAGAAATGTTGAGGGCTTGCCAGGAAACGCCCCCCCCCACAACCAGAGGTGAGCTCAGTGGAACGTTGGTCTCGTTTACAGTGGCATTACGGAGATTAGGATTATCTGTGCTGTATGTTTACAGCATAATGAAACAGGCCTGATATAATGACCATCAAATCTGGATTAGGTCATTCACAGGAGAGGAGGGAATTTCTCCCGCCGATTATTATGTTTCACGAAAAATCCCTCCAAAACACACCTTTGCACACGTAGACACGAGGATCTGCTTATTTTTCCCGGTAAAATCTGCCCGCTCCATGGAGCTCGGTGTCCTGTTGGAACTTCTGGAAAGTCTGCGACCAGGAGCTCCATAAAAAGGTGTTTATGTGTTCATTGTGTGCATCTGTGGGTTCAGGGCCGTTAGCAAAGCAGGTTATGGCAGCACAGAAATGACACGGCGCAACAGATGATGGGCATTATCCCATCAACCTGCTGTTCCTGCACACACTCTGTACCCTCCATGTTCTGTCTGAAAGGACAGCAGGAGTGTGTGTGTTGAGCATGAGAGGGATGGACGAAGGGAGGGAGTCCTTTCACACACACACACACACTCTGCACCTGTCACAAACAGCCTGTCAGAGCACAAGAAAAGAAAGTTCAGCCATGAGGAAAAAACTGAGGGACGGGGTGTTTGCTGGAGTCCAAGCAGAGTCGTAGACCCTCGACTGATATTAACTTTATTAAAGTGGTTATTTTTAAAATCTCAGTGTGTTACTGTTGGGTCTTGGATATATTTTATGATTGCTATAATCTTCATAGCTAATTTAATGTTTTTTCCATTTTTCCTCTCTTATTAAGCATTTTTGTCTATTTTTTACGGTGGCCCTGAAGTGCAAACTGCAACTACAAATCTAAAAGCGAAACTACATTAAGGAAATCGCAACTACATAAAACAAAGCACAACTACATCAAGAAAAACAAAACTACACAAAGCAAAGCGCAACTACATTAAGGAAAACACAATTACATTAACCTACCGGAAAAGGTAGGTACCAGTGGGAAACATGAGACATTGCTGATTGGACGACGGTGCTGTTTGACCCTTGAACCGGAAGTTGCGTCGTCTGAACAGTCCAGCTTCTTTTAAGTGTGTCTTCAGTGTACGCAAACTAACTGAAATTTCGTGATTAGTCTTGAGCATATCCAGTATTATCTCGTATGTATGTCCTGATTCAAAATATTCCTGGATAACGGCAGCTATGTTTGGGGCGCCGAGAATATCAATGTTTTCAAAAGCCGCAGCAGGCAGAAGGACTTCCGGTTCAAGGGTCAAACGGCGCCGTCGTCCAATCAACGATGTCTCATGTTTCCCACTGGTACCTACCTTTTCCGGTAGGTTAATGTAATTGTGTTTTCCTTAATGTAGTTGCGCTTTGCTTTGTGTAGTTTTGTTTTTCTTGATGTAGTTGTGCTTTGTTTTATGTAGTTGCGATTTCCTTAATGTAGTTTCGCTTTTAGATTTGTAGTTGCAGTTTGCACTTCAGGTCCACCGTAATTTTTATTATTATTATATCTTTCTATGTTGCATGTCATTTTAACAGGGGTGGAAAGTAATGAATTACATTTACTCAAGTTACTGTAATTGAGTACTTTTTATGAGTAATTTGTAATTTTCTGAGTAATTTTTGAAATATGTAATTTTTACTTTTACTCGAGTAAATTTTAACCTAAGTAGTTTTACTTTGCTACATTTAAAACCCCCTCACGTTACTGAGTAAAAAAAATAAAAAAAATACTGATGGTGAAAAAATTAATGTGGCCCTGCCTTGCAGTTACCCTTTGTGTTGTTTCATAATCCAGTGCTGCGCTTCGGAAGATGGCAGTTGCTAATCACAACTTAGGAAGTATGGATGAGGAAAGGCCTGAAGAGGAAACATTTTCTGGAGACGAAAGCCAGAAATGCACAAAAGGGAACAATGTGATAATGCAGTGCAACATGTGCCTGCCCAGCAAAACGGAGCTTTCGGCTTTTAAAACATCAACATCCAATTAAATTTAAGTTAGTTATCTTGGTGTTGTCTGTTGGACAGTAGGATTGAAAATTGTTTGCACTTTATAGTACAGGTTGTGACTGTCCTTGTGCTGTGAGGAAGTATGTTCTTTAGCCCAGCTGATCTTTTGCAAGTGTGAATGTCCACTGAAATACGCCTTGAAATCGATTAAAACACCTTGTGCTCAATTCGATTCATGACTCATCCTTTTTTTGCATTAAATAACTCAAAGTAACTAAGTAACTTTTACTCAAATTACATTTTAAATGAAGTCATTTTGTACTTTTACTTGAGTAAATTTTGAGATGGGTAATTTTACTTTTACTCTGAGTAGTATTTAGGCAAAGTAAAGATACTTTTGCTCAATTACATTTTTTTTAGTTCTCTTTCAACCTCCGCATTTTAAATGGTCTCACTGGACTAAAGCTGACGTCAAAGCAAACTGATCCACCTGATGGTAGCCAGTTTCTAAAACATGAAGAGTACACGTCTTTAAAAGACTGGAATAGTCTAGATTTGACGGATTTTTAAACCATATAGTTTCCTCCATTGTTTGGGGGGGGGGGTCTCCTAATGTGACATAGCAAAAACTCTAAAGGGAAGCGGACAGGAGATATCCTGATATGCAGTAGTCTAATTATAAAAAAAGAAAGGGGATGGTGGAACTTTTTTTTTCTATTAACCCAAAGCAATATGCATGGTATGGTTGTTACATGTCAGGTACGTCGGTCACTGACCTGGACCAAGGCACCTTACAGTAGAACTGCAGCCAGGCTATCACTGCAAATTCCCCAAACTGCAAAAACAGTCTAGAAATCAGTAAAAAATTTCTAAAATTAAGTGTATTCACCCTTAATTTTAATAGGTAAATAAGAATTTGCCAATGGAATGAGTGTATTTACTCCTAAAGTAAGATAATTAGATAATATGCACTTAAAATAAGACACTGGAATAGTTTATTCTTATTTTAAATATAAATTATCTTGTTCTATTGGCAAAGTGTCTCACTTAACTGCTCAATTCAAGAAAAAAGACCCCTATTTTAAGCAAAAATTACTTAATTAGTGCAGTGCACTGGAATCAGCTTCATAGTCATGGTAGGACACTTCTTTGATTTTATTTATTTAGCTCGGGCTACTCCCATCAAATGGTAAAATTGGCAATATTATTACCATTACCGTTAATATATAGTAGAAATTTTACACATTCAGTAATAAAATGTAAAAGGGGATGGTATGGGGGATGGTCATTTACAAAGGGGGATGATTTTTAAGATTTTTGTAAGAAGTGAGATTCCATCCTTCCTCATCCCCCCTCAATTCAAGTACTGCTGATATGATGTCTGGACCACCTTTACTGCCGTTGACCCTTTGGAACCAGTTTTTAATGCAATGAACTGGGATTTTAACAAGTTTTAGTTGTGTCAATAATCAGGCTATGGTTCATAACAAGTTGTTTAATTACCATGACAAACTTTAGTCCTCTGCTTGCACAACTTTGAGAAAGAAGATGTTGGAGTCTGAGGTCAGTGAAGGCAGGGAGATACCCTACTTCTGATATTAGAGCAATATCAGAGAAGAATATCAGCAAACATGAGTCAATCTGCATACATGAAGGCTTAAAGCCTGTATGTAATGTACCTCAGCAGAAGGTTGACTTCTCTGCCTGCAAATCGCGCCACCCCCCACCAACACCACCGGACAAAAGGCTCAGCAGTGGCCTGGTGATTGCCTCTTTTCAAATGGAAATGCCGGTTGCTTCTCTTCTGCCCGTTGCCTTAAGCAGTGTACAAATTACAGTTTACAAGGCATGGAGGAATAAAAAGGGGAGTAGATAGATAGAGAGAAGAGAAAGTGGGAGGGAGAGAGGGCGAGCAAAGCAGAATATCTTTTCTTGCTATTATTATTTTTTTTTTTAATTCAGCAAAGTGACATGTAAATTAGCCTTTAAGTGCTCCACTCAGGGACTGTGATCGTGCCCTAATTGTCGCAGTCAATTGTGGCCAACAGTCTCTTCAATCCAGGCGGCTTTTGACAACAAGCACACCGGGATCAAAAGACGAATCATTGACTCGCCCCAATACACACACATGAACACTTTACTGTGTGCTTTAGGTGGAAGAAAAGGGCTCTGAAGCAAGGAGGTGAGAGTGCTAGCTTTACTCAGTTGGGTTGTCAGAGTTTACTTCCTGTATCTAGATCTTTAAATCATTAGAATAACACAGCCAGTGGATCAGTGGTGAAGTTGATCAGTGGGTTTAGAGAACTGTCGGCAAGCAGGTCCAACAGAGTCGTAAACTTAGATGTCCCAAATGGGGAAACTTTTTGAGGAGGCAAAGGGTTCAAGGCAGCTGCTGATTCTAGAACAGCAATTTTCTATCGTCAGTTGTGTCGTTCCTGAGCCTTCGGTGAGACAAGCAAGCCCGATTATGGCCTTATTGGTTTTTTGCAAAGCAAGAACCTTTGGGATAGTTTGTCATGGAAGAAAAAAAAACACTTCATCAAAGATATCTTATATTTTCTTAGAGTTTTCTCGATGAAGATCCTTTTCTTTCTTATGAAGTATTGACATGTTTGCAATAGATGCCTTGACCAAACCATGACATTTTCCTAAGCAACACTTGGTGTTTTACCCTACTTCCTCTAAATATTCATGCAACACGATTCACAAAGCTCCCTTGTCATAGTCACAAGCTACCGCTCTCTGCCGCTCAGTAGTTTGAACAAAAACACCACACCTCTTGGTCTTCACTGACCGTGAAGAAGCAAATAATTTCAAACAGTATTACTTTAACACTCAAAGGTCCTGTAGGAGATCTTGTAAAAACGGTTCCGGCAAGCTATATTTTTGAAAATACACAACCATGCCTCTCCCTTCAGACCACCCCTCGAAACCACGCCTTCAAAACACATGAATACGCATGATGTCTGTCGAGGTGTTCTGATGTTTCCGAGACTGAGAACGAAAAAAGCCGAGACCGAGTGCTCTTGACACAAGCTAACAACAACATAGCACTTTCCTTCTGCTGCTATCGAGACAATATGGAAGACTGAGCTAAGTAACTCGCAGACCAACCATGGCTTTGAACCAGGTAACGTGACTGAGTTTACGTGACGTCACTGGTCTTCGCGCCTGCACAAGCATCGTGTGGTCGATTCGTATGTGTGTCAGGGTATTTGCACAAGCAGACGACCCTGATTCACTTCCAGACCTTCTATTTCACTGCTTGCTACGTGGATGTGAGGAGATCTTCAAGCCACATAATAAAAAATGCATCAGAAAACTTCTACTACACCTTTAAATGTTCATATTATTAAGCTGATTTTGATATCAGACAGAATACAATAGATTTTATTTAAAACTGAAAACTTTTTGCCAGCTAACTTTTCCCTATCTGAAAAGGTACTTACTCTTTAAACCTGACAACTGCTTTTCCTTAACCTGAATCCACCAGATGGATTTGCTCCGCATATCCATCTGGAAACCTTCGGTTGAAGTAATTTTAGCTGATTGGCCTATGTTGGTGATAGACGGGCCAAATAAACCAATCTGATCAACGAAGCATATGACGTACTAAGAGAGCGACAACGAAAACACAACCACAAGCCAGGCTACTCTTGCTGCTCTTGCCGAAACCAGTCGGGAGAAGAGCAAAAACATCTTTTCCTCTGAGAAAAGCCTCCAGAGCAGTGTTTTGCTCTTCTTTCAGTGAAGAAATACTCTGTAATTCCGATAAAACTTGCTCGATAGCGACGCTAACGCTAGTTTCATCGGCTGAAGCGGCCATGTTCTTTAGACTGAACTGTCGAGCTTCTTGATGCGTCACACCTCAACCCGCCTCAAAGCCAAGGCTGATTGGATGTTCGTTTGGTGAACGGCTCCAAATTTTCTTTAACGGAGAGTAGCCAGACTGATCTGAGGGTGAAACCTTGAAAGCTCGCAAGATCAGGATGGTCTCACGAGGCTAGCCTTTCCTCCCATTGGGCTATAAAGTGCATGTTCACAGCCTGTTTAGGTTCATAGATCTACACCGACTTTACTGATTTTAATTAGACCATTCCAATAGGTTTGTTGTTTTTTCGATATATTCAGACACAGACTTGCTTGTGTCAGATTACAAACTCCCTCAGGGTTTTCTCCAATGTCTACGTCCTGAAGAAACAAGCCTCTGATCATCAGGCTACTGTAAGCATGATGTTCTTTCACTTAAACGCTGGGTTAGTTCTGCCCCTGATATAATAGTTCACAAACTTCTCTTTTGTGTGGTCAGTCCACGGAGTATTTCCCAAAAGTCTTGAAAATGTGAGAAGCACCTTTTTATGTTTCCTGGGTCAACAGTGGTTCTGGCCTCATAACTCTCCTGTAGAGAGTCAGGCCTTTTTGTCCTGTTTTCAAATCATGAACTCTGACCTTGACTAAAGTTGTGAGGTCTGGAGAGCTTTAGATGTTGTTCTGGGTGACTTCATGGGTGAGTTGTCAACGGATAATAGTTTTATAGATTATGGCTCTCGCTGTGGTTCACTGGGTCCCCATCATTAAAAATTATGCTTTATATTCTTTTCCAGACTGATAAATGCAGGGCATTTTTAAGATATTTCGCCTTGTGTTGTTGGACAAGTTCTATTCAAATGATCACTTGAAAATAAAGGTTTTAAACTTATCAAGCCTGATTATCACCTCTGAAATTGAATAGCTGTCTAAATAATCGGTCAGTAATTACTGAAAGCTATGATGAATTTCTGTTTTTAGGTCGACTTGGCTTTGATCAAGTCATTGGATCCTTTAACTATAGTTTGAAAAATGTTGTATTTTCTGAGGTTAAACTTGAAATGGCTGTTTTGAAATGAAACATTTGAGTAAAAACTGGAAACATAAGAAATCTTCAGGGCCGTGAATATTTTCCATGTTCTTTAAATGTTTTTATCTAGCAGATCCGTGTCCCAAAAATAATTCACTTGGGTCAATAAAAAGCATTTTTATTATGATAATGGACGTAAAAAGGAGAACGTGTGAAAAAAAGTGTGACACTGTGTGTATAGAAAGTCTAAATTGTCACAGGTGGAGGTCAGAGTAACTCTCTTTAATTACCGGTCCCAGTACCATGATCTACATCTCTTTGGTTTTGCTCACATTTGCCCAAACTGACATTTTAAGAACTCTCAGTAAACACTGCCTAAAAACAATACCATACCTAAAATAACTTAAACTAGCAAACGTCAGTTAGAAATAACAGAAAACCCATAATGGTTTCGGATGAGCCTCTGTTATGCCTCCTTGGTAAATGTCGAAATGCCACCGCCACACCCTGCCGCACACAGACTTGGAATTTTCCTCTTTCATAAAGGAATGCTCACCATTAGGTGGACATGGAGTAAATTATTGGCTTTTACTGTGAAAGAAAAACATTTCCAGCTTAACTTTTTAATGTGAGACATGTTTGTACACTGAACACAGAGATCATTATGTTTTTATGAATAACTGCAAATTACCATGAGATAAATCTGCTCTAGATTGTATGGTTAGTATTCTGTCAGCAGTGCTGCAGAAAAAGCCACACAGTATTTTTTACTTCCGGATTGGTCTTAATCCCGAGGTTCAAAGGCTCTCTGAAAGTCTCCCAGTGTTTGTTTGAAGCATTTACCTCATTCTCTTAAGCCGGGTTAACACTGTACGATTTTTTGCAGTATTGTGCGAGAATTTTTCGATCGGCCCGACTTTCAGCCTGATCGTGCGTCCTGCCATCTCACTGCGGAGCTGAGTCTGACGTGGTTTTTAGACGCACAGTGTGAGCAGGTAGATAACATCAGAGCGCACATACATCGTGAGCTGTGACCTTACAGCATTAATTAGTTAATTTCTAACAAATAAAAAGTATTTGATAATAAAATCTTCAAGAACCAGAAAGAAATCCAAAAAAATCCTGGCCAAATATCAGAGAAACATGTCATCTTTCTGTCTCGATCATCTACTGAGGTAAGCTAAAGGAAGGTCAGCTAAGCCAAAACAACATAGACGAAACTAAGACTAGCTAGACTAATATGGTCATGAGCTACCATTCCTGACTTTTTGGTTCTGTGTAAGTTTTTTCCATTTTAAGTCCTCAGTTATCCTTTATTTTACGTTATTCTGTATTGTCAAGATTTTTATAATTTTTGAATTCTTTTTTTTTGCTCTTCCTCTTTTCAGAATTTTTGCTATCATTTGTTCCTTGATCTAGTTTTAGTTGGTTATTCGTTCTCTTATTCCTAGGTTTCCCTTAGCTTCGGTTATCTCCAGTCCCTTCTCTTATCTAGTTTCCCCTTGGTTTTTTTCCTATTTTGTAGTCATTAGCTTTATTCCCCTGTAGCCTTATTGAAGTTATTTTAAAGTTACAGTTAAACCCTGTTTTACCTGGCTACTCTTTGTTGCCCCCTAATGCCCCTTTCCTTTCCCCTCAGCTCCTTTCTAGCCGCTTCTGTCCAGATCTGCTCCCAATTAACTGATTACTCCATTCCTTGTTCTGGCTCCCATATATACTCCTCCTCTGCCGTTCTTCGGTGTTGGATTCTCTTAATTTCTTGTTCTATTTTCTGGCAAACTTCTCTAGTTTTTGGTTTCTGAGTTACCAGCCTGTTATATCTGGATTTAAGTTTTTGTACCATCTACTTCAACATTAAAACTGCCAAATCTCTATCTCTGCCTCCTCTATTCTGCATTTAGGACCGCAACAACATCCACCAACCCTGACAAAAATAAGATGAACTAATTTAGAATGTGTGAGGACAATAATCTAAGTTTGGCTCAATTAAGATTAGGTAAACTAAGCCAGGACATGGTAGAATAAATAAAGCTAGGTTAAATGATGCTTTCTAAGGAAACTGAGACATGGTAAGGTAAACTAAGGTAAGGCAGGATTTACTAAACCAAGTTGAGACTGGCCGTGTTTCCATCCAATTTTTTTTTAATTTTGATCAAATGTTAACAAAGTAAAAAAAAGAAAACGAGAATTAGATGCGCTTCCAATCCATTGGAGCAAATTAACTATAGGAAGTGGCGATAGCAAGCCAACACAGACCAAGGATCTGTGATTGAACGAGGTTTGTTGATTGAAGTTCAAGAGACTTTCCTTGGTTAAATAAGATGCTTTCCTAAAACAGGACAACACTACCTTTGTCATGCTCCACAAAAGTCATGGGTTTAAATTCTGAGCAGGGCCTTTCTGATTGGAAACATAGAGAGAAATTCATGGAAGGCTAAAAAGAAGGACAAACAATGATAGATGAAAACACCATATTTGCAATAGCTTTATTAACCATGTTTTTAAAATGATTCCATTGTTAGAGTTACAAACATAAAACAGTCTTTCAGAAATGGCTAACTACTGTCAGGGGCAGTCCTGACTAGTTGAAATTACTTATGTTACCATTTCTAATAGAATAGAATAGAACTAGAACTAGAAAATCCCTTCATTGTCCCACAAAGGGGGAGATTCTGGTGTTACAGCAGCAAAAAGATTATAGAGAATATGGTCACACCAAAATGGAATTTAGAAAAATGTAAAAGAATAACATAATAGCAAAGAAATAAAATACTGTAAAGTGTTTTCAAAATATAAACCTGTGTATCTGGAGAATAAATAACCGATATCCAGCTGTGGACATTTTTACAGTAATGGATGTTTGAAAATAGCAGCAACATCAGAGATGAGCAAAATGACAGCAGCATGTTATTTAACTGACTAAGGTAGAAACTGTGCAAAATCGGCATGAATGTAGCGACTTATTGAGGTTGTTGGGAACAGTGGTGGTTATAAAGTCTTTTAGTTGCTGGGAGGAAGGATCTGTGATAATGCTCCCTGGTGCATTTAAGGGGCAGCAGGCTGACACTGAAGGAGCTCTCCGATTTGCAGCAGCTTCATGCATGGGATGGGAGACATTATCCAACAGAGATGCTAATTTATTTAGGATCCTTTTGTTTCCCACCTCCTGCACCACGTCCTGAGGGCATCCAATCACAGAGCTGGCCTTCCTGATCAGCTGATCCAGACGCTTTCTCTCAGCTACAGATAAGCCACTGCTCCAACAGACAGCTCCATAGAAGATGGCTGATGCCACATCAGAGTCATAGACGGTCTCATTAGGAAGAGTCCAGAGGAAAGAAGTCTTATTTTAAATCTTTGAAATCTTATTTTAGGCAACTTCACTTCCTGAGTTCCCCCCTGCAATCAGGATCGGCCACACCTTAATGTCATTCACCTGGAGTTTGTGCTCCTCCCTTGTTTGTTGGCCTATTTATTTCTCGGTTATGCTTTGCCTGTTTGACTTTGTCCTTTTGAGCCAGGTATTACAGCCTTTTTAAATTTGGATTTAGCCTTATAGTAACAGACCCAGTTTGATTTTGGACCCTTCCATACCTCTGTATTTGATATTCCTGCTTCCATTGGATTTTTGATGTTTCACCCCAGTGTACTAAAAGAACCTTGAACTTGATCCCACTGTGTCTGGTCTTGCAGTTCACTTCCTGAGCCATACAACATCTACTGGTTAAAACAATACAGAAAAGACAGCTAGATAAAACATCTAAGAACCTTCAAAAACTACGTAGAACTAGTGATCACACCCACTTGTGAAGACGGCAAGAACATCTGGCTGCTTTGATGAAACACATAACAACATAAGAAATGGTTCCAGACTTTTTTTTTACATTTCTGGCGTCGTCTTTATGATATTAACTGAATTGATTATTAAGAGAAAGGCCTATTAGTACAATCCTGCTGGTTCTACTGGATTTAAATGTAATCCATAGGTCTACAAAATATGGTTTCCGCTTTAAAAGTGTTAGTGTCTCACCAATGACTTTTTCCCCTCAGGAATATAAATTTAGCTTTTATATATTTTACCTCAAACAAGGGCTGAGAACAGAAGTAGAACAAAGTTATCACGAACAGCAACAGTGGAAAGATTTATCCTCCTCTAAGTTCATCTGTTTCTTTGAAGGGTTGGTTTCCAGGTTTTGCAGTATGATTGCAAATCTTGTTTTTCGGACCTAATCAATACATGTTTGGTAAACAGTTTTTTTCCCCTCTCTTAGCGGTGTAATATTCAAGCTGAAGCATGGTTCATGTGGACAGCTCTGACTGAGTGGTTCAGGGTTCATGCAGATGAATGTTCCATCTTTTGATTTTATCTTTGTGTCCTGGGAGGATGTAACCTCATATACACAGGCAGATATTAAGAGCACGCAGATATGCAAATGTCTGTCGAGATTAGAGCTACAACAATTATTCAAATGTTTGATTAATTATTCATCGGAGACGCCGTCAATTATTCATTTCAGGGAGAGATAAGGCGCCTTTTTTTATCTTGGTGTAAAAAGTTTTCTTGAGGGATCTATCAGCATCCCAATCAGAACCATTTTATTTGTGAAGTACAGTAAATGTGCTGGATTTGTTTTGGTGGCACTTAAAGCGAGACTGTGACGGCATCAGACGGCAGACAAGTAGACAGTACGCATTATATATTCTGTATGTGAAATGCCTCTTTGTGTCTGGTTCCAAGATGATTGGATCTTTCCTGCGATTGTTTAGTTGAAGAACTGGCCACTTACTTTGATTTGGCTTCAATTGAGGCAGATGGTGTTATATCTTAGCTGGACTCTTGTGAGACTCTTATAGCAGTATATTACCTTTAAATCACTGAACTCCCTGCAACCTCCATTGCTTTTCTTTGGTCTAAAGTTTTACCCCTTAGAAATAGTTTTGTATTATAACTGCCAAGAAGACATTTAAAATCAGGGCAAACCTTGCATAATTAACACAAAAACACCAAATTTGACTAGGTTTAACCTTTCGTAAACTCTGTTATCATTAAGCCGGGCATACGCCGTGCAATTTTTTTTCATTTGCTGCACGCGGCTACAGCTCACAATGTAGGACGAAACCAAACGGTTCCATCCTACATTGTCGCACAACGCTCTGATGCGATCTAACTGCTCACACTGTACGTCTAAAACCCACGTCAGATTCAGCTCCGCAGTGAGATGGCGCTACTAGGACTCTTCTATCCGGATGCCGAATGAGTAGAAGAGGAATATGAAGCTCACTAGAGTGAAACGCAATGCCTTGGCAATTTGTGCAATTTTGTGCTAAAAGCCCTAGGAAGAAATGGCGGCAACGTATTTGGACAAAGACATGGCTGAGCAAACGTGGCTACTACGGTATGTCAATTTTACCAAAAGAACTCCATTTCACTCGCACCCCCACCATGCTTCTGTGTTTTCATCTGAGAGGCAGAAAAAGAAGAGTTGTTTCCAGATGCGAACTGAGTGATTTGCCCACGACGGCCGACTAAATTTCAAACATGTTCTTGATGCCTGATAGGGAGGTGGTCATGAGAGGCTGATTGTCTGTACAATACAAGACACACAATCAGGCTGAAAGTCAGCCGATCGAAAACTTCTCGCACAACTGGAAAGTCGCCTGGCTTTAGCCTACCTAACATCAGATCCAGGCATTCTCTGGCAAGAAGAAAGTTTAAGTACTTCCGCTGGATACAGGAAACTTCCTAGGGTCTCCACCAGCAGAAAATGCCCAGAACACTTCTCTTCATTTCTTGTTCTATTTTCTGGTTTTTGTACCTTCAACATTAAAACTGCCAAATCTCTATCTCTGCCTCCTCTATTCTGCATTTAGGACCGCAACAACATCCACCAACCCTGACAAAAATAAGATGAACTAATTTAGAATGTGTGAGGACAATAATCTAAGTTTGTCTCAATTAAGGCCCCGTCCACACGAAGTCTAAACGAACACGAAACGCTAATATTTTCCAGAACGTTTGTCGTAAAGACGGAGACGTAAAATAAATGTGATCGTCCGCATGAATGCATGAAAACGCTGCAAAATGCATGCCAGGCCTGTAAGTGGCGCTGTGGTGCCAAAGCAAAAATAGGCGAAAACAGGCAACGAAATGTTGGGCATGCGCAGTAATATTTATACAACAACCAAACCGGAAAACCGGAAAATGGCCCTGCGGGTCCATTTTCGTGGTTCAGTCATATTCAGGTGCTGAACTATGTTGTCGATATTGCTCTGTTCTTCCTGGAGATATTCCAGAAGAAGAAGATTCTGTTGTAAGCCCGACAGCAGGGTGAGTAGCATGAGCAGCAACCATTCAACACAGTACGGCGCCATTGTTGTTGTGATACTGTGTCGCGCATGCGTGTTTAGAGGCGACTCTATGACGCATGCGTGTAAAAAAAAATGCGGTTAGACCTTAAAGATGGAAACGCGAAAACGGCGTTTCAAAATCTTCCCACTCTGAAGGCTTAATAAAAAAAAGATCGTTTACAGACCCCCGAAACGCCGGCTTCGTATGGATGAGAGGCTGGTTTGGTGAAAAATTTGTGCGTTTAGGCCAGAGTTTGACTTCGTGTGGACGGGGCGTAAGATTAGGTAAACTAAGCCAGGACATGGTAGAATAAATAAAGCTAGGTTAAATGATGCTTTCTAAGGAAACTGAGACATGGTAAGGTAAACTAAGGTAAGGCAGGATTTACTAAACCAAGTTGAGACTAGTCGTGTTTCCATCCCAATTTTTTTAACATTTTTATCAAATGTTAACAAAGTAAAAAAAAAAAAAAAGAAAACGAGAATTAGATGCGTTTCCAATCCATTGGAGCAAATATACTATAGGAAGTGGCGATAGCAAGCCAACACAGACCAAGGATCTGTGATATAATTCTACTGACGTTAAAGTCGTGCAATCTAATGATTATTTAAATTTTTTAATATTAGGGATGCACGATATTGGGATTTTGGCCGATATCCGATATGCCGATATTTTAAAACTCATGTAGCCGATAACCGATATCGATACCGATGTTAAAGCTGGACAAAAATAAGTAGTCATTGAAAATAGCAGTTTTGTTATCCATTTCTGACACTTTGAAAAATAATATACTCCAATATATTTTCATATGCTGATAACAAATTGATTTTTAAAAACGCGATATCGATCTATTTTACTTTCAAAATCTCATGAAATTTCATCGTTCTGTTACAAACTCTCGTGATATTTTGCAAATTCTTGTGAGATTTTGTTAGTAAAATAGATCGATACCGCGTCAATATATCAACATACACTATATTGCCAAAAGTATTTGCTCACCTGCCTTGACTCACATATGAGCTTAAGTGACATCCCGTTCCTAATCCATAGGGTTCAATATGACGTCGGTCCACCCTTTGCAGCTAGAACAGCTTCAACTCTTCTGGGAAGGCTGTCCACAAGGTTTAGGAGTGTGTTTATGGGAATTTTTGACCATTCTTCCAGAAGCGCATTTGTGAGGTCGCACACTGATGTTGGACGAGAAGGCCTGGCTCTCAGTCTCCGCTCTAATTCATCCCAAAGGTGTTCTATCGGGTTGAGGTCAGGACTCTGTGCAGGCCAGTCAAGTTCATCCACACCAGACTCTGTCATCCATGTCTTTATGGACCTTGCTTTGTGCACTGGTGCACAGTCATGTTGGAAGAGGAAGGGGCCAGCTCCAAACTGTTCCCACAAAGTTGGGAGCATGGAATTGTCCAAAATGTCTTGGTATGCTGAAGCATTCAGAGTTCCTTTCACTGGAACTAAGGGGCCAAGCCCAGCTCCTGAAAAACAACCCCACACCATAATCCCCCCTCCACCAAACTTTACACTTGGCACAATGCAGTCAGACAAGTACCGTTCTCCTGGCAACCGCCAAACCCAGACCCGTCCATCAGATTGCCAGATGGAGAAGCGCGATTAGTCACTCCAGAGAACGCGTCTCCACTGCTCTAGAGTCCAGTGGCGGCGTGCTTTACACCACCGCATCCGACGCTTTGCATTGCACTTGGTTATGTATGGCTTGGATGCAGCTGCTCGACCATGGAAACCCATTCCATGAAGCTCTCTGCGCACTGTTCTTGAGCTAATCTGAAGGCCACATGAAGTTTGGAGGTCTGTAGTGATTGACTCTGCAGAAAGTTGGCGACCTCTTCGCACTATGCGCTTCAGCATCCGCTGACCCCGCTCCGTCAGTTTACGTGGCCTACCACTTCGTGGCTGAGTTGCTGTCGTTCCCAAACACTTCCATTTTCTTATAATACAGCTGACAGTTGACTGTGGAATATTTAGGAGCGAGGAAATTTCACGACTGGATTTGTTGCACAGGTGGCATCCTATCACAGTTCCACGCTGGAATTCACTGAGCTCCTGAGAGCGACCCATTCTTTCACAAATGTTTGTAAAAACAGTCTGCATGCCTAGGTGCTTGAATTTATACACCTGTGGCCATGGAAGTGATTGGAACACCTGATTCCAATAATTTGGATGGGTGAGCAAATACTTTTGGCAATATAGTGTATAAAAATATGGCAAAATTTCGCGAATTTTGGGGGGATTTCGTAGCATAAAGATGACATATAGCAATATTTCATTAGTAAAAGAGATTGATGTGGTGTTTTTAAATGGCAATATATCAGCATATGAAGATATTGTGATATTTTAATGTATCAATATTTTTCCCTCGTCTTTAGACGTTTTTAAGTCTGTAAAAAAGAAGTTTTTGAGGAAGAAGAAGAAGTAATATTTTATATTTTTTTTAGACTTTAGAAACTCAGAAGCTAATCAAATATCGGGTTAAATATCGGTGGGGTGGCCGATGTCCGATATTCAGTTTTAAGGCCAATACCGATAGGGGGGGCCGATTATATCGTGCATCCCAATTTAATATAACACAGGCACGCTTTTAATATGTTATAGTTTTAAGTGTTTAGGTTAACTTTTTAAGTCTTAAGAAGACATTAAGCTAGCAGAGCATCCTTTATTTTTATTTTAAAAAATCGGATTCTAGTCCTCCTAATTTAACTACTAATGCTTTGTGATAAAAGTAACTATCAATTTGAATTTGTTCATTACTTTCTAAATATTGATTTATCCTGCTGCAAGAGACACTGATGATGATGAAAGAGAAACTGCAAAAATATCTGAGAATAAAGCAAACATCTGGGACTGAGGTATGTGTCGAGTGACGATGAAAGAAAAGTTAAACTTTTTGTTCAGTTGTTTCCCACCCTGATGCTTTTAGAAACCGTCTGACTTCTTTTTACAGGAAAGAAAAAACGCATCATATGTTTGTCTGTTTTACAAGGGTCTGGGTTGGATAAGTGGTCATTTGTAGAAGCCTCAGCTCAGTTTTCAGCTAACAAGAACAACATGAAAATCAATACTTTTTTTTGTGTAGTGATCATTTGTTCTGCAGCTCTCTGCTTTGCAGCGTTCTTCTTCTTCTGCTGGCGAGCTTTCTTCTCCGACCAGGCAAGATCAAAAATGCTCAGAGAAGAGCGGTTCTTTCCACTCCCTCTCTCTTTGCTTGTGGCGAATGTAAACCAGATTAATTTTGCATTTCTTTTTTTTTTACTGTTTCCAGCCTTCGCCTCTCGGTCTTTAATTGTCCGTCATTCTCTGGTGTTTTTGTGGCGTGGCCATCACAGAGCCAAGCCCCGTCGAGAGATATGGAGTTTGATGTCGCAGAGCTGGAGGAGCTGCAAACAAGAGCGTGGAGGAGATGCGATCTGAGATACTTCTGTCTGAACAACAAGCATTACTTTAATTAAAAAAGAGGGGGGAAACTTGCTTTCGGGGCTGAAGCAAACTATTTGCTGAGGGTTTAACACTCGAGAGGCTGAGCTGCAGCCGCTTGACAGCTGCTTTGAATTGTAGGAGTACATTTTCAAACTGTCCCTCCCTGCCTTTTTATCTGCACCAGGCGTTGTGGTCAGATCAGCCTCGTTTGGTTTCTGCATCACATGAAGTCATGATAATTGGTATTTACTCTGTCAACTGATGGCATTTTGTTCAAACTTTCAGTCCTTATAACTTTTCTTTTCACATTCCAACAACCAGATGATAAAGTTCGAACACTGAGGGCCAAAATTCAGATTTGTTTTTAATCACATAAATGCAGCGATTGCTCAGCAGGTGACTGGAATCGACCCATATTTCAGTTTAATCCTCCTTATATTAAATTAATTAGTTGGTACTCTGCAAAAAACATCTAGAAATAAGTAAAAAATGTCTTAAATGAAGTGTATTTACCAATAATTTGAGCAGGCAAATAAGATGATAGCCAATGGAATGAGTATTTTTACTCCTAAAATAAGATAATTAGATAATATACACTTGAAATAAGACAAAGCAATTGTTTTTTCTTATTTTAAGTGTAAATTGTCTTGTTCCATTGGCAAAGTGTCTCACTTACCTCCTGAATTCAAGAAAAAATGCACTTAATTTGAGCAAAAATTACTTATTTAGATTTCCAGCTGCCTCTCACCACTTATGTTTCATATTTTGAGTTAATGCATTTTTTTGTTTGTTATAATTGGGCATTTTAAATGGTTTGCAAACATTATTAAAAACCTAAAATGGAAAAATGGTTTGATGAAACTTCACAATAAACACTCCAGCCTTTAGGTTATTTAAAAGGAGAAAAAAAAGGAACGTTTTCTGAATCAGTTTCAGGTTTAACAGAGAAATCCACTTTTGTTTTACTCACCATTAAACTAAAGAAAAGTGAAAGATGAAGCTAAATATCAGGCCTGTTATTTAATTGTCTTTCAATAAGAACTGCTTATGTTGGACTATATAAAAAGCCGAAAACCATTAGATGTTATATAAAATATGCAGCATGACTGCAGAAGATAAATACGTCGACTTCCTCTATCGCATTTTGTTTTAGCTGAATTAATATTCTTGGAGGCGGGTAAAAGAAGCTGTCAGTTCGCACGTTATAAGTGCTTAACTTTGGCCTCAAATCAGAGATTAGACCAAACAAAATCAACTAAAGTTTTGTTTATTTACAGAAATAAGGGGCCTAGCAACGCTCCCTTGTAGAAACAAAGACGTTATGTAGTTTAAATATTTATGTACGGTCCTGAAAATATATAACCAACCCTTATTGTAAAGTAGTCATTTTTTCTGAAAACAAGTGCATTTTTTTTTTTATTAAGTATTTAAGTGAGACACTTTGCCAGTGGAGCAAGACAATTTACACTTAAAATAAGAAAAAAAACAATTGCATTGTCTTATTTCAAGTGCATAATATCTAGATACCTTATTTTAAGAGTAAAAATACTCATTCCATTGGCAAATCATCTTATTTACCTGCTCAAATTAAGGGTAAATACACTTAATTTAAGACATTTTTACTCATTTTGAGGTCGTTTTATCCTCATACATTTACCTTTATAGTTTGCTGAAATATATATTTTATTATATGTTAGTTTTACCTTTTATTTCTACTGAGACTACACTGCAAAAACGATCTAGAAATAAGTAAAAATTACTTAAATTAAGTGTATTTACCCTTAATTTGAGTAGGTAAATACGATGATTTGCCAATGAAATTAGTTTAGTTACATTTGAAATAAGATAATTAGATAATATGAACTTGAAATAAGACAATGCAATTGTTTTTTTTTTGGTTATTTTAAATGTAAATTGTCTTGTTCCATTGGCAAAGTGTCTCACTTTCCTCCTCATTTGGAGAAAAAATACACTTACTTTAAGAAAAAATGACTTACTTAGAGTACTTCTTGTAATCTTACACTGCACTGCAAAAACATCTAGAAATAAGTAAAAATTTCTTAAATTAAGTGTATTCACCCTTAACTTGAGTGGGTAAATTAGATAGTTTGCCAATGGAATGAGTAATTTTGCTCTTAAAATAAGATAATTAGATAATATGCACTTAAAATAAGAAAATGCAATTTTGTTTTCTTATTTTAAGTGTAAATTGTCTCGTTCCATCGGCAAAATGTCTCTTTTACCTCCTCAATTCAAGAACAAATGCACTTATTTTAAGAAAAAAGGACTGCTCTAGATTTAGATTTTTTGCAGTGTGTAACCTTACATAAGGGAGTTAGTGTTGGTGTTCAGCTTCCTGATCAGTCAAGTACTTTTTGGACGGGATTCTGAAGTACAATGTTGTACTTCTTATACATTGTGTGCAGAATTATTAGGCAAACTGTATTTTTGAGGATTATTTTAATTATTGGGCCACAATTGTGTTCTTAATCAACCCAAAAGACTCCTTAATATCAAAGTTTCATCTTACAACATGTAGGAAAAGGATGATGTGGTCGAAATACTCATTTGCTAATAATTCTGCACACATTGTAGTACTGTTGATAGTAGTGTTGATTTTTCCTGTAATGTTATTATGTATGAAATCTGTTCTGATGTTAATAGAGCCAAACTGATGAAGAGGCTGCATTTGTTTTAAAGTATGTAGATTGTAAATCCTGTAAATGAATGTGTTAATTTCACTGTAATGTCAGGATTAATGTTTTAATCATATCAAAAGTAAAAGAAAGTGATTTCCTCCTGTATATTTACTCTCTGTTATCTATTTTCTGTGATGAAGATAAAAATTAAGTAGATCAGATCTGATTCCACTTACTGTAAAGTTTTGATATGTTTACCTTTTTGTTGCACATTAACATCCTGGAGAGAATCTCTCTAAATATAAGAATTCAAATGTATTTTGATTACTTAATTCAGCTTTAATATAATAGTTTAAATATTTCTGTTATTGGGCATTTAGAGTGACTGCAGAGTTTTGTTTTCAATCTAGAGAAATAAAGAAAGTTCTGTGATTTGATTGCAATGATGATTTAAAAGTATAACAACAAGGTTTCCAGCATTATGTTGTAAAATTAAAGGAATTTCCTGTAAATTACCTGCAATTTATTTGTTTTTTTTTAAGCTGCTCTAATTATGAAACACTTACTAAATGTTTTAATGTTCCTGCTGCTTATTTTTTGATCAATCCGCCCTGTGTGGCTCAGTGCTCAGCTACTGCAGGTAGAAGCTTTAAGGCCTTTTTTCCCAGATGTTTTAATCAAACAAAAACAAACTAATTGTCCTTAAGCCCCGCCCATCTGGAGTCTGAGGGAGGAGAAGCTGAATCATTGTTTAGCTTGGAAACGGATCCGATTTATTTGTGCTACTAGTTGGAGGATAAACCTTTGGCAGGGATGTATTTAAATGGTTTTGGCAGCTTGATGCTGAATACATCAGCTCTGCTCCAGCTCCCTGACATCCTAATAGGGAGTTCTGTGAAAAAGCTCCACATATCTGAAGAGGATGCTGCTCTGCATCAATCCATGCAGAAGATTTGTAAATTTTATTTCACATTTCTGCAGCATTTTGCTTTATTTTGTTTATAATGAGTCGAGTTTTATGCAGAAATCTCCCTTCTTTCTTTGCAACAGGTTTGGGGGAAACGGCCAGCCTGTTTCCTGAGAGGATGCAGGGATTCATCAGTGGATGCTCTCTTTCATCACGTGACTCTCGCAGAACTAAATTAGGCCAATAATCAGGGACGCCTAGCGGCCGAGCTGCTGAATGCACAACATGAACATACAACTGTGCTCAGGTCCCGAGGCGTCGGATGCATCGGCATCTTTCTGCCTCCTGCAACTCATGGCTCTTCTTTAGGTAAACTGATGCTGGAAATGTGTTAAATTTGACAAATCCAGATTGTCTGAAGCAGGTCCTAATATCCCCTGACCTCTGACCTCCCTGTAATGATTTAACTCTTGGGGCTGTGCTGAATTTCTCCTGCCGAGTCGTTCCCTCATGGAGCAGCAGCTGACAGCGCAGCAGCCAGCGTGTAACCCGAGCTCCCAAACAGAAGCTGTAATTCCACGGAAAAGACAGCGAAACATCCCTGCAGCTCCTCTGCAGCGCCGCCTCTAAGACCCAACGCTGCAGGAAAATAAAACAGGCACAAAGACATGGAGCCAAACATGAGTAGAATTGCTAAATATGTATAATAATATGTAAAAAGACTTTTTTTTTAAGAGTTTAATTTTTTATTTAGACATGACAAAAAAATGTATTTTTTTGCAGGAAAAAAAAGGAAAATATGTCTGTTTTATGAATAACATCAGCAACAAAAGTCAACAAAGTCCTCTCCTTATTTAAAGCCCTATATTCATTAAACACAAGGTCCCCCTATAGGTCAGACAGCGCTGTAATCCGTTTTCACGGTGAATATGTGGCCCCATAGACGAGGCCACTGCAGGCTCACCCTGTGTGTGTGTGTGTGTGTGTGTTTGCTTAGTTTACATGCTCGCACACTGGCAGTAAACTACGCATGACAATAATTCAGCCAGGATCGGATCCACGAGCGGTGCAGACTCTCCTCCTCTCCGTCTTTGTTTCAGATGAGAAGAAAAAAAAAAAGGCTTAATGAGAAAATTAAAGGTAACATTTGAAATAAAATCAAAACTTACCCAGAAAACATTCAGGAGGCAGATCCTCCGGAGTCTTCTTCTTTAGTCGGAGGCGAAAAAAGAAAAAAAAAATGGATATTTAAAGGTGAATTAATCCTTTTATATTAGGCTTCTGCATTTCCAGAGGGGGGGGGGTGGGGGGGGGGGGGGGTGGGGGGGGGGGGGGGGGCTGAAAATTTGTAAGGTGGAGGTTTAAGATGTTCCCCAAATTAAACTGTATAAGACAAAAAAACAAGGAAATGTACCTAATTATTATATAATAAATAGATGATTTAGCTTAAGTTCATTGCTATAAAATATATGCCCCCCCCCTTTAAAAGTGATGCAACTGAAAGACAAAAAAACCCCCCAAAAAACAGCATATTTAAATAGATTTTGAATCATCTTAGTTTGTTTTTAATTTGAGCTATTATTAAAAAATTAAAACAATTTTCATTAGTGACGTCACAGCCTTTCTTTACCTTTAATAACTCCACAGAAATCTCCTTGGGGTGGGCAGGGGTCAGCAAATTGACCCCAGCCCATATTTTAAACTGTTTAAATATATAAAAATAATTAAAATATATCAAAAATAAACATTTTAATTAATTACAGCTCGTGTTTTTTTCCTTTATTTTTATAAAACAGTTACAAATCATTGCAATAATCCCCCCTGACTCCACAGTTTGGTGCCACACCTCCTCTTCCTCCCGTTTTATAACATAAAAGGGGAAAAAAAGTTAATAATTTACAGATTTATTAGTTTAGTCTCGCATTATCTTTACCTCTGCTTCTTTCTTTTTTAGTTTTCAGGGTTTTAACCGTGGATCTGCTCGTCCTCCGTTTGATTGATGATTTAATTAGCCATACAGTGGCGAGCTGCAGGAGGACAGGACGCACAATAATGCTTTATTTACATAACCAATCAGGACGCAGCAAAGGTGGAGCCTCCTCACTGGGCTCCGGCTCTTCTGGGTGCGTTTTATTCCTGTCAGACCAGGCTGCGACGGTCGACCTCCACGTTTCACAGAGTTTTGCACCGTTTCCTGAAATCCTTCTATATTAACTGCGCAGAAAGAAATAAAAAAAAAATGTTTGCGCAGGTTGCAAAATAATTTTTGCACGCGTTTAATTGTGTGGGAGCACACCTGGTTGCACCTGGCTGCAGCGCGCAGGTGCGTCTCACGTTGGAGCAGGGTGCAGAAAAATCAGGTGCGCCAACTTATTTTAGATAAATGCATATTTTTATTGATTATATGTGGAAAAATGAATGTATTTAAATTGCTTTTTTTTTAAATTAAATTAAAATGCATAATTTGGATATTTAGATGAAAGGTAAAGTTAATAAACAGATAAAAAAGTGAAATAAAATGACCCTTACATGATTCCAGTCGCTTCTCCTCTGATTCTGCGCCGCATAATAAAGAGAAAACTGCCGCATATTTGCTTTTGCGCCGCATGGAAGCCCGACAGTTCCCTGCAAAATAAAAAAGAGGAGAGCAGAGAGAAGGGAGAGGAAAGCTGGGAGAGAGAGGGAGAGAGAGAAGCAAGAAAAAAAACAACTTCAACCGAGAAGATGCTCACGTTTGACTCTCCTCAATTATCCCCTCCCGTGAAGATAGGTGGCGCGTTTCAGGGGGCTTCTCCTTCTTCCTCCTCTGTGTTCCGCACGGCAGAGAAAAGGAGGTGGAAGGAGAGGAGAGAGAAAAAAAATGTCATTAGAAGAGGCGTAACACGTCAGTCCCTACCCAGGTTTGTTTCCTGGAGTGGGTGTAAGACATCAGTTGTAAACCTGCCCTAGCAGGAATAGCGGTCCCTCCCTCCTCCCAACTATTTCTGAGGCTTTTATTTCTAAGGCTTTATTATTATCACCGGTGGAAAAGGATCCGCTCGCCATCATCCCTGCTCGGCAGCTCCCATCCAAGAGACGCTTCTTTTACGCCATCGTTTAATTAAAAAAAGAAACAAGCAGGTAGGCATTTCTGATTCCTATTTTTATCATTATTTCAGCTTTTTTTTTCTTCCAGGAGATTTTCATGGATTTAAACTTTTTTTGCGCGCGTCTGCGTAAAACTTGGAGCTCAACTTCGACTTACCTGCACAGGTGGAAGTAAGGATAGAGGAAAGGAAGGGAGGGAGAAAAGGTTGGCTCCTTTCTGTACCTTTTTTTAAATCATCCCCGCAAAGAGAGGAGGAGGAGAAGGAGGACAAAGGTGGAGGCGTCCCGGCTTGGTCTGACTGTCCGGGGAAGGCAGCCTCCTCTCCGGACACGGACCCCCGCTTTCAATCCGCAGCCTCAATGGAACCAAAATCATCTTTGATTTTTACATTTTATTACATCCAAGCGATCCGAGGCGAAAGAAGAAAAAAAAATAAACCCTCCAATTGAGAATTTATTCCTTTATTTTGGCTGCAGAAATGTCTGCAGCCGCTCAACGCGAAATCTAAAAAAAAGCGTTAAAAGAAAGTTTAGATCAGGTTTGAAATTAGTTTTTTAAGCTTTTAATGTGTTCGGATAATGTGTTTTTTTTTTTTTATTGCTTTAAACAAAGCAGCGTTTTTTTTCTCAGAGTTTGGTCCCATTTCTGCTGTTTTCCCCGTTGGTTGTGAGCGCGGTGCGCAGCTGAAGGCATGCACGGCAAAAAATAGGGTTTAAACCTTAAAAATGCCTTTTTTTTATTTATCTCTTAATTTGTTTTTGCTTGTTTGAACATTTTTATCCTATCAGAGGTTCACAAATAGGAGTTAATTAGGGTAAAAATATATAATCCACCAGGATTCTATTACTTTTTTTTAAATAAAATATATATATGCATGGAGAAAAAGATGTTTTCTTTATTTTTTTTGTCAATAATCATTCTTGGCACAACTTAGAGTAAAGTTAAACAGAAATGAAGAGTGTATTTTGATGATTTTTATCCAAATAATGGCAGTTCTCCTCTGTGACGCGCAGTGTTTCTGTTTCCCTGCAGATATCAAGCTGAAAATCAGGGGATCGAGTCCATGCGAGCTGCCATCTGATCCCCCCCTACCTCCTCCACCACTTTCCACACACACTCACCCACCCACCCACACACACACCTATCCATGAGGCAGAAGATCATGGCGGATGGCCCCAGGTGTAAGAGGCGAAAACAAGCCAATCCGAGACGGAAAAACGGTAAGGAACCCACGGGGAGCGCGTGTCTGTGGGAGAGTGGGGATGTGTGGATGTTGTGGCCGGGGTTGGAGGCGTCCGCGGCGGATCCGTGGACGCGCGAGAGTCCGCTGCCGGCTGCTGGAGCCTTTTTACGCATTGATGGGGGGGAGCGTTATCCGAGGCTGCTGGGGGTCAGATGGTTGTCCCGCCTGGGAAGGCTGGTCTGGATCCGCTATGAGGAGCATCTTAGTGGGCTTCCACTCCTCCGTCTCCATCCGGAGGAAAAAGAGAGAGAAAAAAGTGCAATTGACTGACTTTTTCCCCGCTTGGCATCTTTTACTGATTTTATAGTTGAAATAATTCCCTCAAACGTTGCATTTTTTTTATTCTAATTTTATTGAAAACATTGCAGCTTTTTTTTTTCTGCAGAGGAACTTCCAGGATAAACGCTGATATTCCCAATCACCCCACACTTTATTACTATTATTATTTTATTTAATTCAATCCCTGCCCGCACTGCTTATTCATCTAGATCAGGTTTCCTTTATTGATTTCACACAATCAATAGCAGACAAGCCTTTAGCTCCTCTCTCAATAGAAGCACAGCAGATTTATTCTATTTATAAATATCAATTTATCTGTTTATTTGGATTTAAAAAGGAAAATATGAATAATAAGAGATTTTTAAGGACTTGGTCACATGTTTTTTTTTTGCTTTTAGAAAAAAAAAACTTTTTTAGTTATTATTTGTGGATTTTGTTTTATCCAACCTTCTCTTTAAATTAAAAAAATCTTTTTTTTTTCAGATTTTTTGGGAAAGCAGAGGCTTACTGAAGCTTGCACACTCTTTTCTTTCCCCCCACCCACCACACACACTCTCTTCCCCTTCTCTGTCCCCTCTTCCTGCCTGTCTGTGGAGGGACGCCGAGCTCCAAGTCTTAGCTGACGGATAGAAATCCCCAAATCTAATCATCTAATTTGACCTAATACCAATTTATGTAGAGAATATTCCTCTCAGTCCAATAAAACATCCAAATTTAATCCCCCCCACTTGCAAAAAATTCCCAGAATATTTGTCTGAATTTGTTCCAGTTTGCAGAAATTAAGCACTTCATGATTTATCCAGACCTCCATGCGTGGCATTTCTCTAGTCGCAAAAAAAAATATGCCATGCTGCAGCAAAAGGAGAAGAAGAAGAGCAGCCTCTTCGCCCTTTTTTCCTGGTGCGAAACTTGAGCCGAGCAGCGTGAAGTTGTTTGAGAGTTTGGCCCCCGCCAGGTGTTGCCTGTCACATCCAGCTGTGAGCGGCCAGCGGAAACACACACACATACCTGGGATTATTTTCATCTAGCTCAAGCAGCACGAGCATCAGACGACAACATTTAAAGAAGAGAAAAGAGGGAATATCTGCAGCATCGAATGGGTTTGCTGTATTTCTTCCATCTTGTGGCGTTGGGAGCACACGCATTACATAACCTGAAGTCCGCTGGGGTCCAAAGAAATCACAAATCAGAATGTTTTAGTTACAAATGATCCTAATCCTCTTTTTAAAGGTGTGTGTTTAGGTGAGCCGCCTTTTTCCCCTATCATCTACCAGCTTTTCCTATTTTTTTCTTTATTCCTGCCACCATGACCGAGCAATGCTGATGTAGGGGGGGGAGAAAAAAGAGGGAAAAAAATGGGAGGAGGTGGAGGAGGGCTGCTTTTTCGTAGGGCGCTCGCGGACAATTGATTGTCAGCGGTAATGTGTTTCATTTACATGTTTATACCGTCAATAGTGGCGGGGGTTGTCCAGGCCGGCATTCAGGGCTGCCATTCCCACACGGGGCTGCGCCCCACGCTCCTCGCAAGCAGCAGGAAGCTGAGGAGGAGCGGCCATTCCTCTGGAAGGAAATCTGGGATTACTTACTTTAAAAACCAGATAGAAAAACTTGTGCTGGAAAAGTCGGACTCAAGCGAGGCCTTTTTTATTCAAATAGAGCAATGAGGACACTTCCTGACTTTATTTCCTGATAATTAAATCCCCTAAATGAGCTGGTCCAAACAGATTACACCACTGCTCACTTCCTTAATTGGGCTTTGCTACCATGATGTCAGCTGGATTCACCTGGATGACTTAGATGCTATAATAGCATCCCGTACAATCTGAAATAATATTTTGATAATAAGGCTTTTTAAAGCAGTTAATTTTGCGGTATCCTTTTCCTTTCGCTGTTCTGTGTCACTATATGCATGCTTTTCCTGCAGGAGTGAAATGTGGAATGGATGCAGTAGACTTTTGACACACAGGACTGGCTTTGATAAGGGAGATAAAAGCTAAAAGAGGCATTGCTTGTTCCTCCGAATGACAGAAACTAATGAGTGAAACTTCCATTAATTCCTCCTTTCTCTCAAGAATCACTCAATTCTCAGCACATTTTTTTATTATCATCATTGCACTCTGATTGTTGGCTCTTCCTCCTGCTTGTGTGGAGATATTTCTGTGCCTGCCGGCCCTCAGAACACACACTCGCAGGAGGCACCGCCGGCCCCCCGGACCCCCTGACACCGCGGCTCTCTTTGGAATGCCTTAGGTACGATTTCACTTTCGCTCACATCAATGCTGACCTGAATGCCTTTCATATCTGATCCGCCGTGTCTCTCCTGGTAAACATCCCCCCGGGGGGAGAACAATGGAAAAAAAAAAAAAAAAGAAAAAGCCTCCTCTTCTCCTTCTCCTTCTACTCCTTCTTCTTCTTCTTCTCCTTAATCACAATTCAGCCCCTCTCGCCGCCAGCAGCAGGGCTACACATTTGCATTCAGCATCAGAAAAAGGGCCCGAGATGAAAAGAGGAGGAGGAGGGGGGGCGAGAGAAGAAGAAGAGGAAGAGAAAAATGGAGGCAGAGAGTGGTGGGTGGGTGCAGGAGAGGAATAACCAGGGTGTTTGTGGTTGTTTGTTGCCTGTCCCCTGGATACAAGCCTTTTATAGCCTCCTTACTGCAGCAGGGACCCCCAGCCCCTCCTGATAGACAGATAGTGTTACGAGATGGCATGCCCACACTATTCATGGACACTCCAAAAAAAAAAAAAAACAGGAATCAAAAGAAAATCCTGGATTGAGCAGATAAGGAGCAGGTGTCTTAATTTTGCCCTTTTCCTCGTCTTGTCTGCAGAACATCTGAATAAATGAGTATTGAGACATTCCCAGCCGTCATGTGATACGGGTTCTCAACCAGAACTTTTCCTTTTTTCCCCCCCTTCTTACTTCTGGTTAAGAACAGGGATTATTGGTACACCTTCCCTCCCTTCCTCCCTCCTGGCTGCGTGGGATTTAGGCAGATTTACTTCAGCAAACACCTTCGGACACTCCTGGGGGGGGGGGGGGGAGTAGGAGTCTGTTTGCAAAAGGGGCCTTTTGTTCCGAAGGGTTCTGGATAATGCCTTACCAGGCAGCCGTGATATTAACCCCTGCTTTTGTTGTGGAAGTAGAGGGGAGGGCTGCAGGGGCGTTAGATTTTATTTATTTTGAAGGGAGCCAACGGTAAAAAGAGGAGCCACTTTATTTGGCTGACTGCACGTACATGCAAACACGGGAGCAGCGGCCGAGAGGATCCGCCGCCTGACTAACGCGCAGGCATGAATCAGCCTCTTCGTTCCAAGGATCCCTGCATGGCTCGTTGATGCATGCTGCAACGTTGGAGCTGTTGGCCAACTTGTACGTGGAGTAGCCTTCAAATTATGCGCTTAAAAAAACAGAAAAAACAGCAGGGATGAGTGGGAAAAAAGGCCTTCTTTATGCCTTCTTGCTTTTCTGTTTTTTTTCTGATTTTGACAGGCAAAAAGAAAACAAAAGGCAAGCAAACAGAGAAATTGAAACTTCACTGGTCTGGCAAATAACTGCATGCATCCATTCGGACTTTTTTGTTCATTTCCACTCCTTACCCCTAAGCCAGCATGTTTTATGCATTGCGTAGGAGGAGGATGCATCTTTTAAGATATGAAAAAAGAAGAAAAAAAAATCATGCCTCATTTGAGTCCTTCTCCAGTAAAAATGCAAAGTCTTTATTTGGTCTCGTCCTGCTGTTTGCACTTATTCCGCCGCGTCTCGCCTGTGATTTTCTTTTTCTTTCAATTTTCCTCGACTTTCTTGGAGTTTGGGCGCGACAGGTTGCTGAGCAGGTGTAAACTAACATTCAGATTTCATAATTAAATGGTGATGATGGTGGGGGAAAAAAAGTGAAGCGAACAAAGGAAAAAACAACTTTACAAACACCTTCTTGTACCCAACAATGCTACACGCTCGCTCGGATAGCAGCTGTTCCGCTAAAAAAATGAAAGGGTTTTATTTGCTTCGTTTTCTCCACGATTTAGTCGTGTTTCATTTGGATAACTGCTCGGATTTATCTTCCTCTCTCTGATTCCGCAACATCCATCCCAACCTGTCAGGTCCAGCTTTTTAACAAGCTGGATTATGGAGTAACAAAAGCTTAAATGTAGATTAAATGAAAAGAACAAACACAATCACAGCTGGTCCATGTTTGTGTGAATGCTTTTCGTGTGCAATCGTCTCTATCTGTGTGTGTGTGTGTGTGTGTCTGGTGTTTGGCCATTAAAATAATTTCTCCATTTTTCTTCGTCTCTGCGCGGCAGCTGCTTTCGGAGATGACACCTTTGTGCAAACAAGTGTTGAAGGCAGCCTCCAGTTTTTCCTCGCTCTGATGTTGGTTTCTCCTTCCCTCTCTCTCTCGCTCTCTCTCGCTCTCTATCACACACACATGCACACGCATTTAGGGAAATTCACACACTCCTTGATGTACGCAGGATTGTCAGAAGAGCTCTTCTGGCAAGGTCAGGGCCGTGTGGAGGAATCTATAGCAGATCGGCAGATTAAGGCTTGGTGACATGCGGAAATCTGGGCCGACTTGCCCACCGTTCCCACCTTTAATTCCACATAATAGAACATGCTATTTGATCAGCGCTCACTTTCTAACTCCGGTTCATTATTCAGGAGGTTTCCTGCTTCTTTTACCTCCTAAGTGTGTCCTTTTTCTTCTCGTCTTTAACGAGGACTTGTCTGGCTTTCCCCGGTGCTCCAGTTCCACCCTCCCACCACCGCCGCCGCCTCCCCGTCCTGCGTAGAAGTAAATTCAGATGCGTTATCTCGATTTAATTGCAGCCGATTGCCAAGCGAGATTAAGGCCCAGAATTAGGTCGCTTTGCGGTTGCACAAATTTCACTCACTTCCATGCTTTCATCTCGCCGCTGATCAAGCACCTTCCTAACCGGAGGCTGCAGCTGAGCGAGGAGAGCGGTCAGCGGACTGCTTGTTATTCCGATGTACTGTTTAACCTTTTGGCAAGAGTGAGTCAAGGAGAGCTGAGACATCTTCCCCTTTAAATGTCATCCGCTGTGCAGTCGTTGGACATGTGTAGCCAAAGTCGACCCCCGTTAATGGGTTCTGACTGGAGAGGGGACCCTCCTCCTCCTCCTGAACGCTTCATGTCCCGTCGCTTGTCAGACGGGAATGTCAAACAAACACCTCTTCAGGTAGCGAGGGAATAATCACACCGACAGCCCTGTCCTCTGCCTTTCCAACACGCACAAGGTTGGAGTCTGACAGGGTGGTAGTTTCGGTTTGGTTCTGAAAGGCTCTGAAAGGAAAGACGAGGTGATAGAAGTGAGGTTTGTGAGGCCGGGAGATAACCGACGGTGACGAGGCCTTCGCTTGTTCTGGTGCCGGATCGTCAGATGCAAGGGTATTTCCTGACCTAAAAAGGTTTCAGGAAACAGCAGACATGAGTTCAAACTTGTGACTCAGCCTCTGACATGCAGCTTTGTCTCCGGTTAGGTCATGGCTTTATGACTTTGTATCAGTTTTTTCTTTGGGAAAACTCCCCCTTTGCTTATGCCGCAGTCACTAAAGTACGTTTATTATTATTTGTCCTTCTTGGGTGTTTTTTTTTTTTGCTCCCATCCCAGCAGCCAGGCCAGTCATCTAACAAGTCAGCCCAGTCTAATTACTTCTCCCCCACCCAGGGGAAGCTACTTCCTTATCGCTGGGCTGTCTTGCTCCAGCATTCCTGAGATAAATTCCCCACCACTTTGTTATTCTTACTACTTAGGGGTATTGGAATTAGCATGGCCATCAAAGCAGACCTTGTACTCTGCCTTTTTCTTCTCACGACCTTATCAGCGGTCATACATTACAGCCGGGCATGGGGACGTGCCCGTGGGCTGCAGGGGTGAATAACCGACACAGTATTTGACATCAAAAGGGGATGATGAAGCGGCGTAAATGTGCAGGAAGCCGCGCAGGTACCTTCAAGGCTGCGTGGTTAAAGGATTCGTCAAACCCGTGGCGTTCAGGTAGAGCGGATAGCGTGTTTGCATTCATTGAAACTTTCATACCTGTTAAAGAATCCACTTCTCGAGTGTTGACATTCAAACCCCACTTCTTCCTGCTGTATGTTACTCAACACGGCTTATACCTCAGCGGCGAGCTGAGTGCCGCCTTATAAACTGGCAATCACGGTATCCCTAATGTTATTACGTTTCATAATTAGTTACAGCAACACTCATTCGGCGACTGGCGGAAAGGAGTATTCCTTAGTAATTAAGGTAATGAAATATTCATTTGTGCTACCTTTTTCAGCAGTCTCACAAATGAGCCAGTCGTGCTTAATGTCCGCCCTTGCCTCTGATTTTATTATGATGGCAGACTGGCACATCTGCAAATAGTGCCCTCGCTGACAATAAGGCAGCAAGCATTTCCCTCCTTCCTTTCCTCTCTTTGCCCCTTTTTGTTGTTACCTTTGTCCCCTTCCTTCCTCAACGGAGAGGTTACCTTTCCCCCAGCGGTGCAAAATCGACTTGACATCGCTGTGCCTCCCTTCTGGTAGTTTGCATCAAATCAGGGCCCAGTCAAGCTTCAAGTGGGAATTGGCAGGCCAGAACCTGAAAGGGGAGAGGGAGTGGGAGGAGGAGGGGGTGAACCACAGCAGGCAAATGACGGCATGAGAAGCTGCAGTTTCCTGTAAGAGATTTATTTCTAGTTAAAGGGGTTCTTCAGACGTTATGTCCTGCAAAGTTACCTTAATGCCTATTCACCTCTTTCATGAAAGATATTTGGGTGTAGTGGTTAGGGCATAGAGCTTGGAATCCTGAGGTTCTGAGTTTGAGCTCCACTCCCACAGACTGCCACTCTGGGTCTCTGAGCAAAACCCCCCGATTTCTCTCCAGGCACCCCACAATGGCAGCCCACTGCTCCCCAAGGGGATGGGTTAAACGCAAAGACTCATTTTCTCCATTGTGAGTTCAATAAAGTTAAATTTATTAATTCATTTTCATTTAAGATATGCGGTTTTGTTGAGTTTTTCATCCTGAAAAGTAAATGAGCTTGAAAGAATAAGTAATATTGGAGATATATGACCTTACCTAACGTCTAAGCTCAGCTTTCTTGGGTTTAAGTGCAGCTCATTCAATCTGAATCATCTCAGTATGCATTGTTCCTACTTATTTGATTAACATCAATGGGGATCGCTTCGATTTTATCAACTGACGTTAATCTGATCTTAACATAACGTTCGTAGCAAAGATCCCTGCGTGTTATTCTTTGGATCCGCCTCTTGCGCGAAAGAAACGTGGCTTTGTTAGGCTTCTTTTTGAACCCCCAGAGGAAATTACTATGAATATAAACCATGAGGTAGAACAAATGGGTTTGAAACACGATTCTCTGGTGAACCAAAGCAGTTGAGTCATGGTATTAGGAGCTCCATCTATGCCCAGGATCGTCTAAGGTCGACTTTATGAGGTTAAGTGGTGATAAATCCTCCTTAATTAACTGAGTATGTTTTTTTTTCTCCAAGTGAATCGAGGGGATAGTTTAGATGTTATCTACATGCCAAAGAAAACGGTGGCTGCTTGCAGGGTAAAAATTGGTGCATTGTTGTCAAATACAATGATCTTGACGCATTAATGTTAGTTTCTACATCTTCTTTAGAAGATGGTACCATAGCCGCCATCATGGTCTCTTCAGTCCAGATGTTCTGTTCCTGTCTTCTTCCTCTACGCCACGGAGGGACACACACAGCCACTCTCTGTGATGAAACTTTTAGTGCTGCTCCACTTCTGCTGTTACCACGTTATAAAGCTTGAACCCCCACAAACCCCTTCCTCACAGCCAATATATGCCCTTATTAAAAAGCACACGTTTTTATTCATTTCTTGTCAGTTTTACATCTCCTGCCCATTGCTTTTGTGTCTTAATCTTCCCTCCCCACCTTTACGGTCTCTCCTCCTTCCCAGCTTTGTAAGGACTGACGGCAGGTTTTCGATGGGGGGAGACACTGAGGTAAAAACGGTGTGACGGCGGCGTTTTAGTTAAGCCGAGAACAAAGGCTCGGAGACGCCGGGGCCAAATGCATTGTCCCGTGCCCATATTGGCCCCTGCCACTGTTTTTTTTCTTGCAAGATTTAATGCTCTGTTTACCTCCAGCTAATATTCAAAAGAAGAGCTTCTTCCTTTAGGATGCAAACTCTGGTTGAGGTTGACAAATATGCAGCTTGAGTTGTTATGATGAGCTGATGTTGCAGTTGTAGCTGCAAAAGTAGGAGTCCATGTGATCAGACCGCTGATATAAAACAGGGAGAATAGAGAATGTGTTGCTTGTGTGTTTGAGTGTGGACCATTGGAGTTGTCCTGCATGGTCTCTGGGCAAACTGAAAGCAGTGCTCAGTGGGATTAGGGACTGAGTGCTGCTGGGGGTGGTGAAGGGCAGAGGGACATGAACACAAGGGGATTCTGGGAGCTGTTTTTGTGCCTTGCAGCAAAGCTCTCTGCAGCACAGAGTACCACTTTTTTACAACCGAATATTTCAATGCAAAAATCACCGACTTTTAGCAGCAAAGAGTTTAAAGCGAATCCCACCTTGGTCGACGCTACGACTGACATTTAAGTAAAAGCAAAGTTTCAACGAGCGAGGAGCAATAAAGGCAGTTCGAAAGCGCTTCCATTGAACGCAATGATATTTTCACGAGCGCATAAAGATTATGAGTCCATTCCGGTAGCACCCATCTGTGCTTTCATTTGCAGCTATATGTTCAGTAGTTAAAATGGAGGCTGAGGGAAGACACTAGATGACTTTGATTTGGTTTAATAGTTTGTTTTGAGGTCAAACGAGATATCTGAGGTGGCGATCTCACCTAAAAAACAACCTCCGAGCTGACGAACTCAGTATGGAGTTAAAAAGAAATCCCTCCCTGCCAAAAACCTGCGCCTGCCTCTTTGGCGATTAGCTGTTTTTTTTACTAAATAAAACAATTTCCTCAGAAAACTAACCCTTTCTCTTGTTTCTCCCTCTCTCTTTTTTGTGCAAAACAATTAGAAAAAAATTACAGTAGATAAAAACTGAACGGCGCCAGTATTTATGCAATCAACATAACGAAGAAACAAAACAATTTAATGTGGAAAAATCATCATTCATCTGCATTATAATTGCTTCTCTTTCACATCTACGGGGATGGTTAATTAAAATTGTGATTAAATGCGCCTGCACTGCCTAAGATGTCTTCCCCCTAAACAGGTGCTACAGAATTTAAAAGTAAAGAGAGAAAAGCTAATTAGCATTGGAAATTGAGAAATTGCCTGCAAGAATCAGTGTTAATTTCACTCACTGATGAGGTAATTTATAAAAGGAGGGGTTGGGGGGGGGGGGGTGCAAAACGAGAGATTGCAACAGAGTGTGCTCCCCTCCACCCCCTCCCACCTCTGCATCTCTGGTTTCCCAGCATGGGTGCAGGTGAAGATGTTTGGAAACACTGAGGTTGTTTTGTGTTCTGTTAGCATTAGCATCACTTCTAGACGCTAAATAATGACACTAGAGCGCAGATTAACTCGAAGGCGACAATTTAAGCAAGAAGGCAAAACGTAGGGGTCGGCTTAAGTGGTAAGTTGGCAACTGTCCTCCGTCCCACAGAGTTTCCAGGAACCCTCAATGGTCTGCCCCCCCCCCCCCCCCCCCCCCCCCCCCTCTTTTATGTAATTACCTGTCGCTGTCTGTCATTATGGTGCTGAAATGCTGAACCTAACAGTTTGGTTGCATCTCATCTGATCGGACACAGCTTTTCCCAGCTCTGTCCGGCTTCGGACCTTTTAGGGCCAAGTTATGCTTCTTCTGATCAGTTTGTCCTGAAGGGAAAACATTTCTGTTTTGGATTGTACCGTAGTAGATGCTTGGGAGACTTAAGATTTCCCCAGAAACGGGGCTGGGAGGAGGGGTTGGGTGGTTCTGGGCAGGTGGGAGGAAGAGAGTGTGGGCTGCCAGGCTGGTAGATCATTAGGTTCCCGCTGCAGCGGAGCTAAAGCATCAGCCGGCATGAAAAAAGGCAAAAGGAAAAGCCAATTTGCTGAGACATACTCTGTCGACCTTTCATCATAACTGGGGCCTTTTTTTCTTTTAGATTAAGTCCAGTGAGCACAAACTCAGCCGCCTGTCAGCCCATTAAGCCCCAACCCTCCTCTCCACTTTTTAACAATCGCCTCAGAGCCCTAGAAACTTTCTGGTGCTGCTGTGTGACACATGTTGGACTACATCAAATACAATACAAAAAAATCTGAATTATACTGATTTGATTTGCAGTGTAAACTCTAAACTCCCAAATCAGAGATATTTGAGGGACCTTCTGTAGATAAACAGCATAAATGTGTGCTGAACAGGTCAGGCGGGAAGTGACACGGTACGTGTCGCTTGGTGATCCTCCGCCAGGCTGATTGTTCAGTGGAAGCGTAGTGAAACTGAGCCGCTTGAGGCTCACTGAAGTGTGGAAATAAGATCCAGGATTGATTCTTTACCTTTTCCCCCCACCTCCTCCTCTTCCCATGTCTCCTCGTCGGTTTTACAACACCGTGAAATAGAAACAAAGATATTCACCCAGCTCCCACATTTCTGTTCCACCTGATGGATCGCCGCCTGTTTTATCGACCTTATACATAATATAAATATACTGATTTTTCAAGTTTAAAATGAGTCTGCTGCTCATTTAGCTAATGCTTGGTTTTATGGAGCTCCTCCTCATAAGTGCAGAGGGTCACCAGCACTAAAGGTTCATTTTCACCTCATATTTTTCTGCTTCTGACGGGGAAGTACTCGCGCTGAGTCTCCTTAATGTTTCTGCCTTCAGGCTCTGAAGGTGTGTTCATCATTTGAAAAAAAAAAAAAAAATCATCCTTTTGTATGGAAGAGGATTAGGGCCACTGAAAAAAAAAAAGTTAACTGATTTTGAAATTTTATTTCAGTTTAACATGGGGAAAAGAGTCAGAATTCTGACTTTTTTCTCAGAATTCAGACTTTACTCTCAGAATTCTGACGTTTTTCCTAAAAATTCTGACTTTAATCTCAGAATTCTGACTTTTTTCTCAGAATTCTGACCTTTTTTCTCAGAATTCTGACTTTAATCTCAGAATTCTGACTTTTTTCTCAGAATTCTGACCTTTTTTCTCAGAATTCTGACTTTAATCTCAGAATTCTGACTTTTTTCCTAAAAATTCTGACTTTAATCTCAGAATTCTGACTTTTTTCTCAGAATTCTGACCTTTTTTCTCAGAATTCTGACTTTAATCTCAGAATTCTGACCTTTTTTCTCAGAATTCTGACTAGGGCTGGGCGATAATTCAATAACGATATATATCGATCGATAGACGTGTGGCGCAATAGAAAAAAATAGGCTCGATAAAAGTTCGATAAAGAAACGCAGTTTTCCTTCCTTCTCATTGTAGCCTAGCATGTAGGTTTATGCTAGTCACTACTTCCTCCCAACCAATCACAATCGCGGACCCAGGCATGCCGTCACAAAGCGCCACCCTCTCAAACCACAACACAGAGCACATGAAGATGTCGCAGCAGGAGAGGCGGAGGAAATTGTTCCAAAGAAGGGTTTTGTAGTTCGGCAGTCTGGCAGTATTTCGGTCATGGCAAGACGGACAAAAAACAAACCACAGTCATCTGTAAAATGTGTCGGGAACCAGTGAAAACCAAGTCTGACAACACAACCAACTTTTTTTTTTTATCATCTCAGCCGCTCACACCCGCAGGAGTACGAGCTGTGTAGGCCCCGCCGCGACTCTCCTCCGAGGAATCTTCGGGAATTTTGGGAAAATATATATATATATTCAGTTCTGGGCAGTTTCCCACGTAGTTCTAACAATTGAGAGAAAAATGCTGAGGGGCCAGAAACTTCAAAGTAATAACTCAGGTTAAAGCAGGAAACTAAGCTGAACCAGGTTTATTTGTTATATTTATTTTGGTCACTTTAGTTTATACTTTGTCAGTATTTAATAACATAATTCAGGTCTTTTAAGTTATTTTTCTTTAAAACAATTCTGTTATGGTTAAAAAAGTTGGTTAAATAAATATTTAATTGGAAGTCTGTGTTTGTGTTCTCTATTAAAATTAAATCATTCAGCAATATCATAAAAAGTCCAGGCAGAGCTGCACATAAAATATGGTTTCAAATCTTTACAATAATTATCGATATCGATCAATATGCATTTTTTTTTATCGATAAGCTTTTTTTCTATATCGCCCAGCCCTAATTCTGACTTGAATCTCAGAATTCTGATTTTTTTCACAGAATTCTAACTTTAATCTCAGAATTCTGACGTTTTTCCTCAAAATTCTGACTTTAATCTCAAAATTCTGACTTTAAAGAATTCTGACCTTTTTTCTCAGAGTTCTAACTTTAATGTAAGAATTCTGACCTTAATCTCAGAATTCTGACGTTTTTCTCAAAATTCTGACTTTAATCTCAGAATTCTGACTTTTTTCTCAGAATTCTGACTTTAAAGAATTCTGACCTTTTTTCTCAGAATTCTAACTTTAATCTCAGAATTCTGACGTTTTTCCTCAAAATTCTGACTTTAATCTCAGAATTCTGACTTTTTTCTCAGAATTCTGACTTTAAAGAATTCTGACCCTTTTTTTCAGAGTTCTAACTTTAATGTAAGAATTCTGACCTTAATCTCAGAATTCTGACGTTTTTCTCAAAATTCTGACTTTAATCTCAGAATTCTGACTTAAAAAAATTCTGACCTTTTTTCGCAGAATTCTGACTTTAATCTCAGAATTCTGACTTAAAAAAATTCTGACCTTTTTTTCGCAGAATTCTAACTTTAATCTCAGAATTCTGACGTTCTTAGTCAAAATTCTGACTTTAATCTCAGAATTCTGACTTTAAAGAATTCTGACCTTTTTTCTCAGAATTCTAACTTTAATGTAAGAATTCTGACCTTAATCTCAGAATTCTGACGTTTTTCTCAAAATTCTGACTTTAATCTCAGAATTGTGGATCTTTGTGGATCAATGTAGATGGGCACCATGAAGGCAGAGATGTGGGAGCACTCAGCTTCACTGACAAAGATGTGAGTTGTTTGAGGTGGCCAGTGACACATTGGTGGAAAATGACGGAATTAGGCAACTTTTTACGTGTCCGAGGGGTCCCCTCATTAATGGAGGAGCAGAAGGTCATTAGAACATGAGAGCTAGTCTCTAAAACAGACATGGCTACGGCTTGATGCTAACATGTTAGTTAGCTGTTAGAATTCTGAGAAAAAAGTGAGAATTCTGACTTTTTTCCCATATTAAACTGAAATACTTTTTTTTTCCAGTGGTCCTAACCCTCTTCCGTATTCTTGTGTGTTTTAAACGCAGAGATGAAGATTTCCTCCTGATGGAAATGAAATCTGTGTTTATCCGGCTTTCAGAGAGGGTTGTTTATGTTGACGTCAAGGTGGCAGGGGTAGAGCGGATTTCTACGACTTCAAAAACAAGAAACAAGAAGGGAAAAAAGCTTCCCTAAAACCCTCCGGGAGAGACTCATACGACAACCCGAAGGGAGGGGGGGGGGGACAATTGCTAATATTAGGGGGAAAAAAAAGACACACACACGTTGGCACACATAAACAAAGAAAAAACCTTGAGTTTGTTTATGTGCTCATAATGCGAGTCTATGCGCCCCGGTGAAGCGGCGCAAATGGGAGAAGTATGCGTGGGTTCCTCAGGTAACAGGATTACGTGGGCACATAATTGATCCATTTGGGGGAAAAATGACAGGGCTCTAAAGAGGCCCCGGCTTTGGAAATGGGAGTTTATGAAACAGGCATTCGTAAATTCAAAGGAATCAATATGTCAATTTTATTACATCTCCGGGGCCAGATGGGCATTAAAGGCACAGCTCATCCCTCTGCCTTCCCAACCTCGCTCTCTCTGCTCTGTCATCTCTCTCCGTCACCGTCCTTCCTCTTTGGCTTCTTCTGCTACTATTTCTCTTCCTCTATCTGCAAATATGGAGCAAAGGTTTATTACCCCTTTCTCTTCCTCTGGGTTTTATTGTCTCGCTTGTAGACGAGCGGCACAAACAAGTCCTCCCTGGTCATACAGAACTTCTACTTGTCTATATTTACAGAACCGCCCAACCAAAAAGTCTTTTTCAACTGGACTCCATATTGAATTTATCGGCCTGACTTTCTCTGCTTACTCCAATACCTCTACTGCATTTTGAAATACAAGCCCCAAATATAAAAAAAAAACTTTTCATCTGAATGTTTTTTCTCTTTTATTTGACTGTATAAAACCTGCTATGGCTGTCAAAAAACAACATAAATGTTCTAAATAGACGTTTTCTAACTGTCTGCATGAAAAGGCAAGGAGTTAAATTGAAAGTAAAAACAGTAAACAGTAAATTGAAACATTAAAGCAGAAGTTTTTTTTTAAATAAATGAATGTCTAGGAGCTGAAGCATAGCAGAGAGGGACTTTTACCTGCTTTTTTTTTATTCATACAGAAATAGAAACAGAAATATAACGGGAGTAAATTGGTTTGATGTGTTCCTCCTCCTGCAGTCTCCAGGGGTTCGACAGGAAACCATAACAGCTTCAGCTATGCAAGATAAACTGGATGGAAGACAAATAACTTACGCTTTGATGCACAGGCGATCAGACTGGGATGAAACAATAAGTAGTTAAAATGTAAAATTCTTACACTATGATTGATTTAACCATTTAAAACATCATAAATGAGCAAAATTGTTCAAGTAAATTCAAACATTTGTTGTTCAAAGTTATGGAAAAGGGCCGTATGATGCATGTTTACCATTTATGGGTTTATGGATGGGTGTGAAGATTAAATAATTGGGTTTAAATTAATGAAGATAAAACCTCTATAAATGTTTTAGTGGGTTGATTGCAAAAGATGAATACAGAGTTAGAGTCTGGCTTTACACAGTTTGATTTAACTTAGAGGTCGTTTTTAAGATTAAGATAATGCAAAATCTCACATTCTTTTAAAATCCTTTCACCAAAATCACCATGGCAAATGTTTTTTTATTATTCACATCAGGTCACATGTATCTATATTTTGTTATCTTCTACGTAATTCCTGCTTCTTTTATCCCCACTGTAACTGTGATTATCATTATATGCAGATAATGGTGTCCTATATGTCATAGAGTGAAAACTTCACAATTATTTTCCAATATTAGCATTTTTTCCAGCTTTAGGGATGAAATTAACCGTTTTTGAGGTGTTTTTTTTGGATACATATAAAGTTGTAGATGTACTTAGAAGCATGTTTGGACTCAGTGAGACGTTTTATCAGTTTTCCCCTTTGCTGTTCCTTCTTGTCTCCTTTTCTTGCAATCTCTCACAGCTGAGAGTTTGTCATCAAGGTCTCCTCTGTCGGGCAGAGGTCCTTGGTGGCCATTTTGTTGGCCAGATTTTGTATCTGTTTGTGTCTCCACGTGGGCGTGAGCAGAGAAGGAAGCTGTGTGTGTGTGTCTTTGAGGTATCAAATATCCCTACCCGGGCGAACAAATCAGCTGAAATGCGTTCGTCAATGCAGTTGTTGACTCAACAGTATTATTCTTTAAGAAAAAAGCCGTTTAGAAAGAGCGGCGGGCAACAATAAACAATCTGAAAAGCCCACAGCCAGTAGTAAAATAAGGCAAAAACAGAGGGAAAAAAGAGAGTGGGTGTGTTTGTGTGAATGTGGGGGGGCAGATTAAGCATTCTGCACAACTAACCCCCCCTATACTAAAATATTCACATTCCATTTAAATACAACAGCATCCCAGGCAAGATTTAATTACCACCTCGCACTATAATGCAAATGAATAATGCAGCCGAGACTGATGCAAACGGATAGAAATATGAAAACTCCTGCGCCTGATATGAGGAAAGAGAGTAAAGGAAAAGGTTAAAAACGGCCTTTTGATGCCGACTAGTTAGCTGAATTTAAAGCAGATGAAGAAGCAAAAAGCAGGGAGGAACAATTATGAGGCCCAGCTTCCCCGGCGTTTGCCAGGATTCTCCTTCTCCCATTCCACTAGTTCATTTTCAGAGCAAGTAAATAATAAGAAGTTGGTGATGCTTGCATTTTTAATTCCACCCCCCTCCCTCTCCCTGCACTTTCTCTATTTTTTCCCTTGTTCAGTTCACTGACTGACATCTGCTATCAATGCTAAGCAGGTGTTCCCGTGCAAACAGACGTGCCCCTGTTTGTGTTTCGCCGTCCCCGCCACCGTGCACCCAAATGAGCAACGTGATTAAGAATCCTGTAAATTTTTGAAAGGAAACGGATGGCTGCCCGGCTAGAACGTAATTACACCGCCGCCGACATCCGCAGCTCACCGCTGCAGCAGCCAGAGCCAAAGCAACAGCACAGAATTAATAATATATAATGGCATCTTCCCTTGTAATTCATAAATGAAATAAAATGAAGGAGGAGTAGCTGCTGATAAGTTTTTTTTCCTCTCTTCCTTTCTCCTGGGGGCGGGGCGGCGGCGGGATTGAAGCAGAGGTAATTCTCAGAAATTGAGTCTAGACGATCATCTTGCACGATTCGGTGACTCGACCCGATGTGTGCAAAGACAAATCTGTGGCTGCTTTAGCTAATTTATTTCCTAAATGAAACGTCTGCATATGTTCCCTGTTTTTAGTCATTATCTGATTTCACTTTGCTGTACGATCACACTCACATTTGCAATGGACAATTAGCTCTCAAGTGGCAGCAAACTTCCTCCCTTTGAACTTCAAAGGCAAAGGTACGGAAGAGGATTAGGGCCTCTGAAAAAAAAAGTTAACTGATTTTTGAATTTTATTTCAGTTTAACAGAATTCTGACTTTGAAGCTGAGTGCTCCCACATCTCTTCCTTCATGGTGCCCATCTATGTTAAGATCCAAAATTTTGAGATTAAAGTCAGAATTCTGAGAAGAAAAGTCAGAATTCTGAGATTAAAACCAGAGTTCTGAGAAAAAAGTCAGAATTCTGAGATTAAAGTCAGAATTCTGAGAAGAAAAGTCAGAATTCTGAGATTAAAGTCAGAATTCTGAGAAAAAAAGTCAGAATTCTGAGATTAAAGTCAGAATTCTGAGAATAAAAGTCAGAATTCTGAGATTAAAATCAGAGTTCTGAGAAAAAAGTCAGAATTCTGAGATTAAGGTCAGAATTCTGAGATTAAAGTCAGAATTCTGAGAAGAAAAGTCAGAATTCTGAGATTAAAGTCAGAATTCTGAGAAAAAAAGTCAGAATTCTGAGAAAAAAGTCAGAATTCTGAGATTAAAGTCAGAATTCTGAGAAAAAAAGTCAGAATTCTGAGATTAAAGTCAGAATTCTGAGAAGAAAAGTCAGAATTCTGAGATTAAAGTCAGAATTCTGAGATTAAAGTCAGAATTCTGAGATTAAAGTCAGAATTCTGAGAAGAAAAGTCAGAATTCTGAGATTAAAGTCAGAATTCTGAGAAAAAAAGTCAGAATTCTGAGATTAAAGTCAGAATTCTGAGAAAAAAAGTCAGAATTCTGAGATTAAAGTCAGAATTCTTACTTTTTCCCCATATTAAACTGAAATAAAATTGAAAAATCAGTTAGCTTTTTTTTTTTTTCAGTGGCCCTAATCCTCTTCCGTACAAAGGGCCGCGTTAAGTTTTCTTATTTCAAATTCGGAGGTGAATCCAAAAGGGGAGAAGGTGTTAGAGCAGACGTGGTTTCGCTGTGATGGGAAACCTCCGGGGAACAGAAATGAGGTGAAGGGAGTGAAGCAGGAAGACGAGCGTAGCGTGACACAGAGGCCAACTAAAAAAGCTCTGACTAGAACCATTTTGACAGGATCTGCTCCTGTTTTTTTTCCTCACGTGAGGGATTAGAGCTGCCAGGTACAACATAATCTGGATCTACAGCGCCTGATAGAGTGATCCAGAGACAGAAATGTTACATTTTCAGAGTTAAGCTACTTTTCACCCAATTTATGCCCCGTCCAAGCACCTTGGCAAGCATTTCCTCCCACAGCAGCTATTGATAGCGGCTGACAGACATTGTTTGGCCAGTGAAAGGTGCGCCTCCCCCCTAAACGCTGGCTTGCAGAAGGGAGGCAACACTCCTCTCCTGTCCCCTTTAATCAGAGCCAGAGTTGGTTGCATCCTCCCATTCGGGATACACGATAATTACCCTTCTCAGTGAACGCCGGGACTTCACTTTGAGCCGGGGGAGGGATGAACGCTGACAATTATATTAGGCATGTGTGTGTTTGCTTCCTCCTGCCTTGTAGCTACCTTTCCCCCTCCCCTCTTCTCCGTGGACTTTTGGAGCTCATGATGATGCGAAATAATAAGGTGCAGTTATGAGCGCGGCTCCCGGCTGCAGCAGGACAAACATTGGTTCTGTCTGTTTGCCGTTGCTGTGAAGAAGCGGCGAGGCCTGAGATCAGTGGGCTATTTTTCTTTTCTTTTTCGTTTTTTTTTTTTTTCTGCGTGTGGCGCTCAGTGGGAAGAACAAGGATCTGACACAGCTGGGGTGACGGAGTTCAGGTCTAGTTGGGGGAACAATGTGAACATTTTACATAAATGCTCTGACCCTGACTGTGGATTGTTATGTCAAAAAGGTCATAAATGAGCCTTTATCATCATGTAGATCTGGTCTGGATGGACATGAAACGCTACCTGTCCTGATAGACTGGAATATGAGTTCATTTTTAAACTACATTTGATTAACTTTAAACAGATTTCCAGAATTAAGTTGAAATTAATACATTTTTTTCAGTAAACTGATCCAAATTTGCATATAGTGTCATTAATTCTTTATATTTTTCATCTTTGAAAATTTGGGCAAACCTTTGCTTAATAGGAGTGTAAATCATTATTGGCATCAGGTCTGAGATTTTTGCACAGTTCTGTAAGCCAATGAAAAAAGAATCAGAAAATTTCTGCGTTCTTTATTGTAACCAGCTAATGCTAATCCTTCGATATTCAAACACAATTTTACTCAAATTCACTATAAAATACTGGAAAACTGCTTTTTAGGCAATAATAAACCAATTCCACGAAAGAAATAAACATTATTTTAATAAATATATTACAAAATAAAAACAAAACTATATATCTATACATATACAATACTTTTAGATACATCTAAAAGGTCACATGGTTGATCAAACCGGGCTGTACGCCGCCATCTTTGCTTAAAGGATGACTTCTCCAAATTGCAAACTGGATCAGCCTGGTTAGTTCAGCTAAAGTTTAAATAAAAACTTTAAACTTCAGTAATTCTGGAAAACTATGAGTCAGTTTGGCAGATTAGAAAAAAAAAACTCTAGAAAGTTGAGAGAAAACTCAACTTTAAATGTCATAGACCTATCAATGTTCACTAGATGGTATCCCATAATGCTTTGAGACATAATTTATCGTGAATGCTGTTCACAGAAACATCACAGCTGGTCTTAAACTTTTGCACAGAGCTGAAAATCTTGAAAATTAACCAAATCTTTGTTTTTTTTTTCATAATTCACATCCTGTGGTAACTAATCAGAACTAACGGGACGATTTTCTCACATTTAATAAGAAAAAAAAGCCCTGAAACAAATGTTGGAAACAATTCAAACTGTAGATATCTCCATTAATGTTTCTACTGAGGCTAGAATGAGCTTCTTAGAGCGATATCTCAACCCTTGTTTGGGCTAAATGTGGTAACTGGCTGAAAAGTTCCTCCTCTTTGTTCAAATCTGGTGATAAAACCATGTCTCTATCCAGAGTAGGACTTCTGAGAAAACCTGATGTGTTTTGGTTATAGGCTGCTAGATTAATTGGTGTCTTAGTGAAGGTAAGAGACACAACATGAAGGTTTAATAGTGCAGTTTTCTATCATGGAAGTTTCCCTTTGTATTGTGTGATAAATGTGCCGTAGAATAGTGCTTGCATCCTGCAGTGCACATACTGTAGAAGCCATTAGTGCACTTTATGGCTGTGTTGTAGCCTGTAGTGCTCACGCTGTTGACTGTTGAGTCTGGTTAACGTGTGCGACAGCTGTGTTAATGAATGAATAGGACACGCTGCTGCCTCTTGCCGCGCCGGGACTCATACAGTAGCTCACAGAGGGCTGTTGTAGCCTATAGAAAAGGCGGTATAATAGCAGCGACAGTCTGAGCTGTGTTCCAGGAGGAGGAAGACAGCGCAACTCTGTAGTCGTCATCGCGCGCAGACGAGGCCATCCTCCTCCAGCTGCTGTTGGGAGATGATTCGGGTCACCGCGGGCTGCTCGGAAGGGGAGGGTGGCGAATCAAGGGGGCGATTGTGTCTGGTGCCAGTCAGTCGTAATTAAGAGCAGGATCAGGGGGTGGACACGCACACGCACACACACCAGGACTCACAAACAGGCCTTGGGATGTAAAATCACGTAAACACACACATTGGAATAGACATAAACAGGGACGTCCACACTTAAGCCTCCATAGAGAGCAGCTCACCTGAAAATAATCGCTGCGAGGGGCAGCAGGGGATGCAAATGAGGCCGGAGGTTAGCGTGGGAAAAATGGAGCAGTGTAGCCTGGGACTAGGTGATCCTGCGGGCAGGGGGCCGGCCTCAGGAGGGGCCTTTGTTTCCAGCCTCCGTTTAAAAATACCCGACGTGCACCTCCTCCTCCTCCTTCATCCCCTCTCCTCTATCACCTCCCCTGCCCTCCCAGCCCAGGCCAAGCCGGAGAGAAAGGCAGAGATATATGGTCTGTTTAACAAAAAGAGAGGTGTGTGTGCGTGTCGGTGTGTGTTTGCGCAGTTTCTTTTTTCTTAACCACCTCAAGAGACAACTCTGTTTTAAGAAATATTTTTCTATATCTTGGACATAAAAATCCGCCTCTAATTTTAAGCTGTAGCAAAAAAAATAGAACATTTAGCTCTGAATCTTCATAGAATGATAGTTTAATCTCTAAACATTGGGACTTAGTGCTCTAAGCTGCTCCAACAGACGTATCTTAATATTTTTTTTTCAGTGGTCCAAACACTCATCCCTGAGGACCTCCGTTAACCTGACTCCGCCAGATAGATTTGCTCCGCATATCCATCTGGAAACCTTCCTTTGAAGTAATTTTGGGAAGGGGCGAAAATACTGGTTAGCTGATTGGCCTATGTTGGTAATAGACGGGCCAAATAAACCAATCAGATCAAAGAAGCATATGACGTACTAAGAGAGCGACGACGAAGAGGAGCCAATTGATAGATCAAACTCTTGCCGAAACCAGTCGGGAGAAGAGCAAAATCAACAAAGCCTCCAGAGCAGTGTTTTGCTCTTCTTTCAGTGAAGAAATACTCTATAATTCCGATAAAACTGGCTCGATAGCCACGCTAATGCTAGTTTCATCGGCTGAAGCCGCCATGTTCTTTAGACTGAACTGTCGCGCTTCTCGTTGCGTCACACCTCAACCCGCCTCAAAGCCAACGCTGATTGGACGTTCCTTTGGTGAACGGCTCCAAATTTTCTTTAACGGAGAGTCTCCAGACTGATCTGCGACAAACCTTGAAAGCTTGCGAGATCAGGATGGTCTCACGAGGCTAGACCTCCGTGTGGTCAAACACCTAGCATCTGTTATATCAAGCTTTTCGTGTATAAATAAGTTCACCCACCAGAATTTGTTAAAACTTTTTTGGTGCTGGTCAGTTTGTAAAATGAAAGAAACTTTTATATCCAGCAAAGTTAAATAAAACATGTTTATGAGTATGTCAGATATTCGCGATCTATTTGTTAACATAAAACCTTTAGTATCTGATAGAAGCTCCAAAATTCAGTAACGCCTGATTTCATGATAATTTAGTTTTTGTCCTCTTTACCAGTTTTTCTCATGCTGTAAAAATATTTTTTGGTTGATGTAGGCAAAAATATATGTCCTTCTTTTCAGGATTTGTGTTTTTATGCAATTAATTCCAAGTGGATACATTGCTGTCCAGCATGATTGTACTATATGTCAATTACTCAATATGCTGACGATATCCTCATGTTTATGTGAAATTCTCAGTCTTCTATCAGAATGTATTCCTAATGTTTTTGTTGATAACCTGTATGTCAGCTGTCCAAACACTCGTCTTTAAGAAGCCTCAAAGTTGTGAATCAAGATATTCATGTACTAATTGGTTCCTCTCCCTCTTTTTTCCGGTCCCCCTCCACCCTCTGCCTGCGCCTCTTCACTCCAAAGCAGGTAAGCACTTAACCTCCGGCTCTTTATGCATGCTGTAGTGTGTAAACATCACCTGTAGCACCTCCTTACATGCACAGCTCATCATTTGGTATAATGCATGCAGGAGGGTGGCATACATTCAAACCTGATGAAAGCTACAAGCATTGCTTTGTGAACAACACATTCTCATAAATATTCAAGAAGTTGAAGCTGTAAAAACGTGTGTGTGAGGGGAAGAAACCCTCCGATGGAGATGTCGAGAGGCGGTGTAAATGTTGCAACCTGTTTTTGTGCCCCTACACTGCAATACCTCTTTCTTAATTATTATTTATCGGCATTACCTCTAGCCTCCCTCGCCTCTTCTGTCGTCTCTGCCATCTTTCTAAATAATTTCTTCAAATGAGGTGGTTTTCCTGGTCTTCACGCTCAGCTTTCACTCATCAAAGTTTAATCGAAGCCCATGTTTTAGGGTTTCTTTTTTTCAAATAAAGCACACTTAAAAAATTTAGATGCAAATTATTTTGCATTATTCATGCCTCCTCCCAGTCCTTGTAGATCTAAACATATCCGAGGCCACCTTGATTCAAGTAATTACCTAGGCTACAGCCAGCACTGTCATGAATAAGGTATTCGCTACAAGCAAGAGTACGCGCCTGATGAGCTTTTAAAGTGGCTCTACACCGGACTTGTGTATTGCTTCTTACGCATGAGTGACTGGAACATGCACCGCAATCGCTCTCAGGTGGGGTGGGATGCGGGGGTGTGGGAGTGACAGCACTCTCACTTTCATGAACTGAAGGCCTCCAGGTCTCTCTGCTGTCTGCTCACTCATCTGCTCTCATGGCTCCTATAGATTAAGCGAAGAGGGTCAAGAAACTACCTTATTTTGGGACAAAAATAAGCAAACATATGATTACCTTTTAAGGTGGTAAGATAACATTCAGCATTGTCTTTAATGCTTTAATTGCAGTATTTGGCTAAACAGATATACCTCTGCTTAGTTGCAATGTGTGACTTTCCAGAGTTCACTTTTTGGCTAACTGGTTATAAGGATAAATGTGAATGGGAAATTTTAATTAATTCCTTAATTTGGACAAATTGCAGATTCAGTTTAATGTTTGAACTGATCCTGACATGTTTTCACAGAATTCAGGTGAAAATATAGATCGTCTTTGCTGGAAATTCTCATACACTGGAAAAAAATCTACATCTAGATAAGTAATTTTTTCTTAAAATACACTATATTGCCAAAAGTATTTGCTCACCCATCCAAATTATTGGAATCAGGTGTTCCAATCACTTCCATGGCCACAGGTGTATAAATTCAAGCACCTAGGCATGCAGACTGTTTTTACAAACATTTGTGAAAGAATGGGTCGCTCTCAGGAGCTCAGTGAATTCCAGCGTGGAACTGTGATAGGATGCCACCTGTGCAACAAATCCAGTCGTGAAATTTCCTCGCTCCTAAATATTCCACAGTCAACTGTCAGCTGTATTATAAGAAAATGGAAGTGTTTGGGAACGACAGCAACTCAGCCACGAAGTGGTAGGCCACGTAAACTGACGGAGCGGGGTCAGCGGATGCTGAAGCGCATAGTGCGAAGAGGTCGCCAACTTTCTGCAGAGTCAATCACTACAGACCTCCAAACTTCATGTGGCCTTCAGATTAGCTCAAGAACAGTGCGCAGAGAGCTTCATGGAATGGGTTTCCATGGTCGAGCAGCTGCATCCAAGCCATACATAACCAAGTGCAATGCAAAGCGTCGGATGCGGTGGTGTAAAGCACGCCGCCACTGGACTCTAGAGCAGTGGAGACGCGTTCTCTGGAGTGACTAATCGCGCTTCTCCATCTGGCAATCTGATGGACGGGTCTGGGTTTGGCGGTTGCCAGGAGAACGGTACTTGTCTGACTGCATTGTGCCAAGTGTAAAGTTTGGTGGAGGGGGGATTATGGTGTGGGGTTGTTTTTCAGGAGCTGGGCTTGGCCCCTTAGTTCCAGTGAAAGGAACTCTGAATGCTTCAGCATACCAAGACATTTTGGACAATTCCATGCTCCCAACTTTGTGGGAACAGTTTGGAGCTGGCCCCTTCCTCTTCCAACATGACTGTGCACCAGTGCACAAAGCAAGGTCCATAAAGACATGGATGACAGAGTCTGGTGTGGATGAACTTGACTGGCCTGCACAGAGTCCTGACCTCAACCCGATAGAACACCTTTGGGATGAATTAGAGCGGAGACTGAGAGCCAGGCCTTCTCGTCCAACATCAGTGTGCGACCTCACAAATGCGCTTCTGGAAGAATGGTCAAAAATTCCCATAAACACACTCCTAAACCTTGTGGACAGCCTTCCCAGAAGAGTTGAAGCTGTTCTAGCTGCAAAGGGTGGACCGACGTCATATTGAACCCTATGGATTAGGAACGGGATGTCACTTAAGCTCATATGTGAGTCAAGGCAGGTGAGCAAATACTTTTGGCAATATAGTGTAAGTGCATTTGTTCTTGGATTGAGGAGGTAAAAGAGACATTTTGCCAGTGGAACAAGATAATTTACATTTAAAATAAGAAAACACAATTGCATTGTCTTATTTCAAGTGCATTTTATCTAAATATCTTATACTAAGAGTAAAAATACTCATTCCATTGGCAAACTACCTCATTTACCTACTCAAATTTAGGGTAAATACACTTAATTTAGGAAATTCTAACTTATTTCTAGATGTTTTTCCAGTGTAGCAAATATTTTGTATCTTATACCTAAATTGAAATTTATACCAAAAAAAAAACATTTTTTATATTATAAAGTTTTAAATTATATGGAAAAAACATACCTTTATTATCTGATTTGTTGGGGGTCCAAACACTCGTCCTTGAGGAACTCCAAGTAGTCCTAAATTCAAGATGTCATATATTAAACTAGTTATATTCAAACAAGTTCACCTTTAGCCAGGTTCCTTTAAGAAAATTAGAAATCTTTTCAGTTTGTAATTAACTGTAATTCAGTGTTCGGTTAATTAATGCTTCCTTAATAAGGTCAGAATACTAACTTGCAACTTATGCCTGAGCTGCATTGACTGGTTGATGTCAGCTAAGCTACCTGAATCTCCACTTTCTGTATCTCCTCCTCCACCGCTGACTCTTTGAGTCTTTATCCTCCTCACTTTTCCAAAGTGTTTCAAATTTGAGCAGATTAATGCTCACCTTTAAGCTGGCGGCTTTGAAATCTTTCTCTTTTCATCCACGCTTTAACTTGAAAAATCCTTGTAAATCACACCTGGCTTTGTTGGGCAAACATTCCCCTCCTCCTCCTCCTCCTCCTCGTTCTTCACTGAGCACGTCCTCAGGAGTAAGAAGCAGTCTTATTCAGTTGCATTTCACTAAACGATATCTGCATAGAGCAGGGAAATGAGCATCAGGTGATAATTAGTTTTTGAAATTTATTCATAGCATTTTAGGAGTGAAACTTCCTCCTGTCCACTCGGTCGCCTCCATGAAAATGCCCATTTTAGCTTCTTTCTGCATCTTATTTGACTTTGTAGTAACTCTAAGTACCTGCTCCTCAGAGGGCTTGAAATGCAACCTCACTTTCATTCAGGACAAAGACGAGGAGTATTGATTCTCCGATCAAAGCTGCCACATTATACCGTCCGCGTCCTTCCAGTTATATCACATGTTTTGTTTAAACATAAAAAATTATCCGAGGAGCGACCCTGAGTGCAAGGAGGAGAGAGTGTTTTTCTCCAGGAATGGGGAACAAAGCGAGGTTCAGATGAGAGAAATAATGCAGCTGTGGCCTACAAGCAGGGGGAGGAAAAACAAAGTAGTTGACTCGGCGACTCCATCATCTTTACTACCCAGCAGAAGAATTAATATTTAAACATTCTAATAATGTAGCTCGCCTTGCATGCACTTTTAAGCAAAGCAACAATATTTTTCACCTGGGGTAACACAATGATTTTTCTTCCTGCTGTGCACAATTTCCCTTTTTGATGATCTCTTCCAAGCCTCCCACCTCCACTCTGCAGCCAGGCACTGCGCATCCCTCCCCCCCCAAACCTGTTTTGTGATTTCTACCTTATTTTTCACCCCACAAGAAAAGAAAAGAAAAGAAGAAAAAAAACAAGAACAAAATATTCATAGAGATAAATATTGAAATGAATTACCCCTGTATATGAGCAGAGGCCATGGCTGTAGGAATGCACAATGTGTTCCCTCGAGGAGCAAGCAGTGATTCATAAAATCGAACCTGTTTGAAGGAGGTGTGAGGGAAGGATAGGGAAGCAGCAGAGGACAAACTTTGGGTTTTTTCAAATGCTTTATTTATTCCGGTTCATCTGCCATTGAGATGCTGGAGCCTTTTCCCATTTCCATTCTGTAAAGCCATTTTGCTTTGCCACTACATGGTAATTTAACATGTTGAAACAACTTCTATGATTTATTTTATTTCCCCTGCTGTTCCTTTTGCAATCGCTTTTAGATGGAACTAATTAAAGAGCAGCTTTGAGAAAAGTAAAGTGATGTTTTGATAATTGATTACGTTCTTTCTTACAAAAAGTGAGGTAAAATATTGTAAAATCTTTCATTTTTCTAAATGTAAATACAATGCCTTCCTATCAAATATAGATACTCAAATACATTTTAATGGATAACTTATTCACCTTTTCAAAATAAAGCCAAATTTATCCCAATAAGATGTCAAGGTGAAGGGTCCTTTAATAAAGCTAATTAGTTTTACATTGCCTTCTTTTTTTAATTGTATGTATTATTTCTCATTTTTATAAATAATAAACACATTAAATAGGCATTTTAAGCCATTTAGGGTAGATAGCTTAGCTTTTTTTTTGCTAGTTTAGCTGGTTTATCTGAATTACCCTTGACTTTATACTCAAAAAAAAGATCAAAGGAATAAAACTAAAGTTTTTTTTATATTTTATTTTCAATTCTGTTTATTATCTTATGTTAGATATTTATATTTTTACTCCAAATGTAGCAAGATAACAGTTACAACTGCAGCAGACGTCAAATTCTAATGAGAAGAACTCGCTAAAGTTTTTCAAAAAAAAAGTAAATTTGTCTTAAATGTATTAAACATCGCCTCTTTTTCCCCTCCTGTGATTCATTTGGCATAAAATGTTTTTATCACATTTTATAGGTAATTTAAAGCCAGTTAGCTTAGCGTATTGTAGGCCCACACTGTTAGCTTACTTAGCTGCGTTTGATTTCTGGGTTTTGGTCTAATAGTCCAAATAATGTTTTACCTCCATCTCTTGTTTATACATAATTCATCTTTAATTTACATTATATATTTAGCATACTTGATTTTTTTTTAAACTCAGGCTTGAGTTTTAGCTTGAGTTTTGACTCAAGCTAGTTTAGCTTAGCATGTTGAGAAGTATTGGCTGTATGGATTAGCTTGAGTTAAACACTCATACAGATCTCACTAACAATAATAGCTTGTTTGATTTTTTAATTTCTTTCTGTGATTATTGAGGTTGTCTTTACCTTACGTAAACTAAAATATTTTTTTGCGCTAAACCCAGCAACTCTGCTTTTTTGTGTCCTCAGGTTTTGTCTCATAGATTTGTGAAAAACAGGGTTTTAAGGCTGTTGACAAAACTTGATTAAAGAAAAGATGTGGATGATGAAATCTTACTGATTACTGTTCTATTTCATTTATAGTTTTTCTTTAAATCTTGACCAGGTATATCAAAATAAGACTACTTTTTATGAATTTATTTTTGGTTGTTTTGCATTTTCCTTTGAGTATTTCTAACTGTGTCGTTTTTATGATCTGTTTTGACTAGAACAAATTTTACCTAAGCAATCTGACTGATGCTATTAGCATGCTTAGGTGGTGCAAAATAAGGCAAAATTGTATAAAAGGCAAAAGTATTTTATGATTAAGAAGCAAACGCTTTCTTTTCTGTTCACATTACATTTGCATACTCTTTTTCATCTGCAGATGTGCAAGGAAACAACAAAAAAACAAAGCTTGCTATTAGCCTCAGAGGTGTAGGTAACTGCTGGCTCTCAGGGGGAAAATCCACATAAATATGCTATGAAAAGCAAGAAAATTAGCCAACCTGGCGCTCGGGTTAGTTTACAGTGTGTTTGTTTGTTCAGCGAGCATCTGTGAATTCACCCTGTCAAAGCAAATGCATTACAGATGCCTAAAGGTTTTGTAATTGATCTTGAAAATGAATAGCCATGTTAGCAGGGCTAAATTGAATGACATAAATAAGAGTTATGCATCGGGCCTCGCTGTCTGGTTTTGTTTATGTGTATCTGACTGCTGGAGATGAGGTGGATGTTCATCTTTTAACAGATCACAATGGCACTCTCTGTGCTCCTTCACACTGTGAACACCTTGTAAACCTGCACACAAGAGCAGGCTTTCTTAAAAGATCATGTCGTAAGCTGATTTCGACATCTTATGCAAGGTGCCTCGCTGGGGAAAGAATAGTTTGTCTGGTGCCTCAGGGCAGAGATTAAAGCCGACGCAAAGGTGTAGAGGCACCTTTGTGTGTGCTAAGACTCGTTTCCTTTGATACATGGTGTAACTGAGTGAAATCCAACAAGCTCACCGCTAAATGGTGCAGAACGAGGATAAAGCCCTTCTCTTCCATTCTCACAGGTTTGAGGGTTTTGGTGGCGGATGATAGAGTGATATCAGATGTGAGGTTTAATGAACAAGCGGACCGAACCAGAGGGTGAGAAAAGCTAAAAGCAAAGTGAAACAAAGTTCATCAGGAATTAGAGTAGAAATGAATAGAAGATTTGTATTATCTCTGGTTTCAGGATGAGTTCATGTCGTCTCCTGGAGCCACTTTCTTCACTGTTAAAGAACCTCTGAATCATTCTGGAGAAAAAGGAGGCACCATACAAAAAAAAAAAACTAAATCTGCCTGGGACAGACTGCTGCAAATAATACTGATGGATAAAGAGATAGCATGTTGGGTAGAAAGGGTTGAGGAATTATACTTTCAACAGGTTCTAATCGGGAATCAGTTGTTAAACCGGCATATAAACTTTCAAATAAGGTAATTTGCTTTTATGTGGTTTTCTCTGGACAATAGTGCCATTGAGGTGTGGGATTATATGAGTGTGGGTTTTCTCTGAGTAAACCCCCTGGGAACACCCTTTTCTCATTCCCCTCTCTTGCAGGAATAACTCCGGCCACCTTTTTAAGCGGTAATTGATTTCCCCAAACAGAGGCCTGTGCTGCCATCCAGCATTAAAACCCAGGAGACGGGCCTCTTGCTGGATTGGCCTGCCGCTCTGGATTTGTCTCCCTTCTGCCGTCCTCCCAGGACATTAGTGCAGGACTGTCAAGAATTCAGTCTAGACTGGGGTCAGGGGATTTAGCATGTTGAAGGTTGAAGCAGATGACTTTCACCAATTAGAGTAAATCCCCAGCTAATTTAAGGTACCTCTCTTATCATATCAACTCCTGGGGCGTTAAGTAATTTGTTATTTTGGTGCACACGCTCAGTAGAAAACCAAGCCTCATATGCATTCGTGTTCTTATCATGTCTTTTGAGAGCCTCTTTTGGGTGATACGATTGTGTGTGTTTGTGATCTGCATCGTCATTTTTCAGCCTCTAAAGGGCAGATTAGACATTGGTCTCGAATTTCTAGGGATGCATAGCAGTTTCCCGCCAAAACGCAAGGGGAAGCCTATACGAGAACTTGCGAGTACTTCGGCGGATGGTCACGAGAACTTAGGCAGCGCCGGCGGGAGTGTTTATCTTCCGAAACAACAATGCCGTGTCTGCAAGATATAACGGAGATAGACCTAGACTTGCTAGACATTGGAGAGGATATCGTACAAGTGGTTCTACGTCCGAACCTCCTCGATTACCCTTTCGTCGTAGTTGTCCATTGTAGTTGTTCTTCGGTTTTAAAAAATGGCGTGCCCCAGCACTGAGTCGTGAAGGACGACCACACAGACAGCTGGAAAGGCATACCAAGGACCAATCACAGCTGGTTTTTGTCTGCGTACTTCCGCTTAAGGGACGAACGGGTTTGCGACCGTCCAACGTGTAGTCAGGATTTTTTTGCACAGAGACAGATTTGACGGTTGCAGAGTCTAGTGTCACAAGCATAAATTGGCCTTTACAGTACTGTTTAACCGGTAAATGTTCCTCACATGAGCTTTTAAGTTGGCCAAGATCATTTTTTTAAGAACAATTTACTGAAAATTATCTAGGCTTCAGAATTTGAACGGTTTGAAGCTAAAACATTTAGGCTAATTTGGTTAATGGGTTATTACTGGCCTAAGATGTATAAATTCCATTGTAAAATGCTTGATTTCATGTTGATATTATTAACCTGTGAGCTACTGAGGTGATATGAACCAATCTTGTAGATAAAAATCAAGGTTCAAATCCTTTCTTATTTACTTACCTTTACCTTACCTTTACCTTTCTTATTTACTTACCTTTACCTTTCTTATTTACTTACCTTTACCTTACCTTTACCTTTCTTATTTACTTAACTTGGGTTGGCTTTCAAAGCAAAGATTTTGCATAACTTGACCAATGGGTCAATGTTGGGTTAAGATTTTTTTATTCAAAGATATTTTTAAAAACATTATTAAGTTTGATTTAAAAAAAAAAGCTTTTGAGAAACAGTGAGTGGATACCTCTATTAGTTGCTGAAGAAAGAGCCTTTTTGCTAGCGGGACTCCTTGTTTACCATGCTAAAGTAAGCTTTAAGTCAATTATTCTCCTGAGAGAATTAAAAACAGTCAAATAAAAACCATGTAGGATGCAGGTCACCTGTAACAAGGTTGTTTGTTTTATAAGGTAGTCTTCCATGATCTTTGATTAATGTATAATATAATTTGTGGTAGCTGTAGTCAGTATACTGTGGACCTGTTTAAAGGCATCCTTTAAGTCAAAGAAATTAAAGAGCATGCACAATGTGCAGCGAGACGGTGTGCAGCTATTTCAGTCACTGCGCTGCAAACGTGTCCGAACACCCATCTGGTCTGAATCAATCAGACCTCGTCCCCATGCCTGAGGTCGCCACAGGTCTCCCAGCTGTAATAATATTTCCCGGCTTCATCAAGAGCTCACCTCGGACTTTGGGTCAGTCCCGACATTGATGACCTGAGACCTGGAGGGAAAGGGGACCCAGACGAGGGCTTTAGTTAAAGATAAAATCCAGTCCCCTCCTAACCAGTTGAACAAGCAAACCCCGACAGTTCGGTCTCAGTCAGTTTGCCAGGAGGCTAAAAATAAAACCCGTTTGATGTTGAAACTAGATCAATGCATCAGCTGGCCTCAAGAAACTGCAATCTCCTCCTCAGTCTGGCTCACAGTCTTCGACCATGATACTGAGGCTGTGGCTCTTTTTCTTAGAATAAAACAAACCAGATTCTTGGGATTTATTTTGGCTCTGGAAGCGGCCGCATTTTATGCACAAAAATATCGACCCAAACTACCACCTTTGCAAACTTGGCTTTTAAAGTCCAAATTCTGCATCTAGGGTTGTTTCGAAGCTGGTTTCACCTCTGGTGACCAGAAGGTTGGCTTGCTCTTTTGGCCGTCAGCGGTCTCGACCACAGGGCAGAGGCTCAGTTGCTCTTTTTCAGAGGTGTTGGAGGCGCAAGTGCAGGTTGTTGGGTCTTTTTTTTTTTCCACCATCTCTGTGAGTGCAGGAGAAGAAGGAGGAGGAGGAGGGAGGGAACATTCTGCATGACAATACCTACATCTGTCTGCCGTTTTGTTCTTTGTCATAACGGGGCTGTCTTTGTGGCAGAGCGCTGTCGCGGTAACAGGAGGTTAGAGGTACGGGGTGGCGGAGGAGGGGTTGTCGGAGGGAGACTTGTGACTCAAACGCCCCTGTGACACGGCTTTTGTTGTGCTTCGATATTTGATCCTCTTAGCAGTTTGCCATGCCTCCGCCCCCTTTGGTACCCTCCACCAACACTCCTACTACTATTAACACACTTTCACTCACTGTTTGTCCACCTTTGGGCCTTTATCCTGTCTTCACCAGGAGAATTCCTTCAACTTTCACCTTCAGTGCCTTCAAGCTGGGTAAGGTGTGGGGAAAGTTTTGCCTTTTCCTTCATTCCTGCCCTCTTCTCACACTTTGAGGAGAAACAAAGTTGAGGCAGCGAGCCTCTGGAGAGACCATTACAGGCACTTTATTGTTTCAAAGCTGAGGTCATCCTTCTGCTCGGTGTAGTCGAAACAAAGGCCAAGGGTTTATTGCGGGCTCAACTGTGTGAAAGGAAACACACTTCAACATTGTTTGATTGCATGGAGATAGTGGTACAGTCCACCAAAATGCGGTGGTTTTGTTTTCATTTCAGGGTTCCTATGGAGTCTGTGAAAGAATGGAAAGGTAGAAAGATATTACTCAAGAGATTCCAGACCAGGAATCTCTTTATTTTTATGAGGTATTCCGAAAATCATCGTTTTTAGTGTCTGTCCATCCATCCAAGAGGATAACTGAGGCCTGTTTACATGAAAAATGAGTAAGGACCCTGTCATTTTTTTTGTTTCAGTTTTTTTCCCCACAATGCCCGCAAGTGCCTCAGCTGAGGTGTTGAGCGTGACAGTTTTCTCGTACAGGGATGTCATTCCCTGTTTTTCCTGACATGTTGATGGGCATCGGAGGCGGCGAAGAGGAAAAAAGGAGGGTGAAGGGCAGCGGTTGTCAAAAATCAGGCAGGAATACTTGTCAAGGTTTCAAGCTCTGTTTATTTGTAGTATCTGACATAAAAAAAAAACTCTTGACCTCCATAAAAGTCTTTATCTGCTCCTACCACAATAAAATGTAACGGTGTTACCCCTCCTGTGATCGGAATCGCTAATAAAGGCTCATCAGACTCCATTGCAGTGGTCACAATGTCAGCCCCCTTTTGTTTTTGATGCGGTGACCTTGATAATTGTGACGGTAATTACAATAAGTGGCCATTATATTTCAAGGTGCAGCGACCTTCATTATCCAAATCAATTTGAGTCACTATCAATTTGATAATACTCTTAATGCGTGGCTGCATGGAAGATGCACACTCGGCACGGCTGTCGTCTGCCATATAATGGAATGCTATTATTGGGATTGAGCCGCCCTCCTCCCTCATCCACGGCGACAATCAATATTAACAGGTTATAAAGAGTACGGCAAAAGATTACCCCCTTCTCTCAATAAATGGAAAGGCATGCTTAAACAAAGTACAGCAGACAGGACTACAAGCTCCATGTATATATTTTGGGCATTTCACTTTGCTCTGTTGGCTATTTTGGTCTTTTTGTGTTGCGATTAGGAGTAAAGACAGACCAAAATACCTTGTTTGTTTCTTAGGCTTTGTTTTTCTTCACTTCAAATAGCAGTTCAGGATTTCTTTAATGTGATTGTGTTAAAATTTTAGCTGAAGAAAACTCTTGGAATCTCTTGGATTAGCTATTCCTGCAGGCTAAGCTAATGGCTTGTCGAGGGGAATTTCAGATTTAAGTATATTTCTATCATCTTTGAACAGATAAGCAAGGAGATGCATCACCAATGTAGCCTCGTGAGACCATCCTGATCTCGCAAGCTTTCAAGGTTTCACTCGCAGATCAGTCTGGAGACTCTCAGTTAAAGAAAATTTGGAGCGGTTCACCAAACGAACGTCCAATCAGCGTTGGCTTTGAGGCGGGTTGAGGTGTGACGCAACGAGAAGCGCGACAGTTCAGTCTAAAGAACATGGCGGCTTCAGTCGATGAAGCTAGGGTTAGCGTGGCTATCGAGCAAGTTTTATCGGATTTACAGAGTATTTCTTCACTGAAAGAAGAGCAAAACACTGCTCTGGAGGCTTTTCTCAGAGGAAATGATGTTTTTGCTCTTCTCCCGACTGGTTTCGGCAAGAGTTTGATCTATCAATTGGCTCCTCTTCGTCGTCGCTCTGTTAGTACGTCATATGCTTCATTGATCTGATTGGTTTATTTGGCCCGTCTATCACCAACATAGGCCAATCAGCTAACCAGTATTTTCGCCCCTTCCCAAAATTAATTCAACGGAAGGTTTCCAGATGGATATGCGGAGCAAATCAGGTTATCACCAATGATCTTGCCGTCTCAAACACATGCTTAGATCTGAGTATTTCCAAAAGGTTCATTCATGGGACACTAACTCTATCATTTCTTTGTCAATCATTTCCAGTCCATTGCTAAGGTAGCTTAGAGATGTAAAGTTGTTGAATGACAGTAAGGATCCGGTTCAGTGGTGATCCCAGAGGAAAAGTGTCTTCTTTGGACGTTGTTTGGTCAGCGGTTGTTATATAAATCATTTGATTTGCAAGGAGTTGCTACAGCAACAGTAGGGCAGGAGATCTGGGGGGTCTTTCAGGAGGTGCATTTAGAGATGGGTTTGTTTGGAGTCTTTGTGTTTTGCTGCTTGATACTAGATCTATATATTATGGCATTGTGTGAGAAGTACGGGTAAATAACCCATCATTGGCCTGTAAGTGGATCTCTGAGCCCCTAACTGGATGATATCTACCTCTCAAATCAAATTAAGTCTTTCTCACCTTAAAGTCCTGTTAACCAGACATAGACTCGGCTCATAGAAGAGTTTGTAAACACGTGGAGTCCTTTTTCCTGCACTTGCACATTTGTTCACCTTTTCACTGCCAGATGTGTCTCCTGGGAGTAAATGTTAGGGAGAGCTGAGTTGCTGAGATGGAGAATGCTCACTTCAGCCTCACTCTGGAGGTTTGCCAGGCCTTGCAGGGTTTGGGGAGATCTGTATTCACGGGTTTGACTGCATTGGGGGGGGGGGATAAAGGCGGTTTGGGGGGGGGGTGACTTGGCATGTGCTGGCGATCCACCTGGTTTTTTTGTGACCTCGGCTTGAAAAGGAGCAGGCGCCCTGGCTAAGGCGTATCTCCTGTCTCTGTAGAGCCAAGCCATGGTGCAGCCCTGACAGATTAGGGTGCTTTACAAGCCTCTTTATGCTGCAGGAAAACACACACGCTTAGAGCGAGTGAGGGGCTGTTAAATGGTGCACCTGTATTGCACTGCAGGGGGAAAAAAGTGCAAGCCTGGCACTTCTCTTGGCCTTGTCCAGCAGCAACGTTCGGAGCTTCTTAATAAAAACCAGACAATTGTTTGGCAGGTCTTTTGATGTATGTGCCTATTCACTGCGTATCCTCCCTCCTATCTCACAATACATGGGAGGGATTGTTTTCTTGAAACAGACCTCCCTGTTCCCCTCCTTGTCCAGCCGAAGGATGTCTGCTGAGCCCCCAGCACGATTTACTGTCCGATTGATTCATTTTTCAAAAATTGAGGACAAACCGTATAGAGTGAACTGCAGAAATAATTAATGACACTCCTGATTGCTCATTTTGTCCGTTTAAAGGATCTCGTTGCAAGAAAGGTTAGAGGGGAAAGCATTTTAGCGTGCAGTGAGTTTGTTTTGGTTTACATTATTGAGAATTACAAGCAGCACAGCAGCTCATGAAGGAAAAAAAGAAACAACAATTATTTCAGTGACCTCATTGTCATCTGCTGGAGAGAAAAAAATGTGTAATTAGCGCATGTTTACAAGCCTGGCACACCTGCAGCTCATCTTTCGCTGTAATGTTTGCCTTGAAGAAGCCAGGCGGCTGCCAGCCACTGTCACCGGCTGCCACTGAGATGGGAGACAAGAGAAAAAGGGAAAAACAGAGAGAGGGGTGAAGTAGAAGAAGAACTGTGTGTGCCATTCTTCCAGAAATCTGACTGGCTTAATGTGCATGTGAAGAAATGGGCTTTTACATGGGTGTACAATAGAGACTACATTACTGACACAGTAGCCTCATTATATCCCCGACGCCTACCTTCTGCCCCGCACTGGTTTACTCACTCCTAGCTCTTATTGTTGGGGTATAATGGCGCTCGGGCATTTCTGAAATTCCCTCATTATTCAGCTTATTAAGGCTGCACCAACTCGATAATCGCACCGCGTTACGTGTCAAAGGGGGTGGTGGGGGGGATGCTGATTTGTCGCATTTTGTAAGGCAAAGACCAGGCTGCAAGCTCAATCCGCCACGCGTGCCGTGCAGGCGGGAATGAAATTGTAAACACAGTTGACGTGAAAACAGTCCAGACGTGAAACCGACCTGATAGGTCAAACACCTAATGGGGGTTGATGTCGAACACAACTAAATATAAACCACAACAAGAGAACCCTGACTATCTTGGTGGAGAGGGCATGGTGACTCTGGGGTAGCGCCAGAGAACTAGAGCTCAGGTTTGTACGAAAACTTACACTTAAGATAAGCCAAAAAAAAACGAGACCCCAGGGTGGGAAAAGGTGGCCCCGTCATGCTGTGGGAATGGCTTTCTTTAGGCGGGACAGGCAAACTGATTGAATTAAATCCAGGGCAATTCTGGTCAATTTAGGTGGTAAAGATTGGATTGTGTTAAAAAGAGTCACCTTTAAGCTTTTTAGACTTTCAACCCTTTCTGTCTGTTGTTTTCAGATCATCTAAGGCAACAAAACTCAAATATCGGGCCTTTAAAGTGCCTTATTTTTTTTAGAAATCAAACAGAAATGTACATACGAAGATAATAACTGCATTTTAGTCAAATAAATGTCCCATATTTCACAGAAAATGGAAGACAAACAATAAATAAATTGGTTTGCTGGACCATGAAGGGGCCCAAAGAGCCACAGGTTACGCCATAACTAACAAAATCCCAGTGAATGCATAAAAGTTTGTGGTCGTAACATGAATAGTTGCAGCAGGCACAGCGAAGGGCTCCGTCAGAGGCTAGAATAGACACCCACCATAACTGTTTACCCAGAAGCATAAGCTTTTCCAGCTTTGAGGCCTCCGAATCATGAAAATGGGTCACAAAGAAACAATTGCCAGCCGTCACACAAAGAACATTTTCTCCCTCTCGTCCTCGCTCTCCTGTTTCTGTCTTTAATTATTGTGCGAGGCATATAAGCTCTCTTTTTTTTTTTTCTGAGGAACATTCAGGGATGCCAAGGATATGTGGCCGCCCAGGGCTGGTCGGGGCTGCATTTTGCTCTGTGACATGTTGTCATATAGAGAGGAAGGGGTGGGGGAGGAGAAAAATCAATTGGCAATTAAATGATACACCTTGTGTGGATGACAAGAAGCATTTGGTTGCACAGGAAGAAGTGGGTAGCGAGGGGCTTTGTAATGAAGGCCTAATGACTATTCATAAGCGATTTTCAGTCCGCCGATCCACTCGACTGGGAAGCTTCTGCCCCGGAGAGTCGACGCTGTCACTTTCCCTCACCTCACCGCGCCGCCACGATCGACGGTGTGGGATGCGAGCGAGAAATTACCCGAAAATGTGCCGCGGGCCCATCTTGGGTCACATGCAGGAGGAGGATGATGGGTGTTGCAGATTGGGGGGACACACATCTGGCGCAGGAAAAAACCTCCCCAAAATCTCCGGGTTTGCTGCTTTGTTCGTGGTTTCTTTTTTGCTTCCAGAGTGCAGAGGTGGCCATCTGCTTGAATTTACGACCTGGCCGTGAACCACACTCAATAGGTGATAAATTTAAAGGGCTGACGTAAAATAGTCGCTTATGACCTTTCACTGGGTCACTTCCTGCTGGGTTCTGCTGACCCGGAGCCTGATTTGTAGCCCAAAGTGTCTGTCTTTGATTCAGTCTGCAAAGAGGCTCCGTTTGTATCCATCCCCTACTCAAACATGTCGTTATCTGTCTCTTATCACCTCTACGTCTCACCTTATCTAAGGTAAATACAATAATGTGCTTATTAGGCTCTGCTTCATGGCTACTTGGCAGGCATGTTTGCTCAGTAATGAGAGCTTGTCAGAGTACAGAGAGGTGGGGGGGTTTGTGTGAGGTTAAAACCCAGATATTCCTGCTTCCCGCGCCGCTCTGCGGTGCTGTAATTGAATAAGACCTTGGTACCTGAGCAGGTCGGGGGATCTGTGTGGCTCTTTTTTCTCTACCCAGTGTCTGCTGCGCGTGGCGCATGGCCAGAACGCTATTACATAATTAATCTGCATTGATCATCTGCATCTAAGGGCAGAAAGGCGCTGGTCGGCCGAACGCGGAGCGGAGAGGCGCACAAGTTCAACAGACAATGAGCTGGCTTTTTCGTACTCCGGGTGACGAGTCAGTCTGGGGTTACGGGTTGAATGCATAAATCAGGGGAAGCTCAAAAGAATCGGTTCGGTCCCGGCTGGACTCCTCTTTAGGGAATCGTACAAAGAAAACTCCCTATTTTCTTCTTATAAATTGTCTCAAGACCTCAAACTAAGCCAGGTTTCCTCTCTTTATTTTCAGCTTTCACCACGTGCAGTAAAAGCCTAAAAATGGAAACGTATATTGTCTCGTAATCTTTTACTGCTCTTTTATTAGAATAATTTACGTTTCCTGTCGGCGTCAACCTGGATGGCGTGTTACTGAGTGAATCACAGCTCAAATACTGCTTGGCAAAGCAAGTCCTGCACCGGGCGAAGGGACTCGATCAGCAGAAATAAACCTGCAAAGTTTAGCAACAAATTTAGGGACAGGGCAGAATGGAAGGGTAGCATGAGGAGGATGCTTTTAGGGTATCTAAATGAGCCCAACAGCTTAAAATGATCTTATTAAACAGGGAGTTGGGACTTTACTTTCTCCAAACATATCTAGCTTCTTCATTCTTAAGTTTATGAATATTTTCTGGAGCAATTATTTAAAATCTTAGGTTGTTACTTTCCTGAAAGAAGGTTGATTTTTCTTCAAAAAGCTGCAGATTTTCCTATTAAAATGCAGCAAAGGCCAGAAGAAAGAATAAGGAAAACCTGCCTGAATGATTCCAGATGTCAATGATTTAATTAAATGTTAAAAAAATCCATCTCTCTAATGATTTATTGCATAATTCTCTCCAAACTGATGTTTTTATTGGTGGCGATCAACAGTCTAGTGCAGGTGTGTGTTAACCCTCCAATGAGCTGTTCTGTGGCAATAAAAGACTTAAAAAGAGGCTGAATTATCTCTTGCTTCAACTCTTCACAAATGTCAGCAGGAAGTTTAGAAACAGAAAACCACAGCAGCACCTAGAAGAAGGTTTCAGTGGTGAAAGTGAGTAAAATGAGACGGGCTTCGTGGGGATAGGTGTGTGGAGCAGGGAGAGGAAAAGCAGGACCCGAACACTTTCTAACAAGGTTGTTTTTGCTTTTTTAATTAGCTCCAAAGCTCTAAAACTTGGCTTGTTAAACGAGGAGATGGTGTTTGTGTTGACCTGTACCCTGAACTTGACTCCTGACCCCAAACTGCTTCTGTCTCTTCAGTGAAACTCACCCAAAACTGGCTGTTTTTAAAGACTTGACGCTTTATTTACAACTTTAACCAACACACATAGAATTGGCCTGTTGTTTTTTGCTTGTGTTTGCCCAAAAATTTCAATTGATTGCAGAAAATAACAAAAATACTTTAGTTATATTTTTATTTCTCTTGCTTTATATAAAGCAGCCACAGCTTGTGCTTCAACTATGACTGAAATGAGCTTCTTAGCAGGTATAATAGCGTCAGAATAAGGATAAATTGGCCCCTTTATCCGGCTCTTCTTGCAGGACGTTCCTATTCTCACTTGGTTTAACAAAATCAGCCCCAGCTATAGTCCGAACCGACCTGATAAAGGCGGATTTTGCAGCCGAGGAGAGGGAGACGGCTTACCTCTCCACTCTCACGGGCTGAGTCGGGGTCAGCCGCCGTCGTAGCTCAGTACTTTTAATTGAAGTAGCGGTGGCGTCATTAACATTGCTATCATTATTACAGAGCGAGTGCTTCGGATGATACTTTTGTCCCCAGCCGCCACCGCCACCGCCGCCCCAACCCCCACCCCAGACACCCGCACATCATTATGCAGTGGCATCTATCAGATACAGGCTTAATTAGGGCCTGTACAGCACATTAAGCAAGGGGAGTAGCCAAGCTCAAATATTTATAAGGTTGAGTATATTTATGATCTGTGTCATAATCCCTTATTGGAAGATTTTTACAAAGCAGACCCATTTCTTGGCCCAGACCCCCCTCCCTCTTCCTCCTCTTTCATACAATTAACACTCCGCACACGTGAAATGGAGCCCATTCGCCGACAGCCGAGGAACCTGTAGGAAGGAGACAGACGTCTGAAGATGCAATAAATACAAAAAATGATAAGAACCAACTTGAGGATGAACCTTTACCTGTTGACATTTATCTCCTGCTGTAAAAACACTCCACATGAGGAGCGCAGTTCAGTAAAACGCTCCGTTAGAGGCTTTTATTTTCTTAATTTCTCCCCTCCCGTGTGTCAGGAGGTTAACACTCTTACTATTTTTAGTCTGAGCCGAGAGTGCGGGTCTAAGTGGCGGTGAATGGCACTTCTCCACCAAACCTCCCCGTGATAAACTCCACTCGCCTCGTTTTTTTTTTTTGTTAAAGCAAAGGTACCGCCGCTGTCGTCAAGAGCCCTTCCCTTTCTCCTCTCACTCAGGCATCTCTTCTCCTTTCTTAACTCTCGCTTTGGGAGAAACCACGAGGGTCATGTTTATTTCAAACACAAAAAACACACGTCTGTCCTTGTCCTCCCCCCCCCCCTCTTGTGAAGTGAAGGAGGAGGGGGGAGGCAGGTAAGAGTGCATTGCAATTAGAGGGTCTATGCTCGACTTGTTTCCTCTCTTCAGCGGCTGCTGGTGGGGGGTGAAGATGGTTTAACGAGCTAAGATTTCCTTTTTTTATTTTCTTAATTAGCAGCACTCAAATCTGTCCAAATATAGCTGCACAACTTTTCTAAAGTGAATGATTTTTAGGAAATAAAAGTAAAATCTAGGGATGCACGATATTGGTATTTTGGCCGATATCCGATATGCCGATATTTTAAAACTCATGTAGCCGATATCGATACCGATGTTAAAGCTGGACAAAAATAATTAGTCATTGAAAATAGCAGTTTTATTATCCATTTCTGACACTTTGAAAAATAATATACTCAAATATATTTTCATATGCTGATTTCAAATTGATTTTTAAAAACGCGGTATCAATCTATTTTACTTTCAAAATCTCGCGAAATTTCTTCGTTCTGTTACAAACTCTCGTGATATTTTGCAAATTCTTGTGAGATTTTGTTAGTAAAATAGATTGATACCGCGTCAATATATCAACATATAAAAATATGGCAAAATGTTGTGAATTTTCAGAGGATTTCGTAGCATAACGATGACATATAGCAATATTTCATTAGTAAAAGAGATTGATATGGTGTTTTTAAATGGCAATATATCAGCATATGAAGATATTGGGATATTTTAATGTATCAATATTTTTTCCCTCGTCTTTAGAAGTTTTTAAGTCTGTAAAAAAGAAGTTTTTGAGGAAGAAGAAGTAGTATTTTTTTTTTTTTTAGACTTTAGAAACTCAGAAGCTGATCAAATATCGGGTTAAATATCGGTGGGGTGGCCGATGTCCGATATTCAGTTTTAAGGCCGATACCGATAGGGGGCCGATTATATCGTGCATTCCTACTAAAATCTGCAAAAAAAACTCGAGGTAAATGAAAGCAAGAAGCAACCCTGAATGGTTCTCACAGCTTTAAAGGCAACACCGATGCGTATAAACATTTTAAGCTTAAGTGATGGTCAGGAAAACCAAATATTGACCCAAACGCAAAACTTAAAATGTTAATTGTTCTGTTTATAACAGGGAATTTTTCCCTAGATATGTTTCTACCAAATTGTGCTAATTTATTCTAAATTTAGCTGGATAATCAAGTTTTCTTTTATTTTGGAGGGCAGCACTGATTCGTGTCCATTTCCCTTAAGAACTAAAAATTCACCAGAAATAAAATGATAGAGATTCTGTTACAATAATCCTCCCCGTCTTTAGTAGTTGACTGTATGAGCGTCGATGGCTCTCAAAATTCATGTCCAAAACAAGAATTTTGGCCATCTTTGAAACTAATATGTCATATGCTTGGTTCTGCTGGAGGTTTCTTCCTGTTAAAAGGGAGTTTTTCCTCTCCACTGTCACTACAAGCATGCTTAGTGTGAGGGATTGTATTTGAGTCAATGCGTCAATGCAATCAACTGGTTTTCCTTAGATAGAAAACTTTGTATCAATTTGACTGTATGATCTGGTTGAACTGTAAAGTGCCTTGAGATGACATGTGTTGTGAATTTGGCGCTATATAAATAAACTAATATATATAAATGTGAATAAAAAGCCAAATGTTAATTTTTTTGAAGATTTCTAGGTGTTTCTGTAGAGAGATTTTTGTGAATATTTATATTAAGATAGCTGTGGTGCATTTCAAAGTTTCCATGACTTTAATTTAACATAAAGATAGTTTAGTTTCTAGATTGCAGTTTGGACTCCTCCGAGTGTTTTAAGACGGGAGGAGAGGAACAGGATCTCACTACTCCTCTGCTGCTGCTGTGAAATCGAGGGTCAAATGTTCTTACCTCTGCGTGTAGCTCGGTTTGGGTCGCGCTGTGTGGGCTGCAGCGCTGTTTTAGGACAAGACGCAGTTGAAGTGCGTTAGGAGGGGGAGTTTATGTTGTATTGCCATATGCTGCCAGAATAATGTGTCAGAGTGAGAGCAATGGAGGCGAGTGTTGAGTCATGTTTTGGTTTCAGCTGATGTTGGAATCCTGGAGGACCTTGAGAGTCGTTAAGGAGGAAACACTGAAGAACCAAACAGGGAAAGTGAATAACAGTGCTGCTCATGAGAAAAATATTCTTATATTTTTAAATGTCCAGAACACTTTAGGACTTCACTGAGCCATAAAAAATTTATATAAACGCAAATTTTTAACTGTGATAAGAAGCTTTATCACTAGGTGGCAGTAAAGAACTCAAGGTTTTAAGTAATCTTCAAAAGTTTAAAAAAACCTACGAAAATGTCTTTCAGTGTTTCTTAGACTTAAATGAAATCAATAATGTGACTCAAACTCATCTTTACTGACATTAAATGAGGCAAAAACATGTTTTTTATGATGCAGATATGACCCGGATCTCGGACAAACACAGTTCTAGAGAATTAAACCTAAAATGGAAAAGATTCTCTGCATCTCAGGGTAAAAAAGTCCTTTTAAAATGTGAAAAAGTCAAACTTTGATGCCCTAGCTTTAGCCTTAAATGCGTCGGGTCCGGCGTCAGGCCGCAGCGGCGATGTCCGACCATTTCCCGTTCTACACACGAAGGCAGCCTACAGGCACCACTGTGGGGGAGGCCCAGCTGTTCCTCCAGCTTCCGCCTCCCTGCTGTAACGAGCGTAGGAAGGAAAACCGTGCCGTGAGCCTTTGGCCAGGTTATTGGTGGTGGGGTCTTGCCTTTTTATTGATTTTCGTTACTTTCCTGACAAACATTCTCTTCTCCGTTTGGCCACTGAGCAGCGTGGGGTGTGAGAGATAGAAACACTGCCTGGCCTGGAAAACCTTTGCCTCCTGCTCCTCTTCTCCATTCCCTTTGCTCCCGCTGGAAAGCTAAAACATTATTATGCATTTTGCTTTATTTTACTGCATCGATCGGAGGAGATTTTAAAGGTTCTTCGGGGATTTGTACCTGTTTTTTTCTCAGACACTTCAGTCTGTGTCTGTGTGTTAAAACAGCAGGGCCCTCTGCTGCATTCAGGGTCTATTTATCCCAAAGGGAAATTTAAGTGTCAGCAAGATAAAGGAACGCAATAAATACATGAAAAGGAGAGAATCCAAGCTGTAAGTTTTCCCGTGAAGGCTCATTTGCTTCGGTATGAACCTTTTTAAAGACACGGTTTGTCAGGTAGAGGTGGGGGGGGGTTCAGCTCTGCAGTGTCATATCCGCTTCAGGAAAAGCCACCAAGGTGTCCGATCGCTCACGGTTCCAGCCCTTCAACCTGTCAGAAACACTTTTGTGACGCCAAATCCCTCTATTCAATTTTTCTCCTCTCCTGCACAAATATATTTTCCCCCGTCTTTTATCAAGGACAAACCTGAACGCGTACACACAGCCAGGACGGAGGGGAATCTCCAGGGCCTGTCATTTTCCATTTACGTTCTTGCCATTTAGCTGACGCTCTCATCCGGGGTGACTTGCAAAGAGCAAAGCAGAAGCGACTGAACCTGAGGATGTAGGTGAAGAAATGTGAGGATATTTACCCACTTTTTGAATAAAGATGTCAGGAAGAAAAATCTCCTTCTGTCCTCACACCTGTTTTAAACTTTTAGATTATCTGGCCTGCTGAAAACACGAATTTTTTGAGCCCAAAACTGCATCATCATACTTTAGCTAAAGGATACATCCCTTATTTACATCCCCAACTGAAGTCTGTGTGATTTATTGTCGTTAGCTGCAAAATGTCCAGTTCTTTATTGGATTCCACCCACATTAACCAAACTTTTTTCTCATTTGCACATAATTGTGAAGCAATCGTTTGAATTCTCTTTTAATTTATCTTGTCAAGAATTCAGAAAGCCAAAACTCAAAGTCAAATCTAATGTCTACCTGAAAGATTTTCAGGTTTTTATTGGACCCTTCAATTTCTCAGCTCTAATTGTTTCCCTCTTCTATTGACTGCTTTATTCGTCTACTGTTCCCCATAATGGCAGATAAGTCGCTTCGCACCGTCAAGCCCCTTCCTCGTTTGTCTTGCACGCTAACACACATTCACCCACCTCCTCCTCTTACTCCTCGTTTTCCTGCAACACAAACAGCTTTGGGCCTTGGGCCTACTGTATGAGCACTCTTATCTGCAACGCGCAGACTTTGCATTATGCCATCAAGAAGCCGGTGTCTCCCAGACGCCACTGCTGCACCACACCGCTGAGGCCCTCTCAGGTTCCTAAATTGACGTTAATTTAGCATTGCTAATCAAATAGGATGGTGTCTTTTTCTAAATAAATCGCCAAATTCGCTCAGTGTCAGAGGTCCTTTTCCACACTGGCAATATTGTCTGTTTTTTTTTTTTTTGCCTTTTAATTTGATGCTCATGTATACTATGAATATCCCCACACTGTGCATAATGTAATTAAGCATGACCAATGTTATGTGGGCAGCAGTCCCAGAAGCAGTCAGTTAACTCACCCAACACATAAAACCTGAAGAAACGCCCCAACAAGCTTAAAAAATTCAACTGCAAAGGTAGCGTTGTGGCGAGAGTTCCTGGCAAATGCGTTGCAGTCCTAACCCGAGTTTTTTTCTTTTTTTTTGGTTTTGCTAAAAAGGAACATAAAGTTCAAAGATTACAGGAGAAATGTCTCCTCTTGCTCAAGACAGAAAGAAAAAGGGAACAGAGCTAAAGTTCATCCCAAAGCTATGAGAGTTTGTTTCCGTCTGTCTGGGGGGGGGAAAGCGAAGCTCTGACAACTGCTTCCTGTTGCAATGAGGTGATGTGCAGATATCCTCCGTCCTCCGGCCTGTGTGGTGTGGTAATATCTTGGATGTCACGGTTGCAAGTTAAATTACGTGTTCAAGCTCCTGGAGAATTTGAATCTTCAGGGTTTGGTCTTTTTCTCCAAATGGTTTCCCAACTGAGAGAACCATGAGAGTCACTGAATAGCAACTCAAGGAATCCCGAAAGGAAACAGCTGCATGGACAGCCTGTTTGTGTGCATGCATGTGTGTGTGTGTGTGTGCATACTTCCAGCATGTGTTTTCCCAAAGCTTCTGTGTGATTATGTGTTCTTATGTTTCTGGGGCCACATGTGCTTGAAGGAAAAAAAAATAAAAATCCCAGCCATCTAAATGTTTAAGACCCAGGTGTTTGGGCTCGTTTGGGATTGGAGAGCAGGAAATGCAGGCAGGTGTTGTGGTGTCAGGATTCCTATAAGATTTTAATGCCTAAATTCCATTGTTTTCCAGAATACAATCAAACCAATTTCTGTCTAAAATATCAAAAAGTACATTCATTGGTTAGTTGAGAGAGGTACGGATGCTATATGGAATGATTAATACAACTTCTAGACAGTGTGACAGAGTAAAATAAAGTCTGAAAATAGAAATATAACTCTTGAATTCCCTTCTTTTCTAGACGTCTGAGCACTGGGTTGGTAACGTATGATGGGAATATGTTTCTAGTGATAGGAGGACAATCTCCCACCACCTCCTCAGCCTCTTGTCTTTGTCAGCTGATGTTCTGTCATTCCAAAAGGGAATCTGGGCAGAGTGTAATTTCTCGGCCGTTCTGACAGCAGCTCAGGATAAAGTGGCGCTCTCCTCCCGGGTGATTGGAGGGAATTGCTTCTCCGGTTGACAAATGATTAGCTGTTATCTGGGACAGGATTTAATTCCTGCAAGGAAGTCAGCCGGTTGCGCTCAGCCCGAGCTGACTCAGGTAGGGTGTGTTTGTTGAAGATGAAGTCGCTCGACGGTTCTGCCTGCCATCAGAACAATACCTAACCCCCTCTGTTAGGGGCAGGTTACAGCTTTATTTAATTGGAGATATTGTGGCAAAGATGTCCACTGCTCTCACCATGGCCTAGCATAGTGTACCTTTGAAGTAGCAGTCCAATATCAATGTGTTTGAAACAGATATTGGCTGAGATAAAATGTTCTTCTTCCTAATGAAGGGAGCTGATTGCCATATATTGCAGAAGGATTTTGACACATTAACCGCTGGGCTGACTTCAAGCCCTTGTCCATCTAATGGCTCCTTGGCATGCAGGGTTCCTGTTGGAGGCCAATTTGTGGTACTGACACCAAGGTGGGTGAAGCTGCTCAGGGAGAGAAGAGGAAAAGGTGTTGAAGTCTGATTGGTTGGTCTCTGCGGTGCGACGGGCTGTTGATTGTCACACCATGAACACATGTTTCCCAAATGGGAAAATGTGTAGACACTGGCCCTCCCTTTGGACCTCGTCATGCCCTGAACTGATAAGAGAATTTGAGAGTTACAGATGCATTAGAGGAAGGAGAAAAATGTCTGTGTCGCAAGAGTAAATAAGTTCTCCCCATGCCAACGGATCCCCACGGGATCAATTAGCTGCCCATTACCATAGATACAGAGAGTTTCTTATGCAACAGCTTTGCCTCAAAATACAAGAAAAGGGAGGACGAAGACGATACAGGAGATGTTGGGGGTATGTTTAAGGATCTTGTCAAACTTCACCCCTGGCCCAAATGAGCATTAGCTAGCAGGAGGCTCAGGCAAATCGTCCAGGGTCAGAAAAACAACATGAAAACGTCTCTGTCAGCCGCTCTGTTTTCATTACCTGAAACAACAAACAGCGCAGGGAAAGAGAAAAGGCGAGGAAGGAGAGAGTGAGTGCTCCCCTGGGGCTCCATTTACGTCCTGTGCAGATGAGAAGAGCCTTAGATTGGGTTTTCTGTCGTCTCCGTCCTTTTTACTCGCACCTAGTGGTCTCTGCTGTGACATTTTGGCAATGAAAGATTGCGTTTTTAATCCCTTTACCTCACTGTGAACTGTTGCTTTGAAGTTCTTGCATTAGAGATCAGCTCCACCAAGGTTAGAGGTTCAGTTCCCCCTCCAGCACTCCTGTCAGGTTGGTCCAGCTCCTGCTGAGTTCAGCCAAGCTAGAAATGTATGCAGCGAGAGATCTTTGGATAAAAATGCCCACCAACTGGCTCATGCTATGTTAACTACACTTCAGGGAATTGTCCTTCAATAACATCCACCCACCCGAGGTTTTGCTTGAGTCCCTCTTTCCTCCAACCACAAGGAAGAGGGCATTGTTTGTCGGTGCCGCCCTAGCCGGCCCTGAGCTGCTGATATTTTAACTAAGGTGATGATAGCCTTGGTTGTTTTCCTCGTCTTCTGCTACCTCTCAGTCTGTGGGAGTTCGACTTTTTCAACTTCTTTCTCATGATTTATGACCTCTCCATCAGATACATCCCATGGGTCTCTCTCCAGCTCTGCCACGGCAACTCCTGACTAAAATGGATTAGGTGCAGTTATCCGCAAATGGATCCTTCACCACCTCTGCCCCAGCTAAGGTCTGATTCCAAAAGGTGGAGTGGGCCTAAGTGCCTCGCTCTGATCCGCAGCGCCTCTGTTTGCCAGCCGTAATTACCTGTTTTGAATAAGTTAATAGCCATAGGAAGCCCGTTTGCCGGGGATAAAAGGGACAGTATCTGGCGTTCAAAGCGATCAGAGGGTTTTAACCGCGCCAGGGTGGGTGCATATGTGTGTGGGAGGGGGGTACTTTTCCTTCATGCGCTCTCAAAAGAGAAGGAAAAAAAAGTTTCCTTATCAGGTATGTACTTAAAAGAATCCCACTGCTGGAAGCGCACTGTCTTGGGGGGGAAAGCGCAGAGAAGATGAAAGGCTTTTGTTAAAAGTGACGCTTGGCCCAGGTTTCCTGTGCCTTTGCCTAGACTCCCCTGTCCCTCCCCGCCTCTACGCTCGGGCTCTCTTCCTCCCACTTTTGCCTTCTCTGACTCGCAAAGCTGTCTTTGAGGGGGGAAAAGTAAACCCTTCTTGCCGCCTGCCGGTGTTAGATTAAATACCGAGATGGCGACAGGAAAAAGGCAGGGAGGAAAAACAAAAAACAAAAAAAAAAACACAGAAAAAGAAAGTGCCTGCCTGCTTAGTGGGCTTGTGGAACGACTGGCTGTCTGGCTGCCTCACCGGTCTGGGATGAGGGATGTTGGAGCGGAGCTATCAGGTTGGCGACAGAAAACGCCAGTTAGTCAGCAAGACTCCCAAACATGGCTCTGCAGGTTTTTTTATGATATGTCAATCTGTCTCAGGGTTGATTTAAAACAGAAACCCATTTCCTTCTTATCTGTGTTGTATTGAGTGCATTTCTCATGGCTGTCTTTTCTTTACAAGAAAAATACAAATGATAGTACTTCTGGGGAATTTACAGAACCAAGAGCTCCTAAGGGTTCATGCTGATCCACATGGCTTCTAAATGGAAAGAGGTCTGGGCTTCAACTTGTTCACACTGAGTGACATTGTTATCACGAACTTTATTATAGTTTTATTGCACATAGAAAGTGTTAGTCCAACACTTGAAATCTAATGCAAACTTTTGGCTTCAGCCATCAATTTGCGTTTAATTCAATCCCACAGACCCTGTCTTTCCTTATGTCCCTGCTGAAGAGAAGCAATCCCCTACCATGATGCTGCCCCCGCTTTACTGTGTGGATTGCATTTTTTAAACCCAAGAGTTCAATTTTTCCAACATGTTTATGTCCAATACATACCCTGTGGCAAACCCGGAGAGGACCTTCATATCCTTCTTCTATTAAGCCACATTTGCAACCTTGCTTGTCAAATAGTTTTCACAATGATGTATTTGACACCTCTTTATGAATTTTAACTCACACAAAATAACAGACTGGCTGTGTGTGATTTAACATCCCTAAAACATGGCCATTCGCCTAAATTAACAGACCAGACATTAATTAGAAAACCAGTTATGATTCCTGCAGCTTTGGAGGAGTTCAGTGGTCCGCTGCTCAGAATGAAGAAACTGTTGATACCCTGCATAAATCTGGCCCCTACTTGTTTGAATAAATCCATAAGATGTTCCCTTTGCAGGATAAAAGCTGTGTAGAGAATAGGGGTGTGGGAAATAATCGTTTTGGCGATATATCGTGATATTCAGCTGCCCAATATAATATCGATCTTTCACTTCTTAGTATCGTTTAAAAAAAAATGAAATGGTTACATAAAACATTGATGGGAAAATGGGCTACCTCTGCACCACCACTCTGGCAGAAAGCGCTGTGGAGCCCCTTAACTGTGCGTGCAGCACCAAATCTGTATTTCAGGCAGTCACAGTGGAAGAAAACCCCAAACAACATGGATAATAATACCTAATCATAATTTTCTGATGAAAATATACAGCACTTGCTGTTTTATCTCATCATTTGATTTTGATAGCTGGGGAAAATATGGCAATATATAGTGATACTGCAACATCGTGATAATATCGTATCGTGACCCAAGTATCGCGACATGTATCAAATCGCAACACTCATGCCAATACTCACCTCTAGTAGAGAACTCAGCAAACATCTGGAAGAAGATGAGACTTTTGTCCTACAAATACCACCAAATGTTTCCACATGTTTTTTAGCTGGTGTGCCATCAAATTCTAATGAAGTGCATACAATTGTGAGGTTGTGACATGAAAAAATGTGAAAAGTTCCATGGGTATGTATATTTTAGGGAGGCACTGTTTCAGGAAACAAACATCTTGGCTTCTGCTGCCCTATCTCTCTGTTTTCCTTCTCTGTCTCTGCCCTGCCAGCCTGACTAATCAGGACTGCAAGAAAAATGCTAATGGCTTTCATGCAGTGACAGTGCCCTGGCAGGTTGGTAAGCCCTCCACGAGAGAGAGGGAAGAAGAAGAAGGGGGGGAAAAAAAGAAGCAGCCGAGGCTATGCATCCTAGAAATGAGACTCAATAAACACAATAATGTGTTTAACTTGTAAACTAGCGCGGGTGACAGATTACGGGCGGTCCAGCAGTGTGGCGAAGCGCCGACATCTCAGCCGTTCACCTTTTGCCTCTACATCTGTCCTGCTAATGGGCTCCACTTCTCTGCCAGCGCAATGGAAACCCAGTGCCTCCACAAAAAAAAAAAAAAAAAATCCTCAGGCGAAGCTCTCATTCTATTTCCCAATTAGACGAGAGGGCATGATTAGTTTATTAGCAGTAGCAAAAGCTCCGGCGAACGTGTTTGTGGATTCTTAGCCGTTAATGAGCAAATTCAAACCCTATTGAACGGACGCCTGTGGGAGGGGGGAGGTTATTCGCGTGCGTACTCTGCTAATAATAGCATCCCAAAGACAAAAGATGGAGGAAATAGCATTATAGGAAGGGGGGGTCAGAACAATGAAAGCCTACTGGCACTCTTAATGGCATGCTCTTTCATTTTGAAAATTGTTTCCCTTTTGGAATTGCTCAGCATCCTCTCCTTAAGGGTTTGGCAGAGAGGATATATCCACATACTCAATTTTCACAACCAGTCATAGTTACACCAGGGTGCAGAGGCAGGAGCCGCGGTTCCACCTGTGGGATGTGAACTCTGGTGCGACCCCCTCTCTGTTTTCCGTCTGCCTTGGCAGGCCTAACCACCTCCTTTACAAGCCAGGTAAATTGTTCATTAGGGCCGACGTAAACGGGCAGCGGGGGTTGTTGTTTTCCTTTCTTTTTTTTTTCCTCCTCCTTCCTAGAAGAAGTGTGAAGAACAAACAAGTCAGAGCATTTGTTCAACGGTGTAATCTACACATCAATTATCCTGCTGAGCTAATTAGCACCTCTGCATACCCCAGGTACCTGAGCACTCACACATGCTCGACTCTTTCAAGCCACTGATCAAAAAAAAAGCAGGGGAGAGGATTGACAGAAACATAGGGAGGCAGAACCCAAGGGTAGGTAGTTGGAAAGCCTTAGATCAAAATTTCCTTTTTACTTACAGTGGAGTGTGCAGATCGGTGTGTGTGTTCAAGCTACTTGAAGCCCTTACATTCATGTCGAGTTTCTCAATTATGTAAGCCTTCTATCTATCGATCTATCTTCTGAATTTCCTTTTTGTTTTATAAAACTGAAAATTCTGCCGTTGTTTTCACTTTCCAATCAATCAAATTGTGTAGAACCAGCTTATATAACAGCTGAATGTCTTTTGAGAGTTTTCAGATTTAGTTGTGGACTTTGACTAGGCCAGTGTAAGGTAATTCCTGCTAAAACATTTGATCTCATTGACCCACTGCTTCTTTACATGTTTGTTTCTTTACAGTGTTCCTTTAAGCGGGACGCCCTCTGGCTGTCTGAATAATTGCTTTCTCCATGGAGATCATTACCAATGATCTTGCTGTTCAGTGTGTTGTGATTCCAACGCAGCATTTATGGAAAGCATAGTGTTACGAGGTCATTTTAAGTATTAAAAGTGTTGTCAATTATGATGTTAAAGGCTAAACTAGAATTTGAACCACTGGTGTTGCCCTGTTGGACTTTAAAGTGAAGGTCTTAGCATGCCTATTAAGGTGTAGAGGATGTGAAAAAGCCCCAGGTAGCCTCGTCCCCTGCCTCCACTCCTGCTCTGACTCTAAACTCCCTCCGTGTAATTAAAAGTGTAGTGTTCACCCACCTGCAGCTAGACAAGATAGGCAGGTATAACGTAAAAGATAAGAAGTATAAAAACAAAAGCCACAGGAACTGAAACGGGAGAGTCAAAACGCCTCGCTCCGCTCCCGTTTACTCCCTCCCACGTCATGTATAAGTCATAGGCTCTGGGGCCTCCGACTGCGGCGCTGCCTGGTCCTGCCGTTTACTGAGATTGAGAGAGAGGTTAAGTTGTGTCATCTCGCTGCTGTCTTACACCTGGCGTACCTTGCCGCTGGCTTGGTCTGACACGCACACATTCACACATTGTAAATAAAAAGTTGTAAACAAGACAATTCAGCTCCTAGATTTAGATAAAAACAACCTTTTCTTACTTCTAGGTCCTTTACTAGGAGCTCATAAAACACTAGCATCTAATTCATTCTCTTGCTTATTGCTCTTACATATTCTGACCCAATCAACAAGCAGAGAAGTGATCTGTCCTTTTTCCTACTAATAACTCCCTGTTAACCAAACAACAAACCAATCTACTACTTGTATCCTTGGGTTAAAAGAGGTTGTACAAGAAAAAATGCGTCTTCCTAACAACCTCAATGGCTAAATATAAGAAATACTAGATGTGTTTCCATCGTTTTTATACACATTTTGTCTAGTAATCTCTGAGACAGTAAATATTTAGCCTAGCAGATGGATCAGGTGTTTCAATCGTTAGTTGCATTTTGCTATCAGGATGGCATGTATCAATGCTAAAGGCCAATTTATGCTTCTGACGCATAGCCTCTGCAACCATCACATCTGTCTATTTGTCTCAAAAAAATCTTGACTATGTGTCGGACGGTCGCAAACCCGCGCAGACCTCAAGAGGAAGTGCACAGACAAAAAGCAGCTGTGATTGGTCCTTGGTATGCCTTTCCAGGCTGTCTGTTTGGTCGATGGTGCCGTAGCGTGCCATTTTTAAAAACCTAGGATCTGCAATGGACAACTATGCAAAAAGGTTGATCAAGGAGGTTCCGAAGTAAAACCACTTGTACGATTCCACCGACTAAATATAAAAAAGATGCCAAGGTCTCTGCCGAAACGAAGTTCTCGTGACCGTCCGCTGGAGTTCTCGCAAGTTCTCGAATAGGCTCCCCCTTACGCTTTGGCAGGAAACTGCCGTGCGTCCCTAGAAATTCCAGACCGACGGTGCTGAAGCATACCAGCAAAACTGGTTCGCGACCAGACCCAAGCGACGTTTGATGTATGCAGTTGCAGAAGTCTAATCTGCCCTTTATACTACCTGACATTATAAGTATGGCTTGAACAACAGGCTCTATGCACCACTCCACTACTTCCTGTTTCCTGTCTTTCATTACTAGGTGAACTGACTAATCCAGGTGTCTCTGACCCTGGTTACTGAGATCAGGCACATCTGGAGTGAGTTGTGCTTAGAGACAATTGCGACACAATTATTAAAACTTCACTATCTTGCTACCTCTACTTCCCATCAAAACATAACCTAAGTGCATGACGTCATTAAACGTTGCATTGCATTGTCTTTTACCTGCTGTTTTAAAAGTTTTGCTCAAAATTCTCCTATTTTGTGCTAATTTTGATTGCAACTAAACGGCAATGAACTTTCGGAGCACCGCTGACTACTGAATTTGTGGTTGTTTAGTATTGCCAGCCGATGCGTCATTAGAATCAGGTGTAGCACAGGTTCAGGGGGGGGATTCTTGGTACTTTTTAAATGTCTTCCTCCATGAGGGAAACAAAGGAGTTTCCAGGAGATGGTTTTAGGCACTTGGGGTGTTACTGTGACAATAAGCTTTGGCCTCTGTCTTACAACCTGAACCCCCTCCTTTTGGTTGGCTGGTGGCTAATTGGGAAGTTGGTAACAGTGTCAGGGAGAGTTGCCTCTCTCCAGAGGGCTCTCCCTCTTCATCTCCAGAGTGTGTGTCTTTGTGTGTGTGTGATTTACAGACGGAGAACGCCGGTTAGTCGGTTCCCTGCTGTTGATGAGCTACACACACACACACACAATTCCCAATTTCCTGATGCCTGTTTGATACCTGGTGGGGATGCCATTCAGGTGACAAAGATCTGCTGTGTGTGTGTGTGTGTCTGCAGGGGTAACAGATGTGATTTTACAATCTCATTAACATGTGAATGAGGCCCCGGGCCCCCAGATTGGCTCAGGCCACAGAAGAAGGATTCAGCTCTTCTCATCACCCTCCTGTGGCCCCTCACCTGGACCCCCCACCCTTCCTGTTCATCCTGTCTGATCTCTTTAGTCCATCTGAGGTCCTGGGTTCATTCCCCCTCCTTAAAGGGAACAGATCGACCTTTAAACAGCTGGTGACCGGCAGAGTTTTATAACAGCAAAAGGTCTCACCCCCTCTGCCTGCTTTTTGTTGTCATTTTTAGCTTTATTTAAGAACATTTTTAATAACAGAGAAGTCATGTCAGGAATCACTCACGCGGCGACTGGAGCTGCTGTTGAGGAGTTTTTAAGGCTATCTGGCGGCAGGAAGCGGTTGTTTTAGCTCTCAGGTGCTGTTTTGCTGAGATAAACGTGGCCATGGCCCCATCACTGCGGACAAGAATGCAAAACAACCTTGGCCAGATCAAACTGGTTGTTTTCTCAGCTATCTGGCGTCCCACTCAACAATTTGTGCCTCTTAGTACACAGAAAAAAAGGTGAAAGAGCCTGGGATGACTGCCTGTAACCTCTATGATGTGTTTTTTATTTTTCCATCAGCTATCATTGTTGTTCAAAGTGTATTTTGCTGGATATTCTTCAGCAAACACTGATGTGCTTTTTTTTTCATTTCCCAAATAGATGCATTACATCTTATTCTCTCCCCTCCCTGTGAAGAAAATGGGCATCAAAAGCTTCTGTTAGCCCGTAATTACAGCTCAGGTTCTGCTTAGCCGTTATTAGCAAAAAAAAAAAGGTACAGTAATCTGGGCTGGCAGTGCAATATGTTACCGTCGCTTTTTTAATTAATCTTACAGGCAGCGTAATAAATTTACAATATCAGATTGGGGGAATACTGTATATAGATTTATTAAAGCTTTTAATCAGTTCTGGCAAAATTAATTTTGCAATGATTGCTTACATTTGAATTTGCATATACTTAGTGCGAGTAATTTATTTTTATAGATTCCTTTTTTATTAAATCGAGGCACAAGGGGGCCGTCAGAGATGAAAAATTGCTGGATTTTGCTTCTCTTTGCTGGAAGGAAGAGAATTTTTCTTATCCCTGCAAGCTAAGGTGTTTCATCACCTGGTTTGAAAGTTTGCTTCTGGTTCTGTAATCCTTGGCTGCATCATAACTCCTGGCATTGTGGCTGATTGAATATCCAGTAACTCTTATTGAATGGTCAAAGTTTTTTCCTTGTTATCTTATCTATATCAGATAATAACATTGTTTTTACCATTTATTTTAATTAGTCTGGTTTCTCAAACAATATGCCCTCAAAAAAGGGAAGAAAGATAACTTTTAAGCTTTTGAGCCTTAAGATTAAGTTTATCTTTATCTAAGATCGGAGCTATTGCTTTCTGTTATTTAAATAAATCACTTTAAATGCTAAAGTAAGGTACTCTCCATCAGAACCATGTGTGCCAAAACGTTAGCTTTGAAAGCACAAAACATTAATTCAATTTTTGGTTCAGTTTATTTCTATAGCGCCAATTCACATCACATGCCATCTCAAGGCACTTTACAGGTCAACCAGATCATCCAGTCAAATTGATTCAAAGTTTTCTATCTAATTTGATTGCAATCCCTCACACTAAGCATGCTTGTAGCGACAGTGGAGAGGAAAAACTCCCTTTTAACAGGAAGATGTTAACATGCCAAACATTTTAGCATGCTAACTAAAATGTTAGGTCTTTGATACTTGTTCAGTTGTAATAAGTACCTTTTTGGAATGCTAATAGTAATTTTAAAGGTAGTATTCATTGTTTTGCATCACTTATACTTATAGTTTCCAAACAGCAGATTAAACCTTTGATCATTTTAGCATACTAGGCTATCGGTTATTTCCATTCTCCATTTTGTTTGATTATTTAAATATAATTTCAATGTTCCAAAGGTAATTTTTTTTGCATGATTTCAGTAAACTAACATTAAATTTTAGCACCTGGACTATGATTTTCAAATAAACTTTAACATGGAACCAGTACCTAATTTTTAGAAATTTAGCAGTAATTTTATTATTCTAGTAGCATTTTTTTGAGTAATTCTGCCAATTTTTGTGTGATAAGGAAAATCTTTTGTCTATAAAATGTAATTTTTTATTCTTACTGCAACTTTAGCATATATTAGGACTTTTTAAACTGAATTTCTTTAGTTTAATAATTTTTTTAAAGATATTTAAATTCTGTAGCAGCAAATATTTCCTTACGCTTAAGCTGTGTAATTTAATGGATAAATCATTGATTTTTTTCATAAAATGTAGCATTTGTGTCAAACATGTACTGTTAATTAAGACAAAACCGATTTGGTATAACATGGTTTTTACCTGCAGGGGATAAAAGGAAAATTCTTTTATTTGAATATGTGTTACTGTAAAGAAACCCTGCAGTTCCTAAGATATGAGGTTCTGATTTAATTTAAAGATGTTTGGAAAATAGATAGAGCTAAGAGTCTAATATTATATTTTGAGGTACTACAGTATAAAGTAAATAAAAAAAGCATCGTTGTTGTACTTCTGCAGATGTACCAGCCTTCCCTTTATGCTTCTGCAGTTAGAAAATCCGAGCTACATGCTGATTTTATTGCAGTTTTGTTGTTATTAACTGCCATCTTTAACTGTGATCAAAGCAGATCTTCCCCAGCACCACCTTCCTTTTTATCTACTCTCCTCCCTTGTAAACACACAGTTAAGTCCAACACATCACAGACAGAGACAGACGTCCACTCCCACTCACAGAGAATCGGTGTAGCACCTCCATGGCAGATAGGAGTGATTCATAAACAGATGAACCCAAAGCAGATGTGTTATCACGGTGGCTTCGAGGGCTCGCAGGGCCACGGCGTGCTCTCACAGGGCCGCCACACTCACACACACAAAGTGGGGTTTCTATAATAGTCCCAGCTGATAATACCCCACCTCTAAACCTGACTGTAAGTCAGCAGATTCCACCACCTGAGTGTGTGCTCCTATTAATAAAAATCCTCCACATGCCATGTTATCATGTTGCTGCCGTCGGTGCAGGGCGTGGACGCCATGGCATTGAGCCACCGTGTCCCTCTGAGACAGAGTAGGAGGAGATGAAGAGAAGCGATTTAGATAACACACAAACGTACTCTGTTCCTTATTATTGGGGAGAGAGCTGACCACAGGAAAAGGCTGGATCATCCATACATAGGACTGGATTTTTTCTTTTTTCCTCTTCTTTAACAAAGAATTCAGTTAACAAAATCAGACATCTTGAAAATATTCTATAAAAAAAACAAAAATTTGACCCCAAACAGTGACATCTGACCCTTCATGTAATATTTTTTTCTGAAAACCTTACATTTCAATAAATTTCACATTCATCCGAAACAAATAATAATTTTTTTTTAATGAAAAATATTTTCCTTTTCTTACCTTCTTTAACATTCAGACACAAACCAGTTTAGCATGCTAATGGGATGTTTGCTTTCACTTTAAAGTTTTACCTTTAATTTTAATAGTTTGTAAATTCAAGTGTCGTAAAAAAAAAAAAAATAAATAAGAATAATAATTTTTGTGCTGCAAAATAAATCCCAGCATTTTAAACCATAACTGCAAAGCGCTATATATACTGTTAGCATGTTCAAACAGCAATTTTAGTTTTAAAATGAATTTCAACATGTTAAGGGATTTAATTGCGCTAATAAAATGTAAACACTTTTACATTAACTAGATAATTCATGCTAGACACTTTTATATATAAGTAATAATAATAATTTGTCCTTATAGCCTTTAAAAGTATTGTTAGCATGCTAATGCTAATGGTAAAAGGGGATTTAAACCCAGCAATAGTAAAGTTCAAACACTAAAGTTAATTTGTGAAAGGAAATATTATCATTTAAAATGTAATATTGTTAAGTATGTGATCATTAAATTGGCTAAAATAGACCATAATGAACATGCTAATGCTAACCGTAGGGTGATAATACTCTGTTTTAGTGTGCAAACACTCATTTTTTTATTGCTAAAGATAGCTCACTGTATATTACCCGCTAAGTTAAAATACCCAAAGTCTAATGATTTCCCTGATCAGTCATTTAAGACTTTAATTATGGCACTAAATGCAGTCATGCGGTGTTTTATTTTGAAAATCCTGCCTTTTAATCCTTTCATATTCAGCACATAAACACTCGTCCTGACTTGAAATCGATTGCTCACATCTGTTTTATTAGCGGTGTTTCTACACCATTAACCTGCAGGTGCCTCTTCTTCCCCTACAATCTGCGTTTACATGCACATTCAGAAACAAAGTCCCGCAGATTTCACGTACTTTAGAGCACTTGCTGCTCTCATTCGGCTTCATTCGTAGCAGAAATAAAGGGGGCTTTTTATAAAGAAGGGGAAATTAGTGATGGTCTCCCTTTTATGTGCAGGAGAAGGAGCCCCCACTTCTCCTGGCGACGACTCCAAAACTGGAAGCTGTTCATCCAGCAAACGTTTCTTTTTAATTTTTTCTCCCCCCCTTTTCGATATATGTTGGTGTGTGTGTGTGTGTTTGGTTAGTTACAGTAATTACGGCCCAATAACTGACAGCCAAAAACCAGGCAGGAGAAAGTAGAAGGGGGCTGTATTTTCCTCAGCCTCGCTGCTGAACATCTGCTGAGAGATTTGCATATTAATTAACCCATATTAACTCTAATTATTCTGGGAAATTATCAAATAAATTAAATTTTCTAATTTTAACCGTGTTTTTTTTTCTTTTTCTACCCCTTCTTCCCGTCGGTTGACGTGTGAAACATCCGGACGCCTCACCTGAGTCGGGATAAAAGATATAAGCTCCCTTCTCAGAGCTTTCCCTGCCCTGTTTTCCTTCCTCCCACTCTCCTCTCCTCCTGGCCTGGGAGTCCTCAGGGCAGCCAGGGGAAGCTTTTGTGTGTCTTTTTTATTCTTCTTCTTTGGCTTTTGTGACAGGGGAGGTGGGAGGAGGGTCTACTTGGAACATTTGTTGGAGGGAGAAACATGTGTGAACTGGGAGGAGGAGGAGGAGGAGGAGGTGGTGGCACAGATGGTGAATCCATGCAGGACCCAGCAAAGGTGGGACCTCTGAGCTTCCCCCTCCCCTCCCCAGCCTGTTGCCTGGGCCTCCTCTGCAAATAAATGGCACATTAATTGAATTAGAGTCATTGCTGCTATGAACGAGTCCTTATGGACACAACCCAGCATAAACTGGACGCAAGCTTCCTCCATTTTTAATAAATCATCCAAAAAATGGAAGATATGTGATCCTTTCTTTTAATCTCAGGGATGTAATCTGTTTAGAATCATTTAATCAGATTATTTAATCCCGCCATGACATGCACACTTCTAAAATAAAAAAGGTATAATATTTATGTAAAAAAAAGCTTTTAACACCAGATGGAGCAAATACAGACTTTTATTATCTTATATTTCAAACTGCTTTAACTGTTAAGGGAGATTTCAACATTAAATATAAAAAAAATCAGTGATTTATTTTTCTCTTGTGATCAAAAACAAACAAAATAATGTGCAATATAAGAGAAAACAAAACATATTTTACCAAAAAATGAAAGAAATAAAGATATAATCAGAAATAATTGCTAAATTTAAATAATGCATATTAATAAACATTTGGATGAACTGAAACGGAGGAATAAAACACAAAATTATGTGAGCACAGTAATTACATATATTTAAAATATACAAAGAATATAGAAAGTTAACTGTTTAAATTAATAATTTAAAAATCATGTTTCCGTAAACTTTTATATTTCAGGTTTGTTTTTAACTGCTTAAAAGCTGAGTTTCTACATGAAGAGATTGATTCAAGAATTCAATAAAATGTATTTTGTGCATTTAATGTTTCCAGGAAGCTTTAAAAAGCATTTTGTTTCTAAATTTAGGATTCTTTTTAGAAGCTGCAGGATTAAAAAAAAAAAAAGTGTGAGACTGTAACACGGGGGCGGCAGCATGGAGGGTATGTCCTGAAGGAAAGTGAAATCTCTCACTTGTTCCTGCCGTAATAAAGGTTAAACTCATCTCTTAAACACCTAAATTGTAAAGAAACTTCTATCTGTCAAACAAACACTTACTCACTTCACTCCCCCGTCTCTGCAGAGACACACACACCCAGGTTAGGTTTACACTTCACTGAGTTTTCACCATTCATCGTCTCCCTCACGTCGCCCCCCCTCCTCTCCCTCACCCCTCACTCTCGCTGTCTCTTTTCAGAGCTTTTGTTTGCCCTCTGCCACCGTCCTTTCACCGACTTGGCCCTGATTTGCCCCTTGTGCTCGATCACGCCATTATACTGAGACAAGATAGCACAAAATATCCAAACATGTCTGCTTTTCTTTTGTCCGGGCTCGGCTCACGTCATCAGGCGGCTTTTTCTGTTTTACGGAGGAAATGCTTTATTCTTCCTGGTTTGTCCAGTTTAGAAACGGTTGTTGGAAAAAAAAAAAGAGAAATTGAATGAAGGTTGTCTGAACGTGTAGACATGAGCAAACTGTGGAGAAAATCCGCCCTGGGTTGGTGCGAGGTTTCTATCAGACTTACCCGAGGAAGTGCTTAAACTGTTGCAGACGTGAACAATGGCAGACAAAAGGTCATCAAGAGAATCGGCTACCGCCGGCCGTAGCCACGAGGCAGCGACCCCGCTTCCACCTTAATGCCCTCCCACACACACACACTCTGTCGGAGCTCTCCTGCATGCCCGTCTCTCCCTCGCAGCCATCCAGGTGATCCGCTTGGCTCACATTCATGAGACAGGGAGCGAGCGCGAGCAGTTATCGTCCAATAGGGAGAATGTCCCGGCTCATTATCGGCGTAGGAGGCCGAGCGTGTCACCTGGAGCTAAGCCTCGACACTTGACTTTAAAAAAAGAGGGAAAAAAGTCAGCCGGGGTGAGCGCTGGAGCTCCAACGTGGGTGTTAGTCATTCTCCCTGCAGCGATCACCTCCACAGAGCTCTGTTTCTCTCTCTGGCTCTGACACTCGAGCAAGAAGGCCTTTTAACGCAGCCTCCTGTGGGCTCTGCTTTAGCTTCTTGGGGATTGTTAAATAAATGTGATTATACCTGTTAGTTTGGTGAAAGGATTTTCCTGAGCAGCCTGCAGGTAAAACACAACTGAGCTAAGGTTTTTTTAAGCTGAAATTTGTTGCAGAGCCTTTTTATTCCAGGTCTCGCCTCTTCTAACACATCCAACCGTGCTGCTACCGTAAGATTCAACAAGAAAGTAGCAGCAATTGATCAAATAGTTGTTTAAAAACTATTTCAATCAGGTGGTGTGAACATTCCTGCAAAAATGCCCTTATAATTCAGTGTTTGATGCTCCTAAAGTTGGCCAAAAAAAGCTGGACAAGGGAATTCTCTAGTACCTCGAAACACCATTACCTGATAAAGTTGTTTCTTGACACTTCAAGTGTTTCTAAACTTACCAAATCTTTGCAGTCTCTAGGGCTGTGTCGGAAAATTTTGGACCTCCATACACCTTAAGCGCTCCATCTTGGACACCAGTGGCTACAGCTGGCAGGTTAATTGTTGAAGTTCTTTGTTGGACAATTGGAGAAAAAGTAGGGCTTGTTTGGATGGGGTGTGCTGGAGGAAACCTCTTTGCATCTTAATGAACCATGAAGTCTTTTGTCCAGATCAGACCAAAGTAGAAAAGCTTGGCCACAGGGCACAGTGCCATTTTTTAAGAAAACCATCCTGTCTAGAATGGAGGTGGAAGATTGATGATATGGGCTTGTTTTGCTGTCATATGAGCTAAAGATCTTATAGTCAAGGAGCTGGTTCTTCACTAAAACCTAAAGCCATCTGTCCAACACCTGAATCCTGGTCCAAACTGCATCATCAGAACGTCTATGACCCCAAACACAGCAGCTAATCTAACCCTACTTGTCCGAAAGACAAAGAAATTATGTTCCAGTGAAAGTCCAAACCTCAGTTATGTCTTTGCATCAGTCAGAGTTCTCTAAACTTTCTTTTTTATCATTAGTTTTGCAACCCAAACTTTGCAAGATGTCGCTATTTCAGATAAAAAGGGGAGAAATGCCAGCATTGGTCATTGTTTATGACTTCTTTGAATGCTTCCAAGCATTTGGCAAGAGTTGATTATAACTCCACTGCTGTAAGTGTGTCTTTTTGCTGTCAAACCCTTCGCAAACACAGTCATTTTAGCGCCGAGGTTTGTGAGATTAATTCCCCCAGTAGCGTTGTCACATAGGAACTGTCGCCTTTGCAGATGGAGTAAGTTGCTTCAGTTAAATTCCCTTCCAACCGCCCTAATCGATACGCAATATTAGCCCTGGATATGCTCCTTCTCTCAGCCAGCTGACAGAATAATACCAGGTTGCGTCAAAAACTCTAAAAACACGTGTCATTTTAATTATCTGCAACGCTGAAGTCGAAGAGAAGAAACAGGTAGCAAAAGAAAAAAAAAGAGCGTCATCCATAATTTGCCTTTGTCAAGGATGACACTTAAGGTAAGAAAAGGACAGAGGAGGCATTTTGAGGAGTAAACATTATCTCCTTTTTGTCTTCTTCTCTCCCGAAAGACACAAAAGGCTGATTAAGACCGATGTTCTGCAGAGATTTAAAAGCTGCCTGCGAAATATTAGTAGGTTAGAATTACTTTGTTGCGTGACACAATACCAATAGATGCTCGGCGCTTGCAGAGGGAGCGGCTCCTGTCAGCCATGGCACCTCAACAATGGGCGGCTTTCTCCGTGTTAAGACTACGCATTTGACTTGACGAGCGCCCCGCTGTCATTTTGCCTTCTCGGAGGTGCGCGTTGACAGCTGACGTTCGGAGATGATTGCGTTTCAGACAGTTCAGCGCCACCCCCGTTAACGTTCGGAAGCAGCAACAAAATGCTTTAAACTTGGGACGGAAATAACTGCAAGTCCCGAGAAGTTAGTTTGAAGTTAGATCAGCGAGGGCAGCGATCCCCTCATTCCCTATGTGGGAAGTCAGGAACGGTACTCTTTGCTGTGGCTGGATGTGTGCGGAAACAAAAAGAAGCTCCCTCACTCCTTTTATTGGGGAAGAATGGGCCCTTTAAAACCTGTCCAGCCTTAGATAATTTCATTCAGCCGGCCCCTGCCTGGTCGTCATTGAATCTGCATCCAGGGATCAGGTTCACAGGGATGGGTTGATAGCTTCCCAAGCCTCTCGGCCTTTTGTTCTAGCGGCGACCCCCCTCTTTCCTCTGTAAGCTGGGAGGGAAGGGTGTTCCGAGCTTATGGGACATGGTTAAGAACTGTTAGACATATTGGACGGATATAAAATTTAAACAACTTGAGAAAACTTTTGATGACATATTGAAGCAGGTACAGAGTTCTTAGGAGGTTGTGGACCACCCAGAAAGTCGTAGCATCTCCAGCCTTCGTTGCCTTTTTTGTCATCCGTAAGGAGCATTACTGAGTCTGAACTTGCCTAAACCCTTGTGATCACACCTCTTGAAAAGGTTTTGTTTCCTCCGCCGATTGGTATTCGAGGCAGGTCACCTCTCTCCCACCCTCCTGCTCCTCCTCCTCCCTCTCCGCTCCCCCGTCTGAAAGCCCCGTTTTCATTTTAATTTGCACCTGTTGTGCAGTTGTTCGCTGGAGGCAAGTGCAGACCGGTCAGTCGCAGGGAGACGTGTTAGGAGGAGCTGTGGGGAGGCTTATCTTTTCATATGTATGATGATTTCAGAAATGTCATGGGTGGACTTTGTTTGGTTATCGCTCTTACTTCGGAGAAATTCAAGAGGCATCAGTCGCTCCTACTTTTGCATGAAGATTAACCACCCTGCGCACTTATTCTGACTTATTAAAACTATTGTTTCATCTTAGCAGAATTTAGAAGCAGCAATCTTAAAGGTTTAGGTTCCTCACCTTCAGTTGCCAGTGAGGTGTGTCCCAATGTGATTCCATGTGCTCCTGGCTCGCCTTGTTCTCCATCTGTGCCACTCAAATAAACCCTCCGACGTCCGTTTTCAGCAGTGATTTATGCCGAGGCGCGTATTTGCAGATGAACAGCCGTTGGTGGTGACAAATTTGCATGAGAGCCACCTTTGATTGAGTTCACAGCCCTTATTTACAGGCTGTCTATTTTGAGGAAACCAGGCGTGTGTGTCAGGGACCGGTGTGCCGTGGGAGCAGCCGTGTGTGTGGAGTGTGTTTATGATCAAAAAGCATTTAAAATTACAGTAACTGTGAGGACGTTTGAAGGCTGTTTTGAAATATTCTAAATGACTATAAGTTAAGCCTGTTGTGGTACAGTTTCTGCAATGTGGAGCATCTAAGGCCCGGCTGGTATGTTTCAGAGCTGAGCCGTTCTGAAAGGTGCAGCTCAGCGGCATCTGAGGCATGTGACCAGGACTGAAAATTAGAGGCTATTTTGACCCGCATCTCCTGGACAGCTGTCTGCCCACCGCTGCGGTTCGGCCACAGATTCCACTCGCAGATGCTGTAATTGGGTTGTAAACCACCCCCACCACCCCACCCAAAGCTGAAATCCCCAATAAGTTTCCACCACTGACTGGCGCTCCTCTGTCCACCTTCTCTTTTTCCGGTTTGCAGCTCTCAACTATGAGAACGTGGTGGAGACGGGCTCAGAGACGGAGGAGGATGACAAGCTTCCTGTGTCTGAGGAGGACCCCCTGATCAACGGCACGAGCAGCCCAGCCAGCCTCACAAACCCAGAGGCGTCGCCCCGCGCCGAGAGCCACGGCCTGCTGACCAAGGACGAAGAGGACGACGAGATGCGGGACAGCGGTGTGGAGCACATCTGGCCTGACAATGACATCCTGAGTGCCTCGGTCGACGGTACTGGTAAGTGTCGGAAACCTCTCCCAACCACAACTCTTAACCCTAATGGTCACATTCAATAACTCTTACCTGAAGGGAGTGTCTACACAGGTTGCACCTCTCATAATGTCATATATGACATTTTTTGTGTTCAAAAGCCTCCATTAAGAATGGAGATTGTTGGATTCCGTGCAATGGCCATAAAGCACCATTGGCCTCAACCCATTGACATACTCCATCCCTGGTTACCTTGAATCCATTTTCATTCAGTTCATCATCCCATTATGTAGTTTATACCACATTTGGTACAATAAAAACCCTTTATACAAAACGTCTTTCAGGTAGACAGACAAAGGGTGTCTAACACACTGCAGTTGGATTTTGGTCAAACCGACAAAGATTTTCCACAAAACCAAATCTTGTTTTTCACCTTCCTTGGTTTCACCAGATGTTTGAGGCTCAGGTGAGCTCCCAATCCCTAAAAAACGACCCCTTAAGCTGAACCTCGCAGGCTTTGTGTGCACATCCTGCCACTTGTGGAACTTATCTTACGCGGTAAGCCCCACCCATCTGGTGCTGGTGTAGACTCAGGCAAACGGCACGGAGCGTTTTGCAAACAGCGATCAAAGCCAGGTCTGACTGCGACGCGTCCCCCCCCCTCTCCATCTCGTTAGACAGACGTGATAAACAGTTTCTCCACAAGCAGCGTTGAACCATTTGGTTTGCGCTTAGAGAAAAGACCCTACCCTGAGCCAAGCAATGGAAAATATTTACAGATATGTAGGAGCGGGGGAACAATCCAGGGAGGAATCAAAGTCTCCGGATTCTGCAGGAGATCCAAGACATTAAAGGTTGTCAGGTGATACCTCCCCAAACCTGACTGAGCGATGGTCTTTTGTTGAGCAGCTCCCATTTCAGGGGGTGCCAGTCACGGATGCTTGAAAGATAAATACTTTTAATTAGGGGGCAGGGTATAATCATTAAAGGAAGGCAGACTGCTGCAAAAAAAGGTCATTAACAATCTTAAATGAAATTTTTATTTTTATGATAGCCATTTACATGTATAATAAGAGTCAATGATTCTTGGAAGCATGTGACAGGAACAGAGTATGGCGAGAAGTCATGTAAGACAGCCCATCTAAATGAGCCGGGCCTCGCTATTCATTTCTGCTAATGAACTGGCTGTGCACGGTGGCGAGAAAACCGGGGGAACATTCAGCAGCCTTAAATTTTAATACGGAAGGTTTGGGCGGGGGGGGGGGGGGGGACAAATCGAACGAGAAAAACTTCTAAATAACGCTTCACGTTTTGCTCCTTAAGGGGTGGAAAAAAGAGGAGACGGTTTGGTAAATAAATCAAGATAAAGGATAAACAAGCTGTCATTGCATACGGTAATTGTTTATTTGATAAAGACCTGCGGTGCCATAATGTCTGTAATTCAACTATGTTGCAATTTCCAGATAATCTGCTTCTTGTGTGATAAACTGGCTGACATATTTCGGAGAGCAAGTCAAGTTTATTAGAACGTTTGGGAGTCTCTTTCCCAATCTTGCGGCTGCTGTGTTTCCCAGACTGACTTTTTTTCTTCTTCTTTTTTTTCTTCCTCTACGGTGCCTTGGTGTCTACAGTGATACCTCAGCACATAGCTCGGGTCTGAGATAAGTCGGCAGCCTCCCTCCTTCCTTCACCATTCTGCTGTCACTCCCCTATCAGGAGTTGCTACACAGGTTTAGATAGAGGAAGCAGAATCTGGAAGATTGGGACATTTCTGGATCTCTTGGAGAGGATCTCTGCTCTCAGGTGTAGCTACCATGTAATTTATAGATCAAGATTCTGGAGAAAATAGGCGCTAAAGAAAAGAAAGTAAAGTTCGTTAGGGATCTCCCTCGGATTCCAGGGTACAATCTTGGCCCGGAGTTGTCCTTGACATTCCTTAATCCCACAGTGAGGCTGGACGCAATGTGCTAGAAAGCATGACATCATTATCACTGACAGACGTTCTCAAATAAATCACCTGATCTTTTCTAACTCCTCCAGAAGGTCAGGGAGATTTTTGCCTATTTGACTGATTCTGTTTCCCCACAAAAAAGATGCAACTGCAAAAAATGGAAGTCTAAATAAGTCATTTTTGCTCAAATTAAGTGCATTTTTTCTTGAATTCAGGAGGTAAGTGACCCACTTTGCCAATGGAACAAGTCAATTTACACTTAAAATAAGAAAAAACAATTGCTTTGTCTTATTTCAAGTGTATATTATCTAATTATATTATTTTAGGAGTAAAAAATATTCATTCCATTGGCAGATCATCTTATTTGCCTGCTCAAATAAGGGTAAATACACTTCATTTAAGACATTTTTTACTTATTTCTAGATGTTTTTTGCAGTGTTGGTCTAAACCTTTTACATTTTTCTCCTGTTACAGTGACAAACGTTCGTGTTTTCTATGTAATAAACCAACAGAAAGTAAAAGGAGTCTCTGTTGATACAAACTGTCAAGCTGTACGCGTCACATTGAAACATTGTGGTGGCAGTATTATGCTGTGGGGAAGCTTTTCTTGGTTTGCTGGTAGAAAACATACTCCAAAAACATTTCAGCTACATGTTTAAATTGGAAACCATGTATGCTTTTCATTGTATTTATGATACTCTGTGGTTTATCCCATAAAATTGTACAAAATGTGTAAAGTTGAAATGATATGGATACCTCCGTACAAGGCCATACAATAGGCGTACTGTTTTAGACGCCAAGAGGTAGATACCCTGTTATTTTCCTATAAAAACATAACATAACCTGCAGTTCAAAGAGCCTTTACTCAAACCTGACAGATCCAGGATACCTAAAAGGTTAATATGCACAAAAAGTCAGGGGGTGCAGGGCGACTGCAGCGACCGGCCGTAAAAATAGGAATGTTTTGAAAATAAACACCATCAGTACGGCTATGAAAATAGGTGAAATTACAGTCGGGCCCCTCGGAGGTAGCCCTTCAGACCCCGACATCAGTCTTCAAGGAGGTGTCTGAAGTCGCCTGTGATTTACTGCTGACAAAACAGGCTTCACTTACCTCCAGAATGCTCCCCAAGAACACAAACAAGCGCGTATATCCAATATAGACGTGGAAAGTTGGGCTTCGTTTTGCCTATTTTTTTTGTTTTTTGGTGATTCCACCACAGTGAGACTGAATCCAGCCCACAGATCTGTGCTCGTGAGTCTGTGTTGTGCCAGAGGCCACAGCCTGAGAGGTGAGCGCGGTGTTCGCCTACCTCCTGCTGGAAGCGGCCGCACTCAGACAAACCGCAGATAACCCCAAATTTTCCAAGGTAAACAGAGGGAGAGTGAAGGGCCAGTTAATCCCGCCGGTCATCCCTCCACGTCAGGCCCAAAGCATGCAGGCAAATTTGATTACCCAAAGCAAACACGGTGCCTACGAGGACGCGCAAATGTGAGGGAGTTTTTGCCCCTGTTGGGAGGTTTCCATCCATCCAGACATCTGATACCTGTGGGGATATTTTAATCTGTTTTGACTTCCTTTATTTATGTATTTAGCTTCCCATACATGTACAGGAAGGGGGCGGGAAAGATAGGAAGATGTTACCCTACCCATCAGAGAAGTCTGTCATTATATATTTATCATCCCATAGCTGAAGCAACGTCTCTAATTCCAAGCAAACCCTGGAATTGCAGGCCCCGGAAAGCATCCCGCAAACTATGGAGCCCCATTGTTTTCATCTGAAAATAAAAATTCCTGCTGCTTCTGGCCTTTGTGTGCAATAATGTAAGCAGGATGACATTATTATCAACATGCACACCCACAACCTCTTCCTGTATTATCCCAGTCAGGTTCCTGCGATCTCCAGAAAGGGAGACATTAGTATGGATGTGAAAGTCGCCCTTCATGAGCGGCACATGTTCTCGGAAGCACCTTGATTTGATTTGCACCGACGGGGCGGGAAGGAGGGACCGGCGACTTCTTAGGCTGATTGTCCGCTCAGTGTCCTCGTGTGGAGGAAGAATTTGTCAGGAGAGGGGTTTGTTTATGAGCCTCTCTCAATCCACTGTTTATTTACAGCTGCCTCACCTGTGCCAGGACCATATCAGTCTCTCTGCACGGGCCGGGTGCCATTACCCTGATTAGGCCTGCTCGGTGTGGCCTCCTAGGAAAAAAAAGAAAACATATTTCTCGAGGTTTTGCACTTTAATTATGACCTAGCGACGGATCAAAAAGGTTGTCTGGATGTTTCTCTGTCTCTTTATGGTCAAAAAATCACGTCCTCCTTCAGAATCCCTGCAAGTAAAAGTTAGAATTAAAGGCCTCGCTCGCCCGTTTTGTTGCTTGAAAACACTGAGCGCTTCGCCCCGCCCACTTGAGGTCTACCCCGGACCGATGAGGTTATTTCTGCCGCCGAGAAATGTTCCTGCAGCTACAACCTCTCATTTGTGGTGGAGGGTTTGTATTCTTTTTAGTTCCAGGAGCGAGGAACCGACTCTCTGCCGGGGCTTTTGCGGCCAATCACAAAAAAATGCGAGTGCTTCACAATGGGCTCGGAGAGAGAGGCATCCGCCGCGTCACGTGTGATAAAATAGGCGTGCAGAGGGCGGCGGCGGCGTCACAGCCGGGGAGTAATAAGCTCAGGCTGGAGGTCTGTGATTGCTCAGGTGGATGTGCTCTGTGTTGTATTTAATCGCCGCGTTTGGCGACCGAGGCTCCCTTTGCCTCCCTGCAGCTTTTTGTCATGTTAAAGGTAAATAAGTCACTGTCTGGCCCTGATGATAGCATTCATTAGGCGTGCTGAACAAAGCAGCGGCACGCCGTGATGCACAGCGGTGCCTTTATTGCTTTCTTCATACCTTCTTCTTCTTAAAGGCCTTGTTGTCAACATCACTCACCCTCCCTTCCTCTTCCTTCTCTTCTGTGCTTGCAGATGAAATGAAAGATGATTTTGACGCCCTGGGGCCCGACGCCACCTTACAGGCAGTTGAAAACGGTACAGGTGAGTTCAGATCTTCCTCATTTGACCTCCAACCTTATTTAAAGTTGCTCTTTTGACCCGACAGGATTAAAAATCATTAAAATCCTGCACAACAGTAACATTATAGAGATAATTATAAATACATATTTTAGGGATGCACAATATAATCGGCCCCCTATCGGTATCGGCCTTAAAACTGAATATCGGATATCGGCCACCCCACCGATATTTAACCCGATATTTGATCAGCTTCAAAGTTTCTAAAGTCTAAAAAAATAAAATAAAATACTACTTCTTCTTCTTCCTCAAAAACTTCTTTTTTACAGACTTAAAAACGTCTAAAGACGAGGGGAAAATATTGATACATTAAAATATCACAATATCTTCATATGCTGATATATTGCCATTTAAAAACACCATATCAATCTCTTTTACTAATGAAATATTGCTATATGTCATCGTTATGCTAAGAAATCCCCCGAAAATTCACGAAATATTGCCATAATTTTATATGTTGATATGTTGACGCGGTATCGATCTGTTTTACTAACAAAATCTCACAAGAATTTGCAAAATATCACGAGTTTGTAACAGAACGATGAAATTTCACGAGATTTTGAAAGTAAAATAGATCGAGACTGCATTTTTTAAAAATCTATTTGATATCAGCATATGAAAATATATTGGAGTATATTATTTTTCAAAGTGTCAGAAATGGATAACAAAACTGCTATTTTCAATGACTACTTATTTTTATCCAGCTATAATATCGGTATCGATATCGGTTATTGGCTACATGAGTTTTAAAATATGGGCATATCGGATATCGGCCAAAATCCCAATATTGTGCATCCATAACATATTTACATTCAGTGTATTCTCATTATCAGTTCGTACGAAATCGTACGAAAAGTTATGCACCGTAATTTCGTACGTTTTAGACGTTTTTTTTTGTCGCATTTCGTCGTATTTTTACGTCTTGCCTCGAAACAAGATATCCTTGCTCATGCCAATGTTACGCACCATTAAATAACATACAATTTAACATACAACTAAGATACAAAACAGCAAGCAACCTATTTAGAGACCTAAAGAAGTGATTATTGCACTGTTTTTCCCAGTTTTACATCCGTCCGCGGATCTGCTTTTTTCGTCTGTCTGGCTGCGCATGCGCACTGATCTGTATTTTCGCGGAAAAACGTCCAAAACGTACGAAATACTGTGCATAACTTTTCGTACGATTTCATACGAACTGATAATGAGAATATGTTGTTACAATCTGTCTGCTTAAACGCTTCAGAGCGAAAACATCACCTTTTTGCCACATTTTTCAGGCTTCAGTCAGAAGGAGGAGTTATTATTTTTGAAGTTACTGAGCTGCAGCAGAGCAGAGAGGGATGGTAAACCTAAAAGGTTTTGGTGTTGGATTCTGAGGTGTGGGGCTGATTCCATGATTTCATCCAGAGCCACCTCAACAGTTGGCCGCTCTGGCGAACCGAATTCACCCTCCACTTTCCTCCTTTCTCCCACCGCTCCAAATACTGCAAATCTTTTCCATTTCCAGCACTTTTTTTTTCTTTTTGTTTGTTTTTCTGGAAACGATGCAGCGAAGCCCTCCCTCCCCCTCCACTGACTCACATGTGATTCTGTTTAAAGGCATGAGCAGTTCGATCACGTCGTGCTGCCAAAGCACACTCTGATCCAGGTGATTTCCTGACAAGGATTTCTCCCTCATACCTTCTATCTGAACATGATTTGGATCGGCCGAACAATCAATCATCAGCTCATCTTCACAACACTCTCAATTAGCCCAGCAGAACGCTGTAAATTCTGCCGTCACCGTTGTCTAAAGCGGTCCATTGGCACCGGTGACATTTCAGTGCCATTTTTGACATCCAAATATCTACTACCTTGACCTTTTGCAAATTGGCAGCCGAACAAACCGCTCTTTAAACCTCACCTTGGCTGGCGATTTAAAAGCCTCATTAACAGAGGAGGACGCCTGATGAGACGCCCAAAACGGCCAAAAAGGACGTCTGCAGGTTGCGGGCGTGGAGGGTTTTCTGACTAATGAAGGCTGCCGTCTCCCTGTTTCGCTCAGGTTTTAGTCTGTTTTGTTTGTTTGCAGCTATCTCCAGGCTGCAGCTTAAGAGTTTCCCTGAAGCGAAGGGACTGGGAAATAATTTCACATTGTGTGGCCTCAGCACTTTGGCTGGCTTAAGACACGTCGGGCTCAGCCATGGCAGAGCGTGTCTTTTCTTCTCCTTCCATACTCCGACTTGCGGTTTGGCCTCCGTAATCTGTTCAACACAAAACCAACAAAAGCCACGGCCTCTTGATTGACCTTTTATGTGAAAGCTGATAGAGGGAAACGTGGCGCGGCTGCTGATTAAGCAATGATTCTCTATGTTTGTGGGTTTATATATGAACGAGGTTCTGTTCTTTGTATTTTCTGACATGAAATCAGATTCTGTGTCAGAGGTAAATTAGGTCAGTGAAGTTCCTCTAAGTCGGCAGCTCATAGTGGCACATTTATCTCCGATTTTTGGCCAGATTAAGTTACAGTTCTTGTTTTAGCAGACATGGCATGACAAGCAAGCCCAGTAATGTAGATATATTCTCCCCCAAAGCACTGCTGCAATGTTTCAGGGTGGCTGTCCTCATCGCATTTCCACCACAATGTTCCCAATATCCTCCTGTAAGACATTTCTCTGGGGGAAAAAAAAAAAAGAAGTGAATCCAATTTATCCCACCGCCTCTTCTTCGCCTTCCTCTCTGCAGTCAAGAGCATGGATTGCACTTCAGAGCTGGAGGACTTCTTTTCCAAGCGAAAGCTGGACGATAGTGACAGCCATGTGGTGAGCATCGCCGAGTACCTGCAGCGCGGCGACACGGCCATCATTTACCCAGAAGCCCCGGAGGAGCTGAGTCGACTGGGGACGCCGGAGGCCACGGGACCAGAGGAAAACGGTACGCCTCTACTGATGCACTTGTCTGTTTCAACTCGGAATCTGTAGAGGAAGAAATATCTGAACCATTTCAGAGGTTATCCTTGTTTTATTCAAACCAAAAGCTTTTTACTATGTAACCAAGAATGACTGTTTACCGGTAAGAAGATATCGGCACAAACTGGAATATTTGACACATTTTTGAGTAGGTTTTTACTGAAAAGAATCTATAAAAGCATTCGCACAATTGCGAAAAATGACAATGCTTGGCTCTAAATGTAAATTATTATGTTTGTCTTTTTACTTATAGTTAATGATGTTTTATCTAGGTTAATTTCAGGTATTATCAAGTTTCAAAGTGGAGTAATTTAAAGATTATTCTTTTTTCATAAACAACCTTTATTTTATGGCTATAAAGGTAAACGTGAACATTCACACATTTATTAGACTTTACTTTCAAAGGCTGCAGCTGCAAATCCCAAAGTTTAAAACTTCCCAAAACGAAGGGATTCTGTGATCCGTGAGAACCAACATGTGGCCTCATGAATCCCGCAGTAACAGGTTCCTCCGGCTGGAATCTTCGGAGAAGGCCAGCAGAGGCTCTCCCCGCTGACACGGGCGGGCAGCTGTTGGTCCCACAGATTCGCCGGATGCCTGGGTGTTTACCTACAGCCTCACAGCAACAGCTGGGCAGCCTCTTGAAATCAGATAGCAGCACCTCCGAGGCTTGATTTGAACGCTCCTGTGATTCATGCTGCAGACATGAAGCTCTTGTAGGAGGAGGGGGTGGAGGGAGTTTGTAGGTTTATGGAGGGGTTAGTGGGGAAAGCATAAAGGAAAGTGATGGTGAGGAGCTGGAAGGAGGTTGCAGTCCAGCCTTGGAGCAGATTGCGTGGATAACTCCCATACCACTCTGGGCAACCTGCCCGCTCGCTGCCATTGATTCTCTGACCTTTTGGCCTTCTTCTCCTTCCCCTTCCTCCCCCCTGCTGTCTCCCTTACAGACCTGCCACCTGGAACGCCAGATGCCTTCGCCCAACTGTTGACCTGCCCCTACTGCGACCGAGGCTACAAGCGTTTGACATCGCTCAAGGAGCACATCAAGTACCGCCATGAGAAGAACGAGGAGAACTTCGCCTGCCCTCTGTGCAACTACACGTTCGCCTACCGCACTCAGCTCGAGCGGCATATGGCCACACACAAGCCTGCCAGGGATCAGGTGAGGCGGGGTTTCTCTGATTTTCCTTTCCCCTCGCCCGTTTCATTTCATCCCTAATGCGCTCCGATCCCTCGGAGAAGGGAGATCATTTTTTCTGATTGGCAATCATTATTAATTTTTCATGGCATTTTGAAGATGCAGATCCTTTAATGGTAATAACTTTAATTGAGGCCCTAAATGGTTTTTTGATGGCCCTCTCTGATATGATTTTCCAGCCTCGTGTTCACGATCGAATGATTGTGTTAATTTCCAATTTGGAAATTTTTATCAGCTCCTTAACTTCGCTCCACTCCTGGCCTTTAATGTTGTTCTGCTGCAGGCCTGCGGTGGCGGCACTCCATCACGCAGCCCCCCCGCCCCCTCTCCCTCCACTTCTAATTTCATGCACTGCATAAACATCTGTGTACGCTCGGATTTTCTCCCGCGATTTATGTCGTGCGTGCCCGAGATATGACGCGGATCTGCTGGAAGTTAGCATGAATCACCTTAAAGTCCCGCATCCGGCAGTTACGGCTGTTTAACTCCACTTTCTGCACATTCGGAGTAATTATAAGTTTTGAAATTGGAGCCGTAAATTTTAGGGAAGATGAAGTCTGAAAGTAATCTGTTTAGGATTGGGTGTTAAAAAACAAGTTTATTCACAATCTGGAGAGAGTCTGGAATTAGAGCCATCTATAAACGTTTTTAATCACCCCTAAATAACAAATGTTTCTCTAAATATGAATCTGTAAAGTAAAGAATGCTGGTATGAAAACATGAAGGAGCCCCAAGTCGCTCTTTTGGAGGAACCAGGGAAACAGTTTAGAGAGGAAGGTCTAATTTTTCCCTGTACATGGTCTACCAGGCGGGGTCTCATTTTGTCAGAAACAAAACAGCGGAGCTGCGGTGCCAGTACCAGATGATTGTGTGTACCCCGGCGCGTCGGGGTGTGCTGTCCCAGGACGTGGGTGTTTGTACTGTTGTGCTCTCTGAAGCAAGGATGACAGGCTCAGGCTGCGGCTGATTTGATCAGATGTCAGCAGCTAGTGCTTTCACCTGATCTACCAGCTGGGTGTGAACGTGAGCAGATGGGGCCGGGCCGAGCGGGGGGCCTCGTGTTTACAATGCTCCCGCACCCCATCGGGGTCCGGTCAGTGGCCCCACAAAGGCGTTTAGACCCAGACTGTTTAAGCATTAATCCGTCAGATGAGCTTGAATTATATCTTCCTTAGGTCCTTTTTTTTTTCTTTCTGCTGCTCTTTCTAATTACTGACTGATTAGTCAAGACAGACGCAACACGCATGTGTACTAAATGTACATTTGGTAATTAACAGTAAAACTGAGGAGGAGTGAGTCAGATTAACATAAAGAATTACGTCCTGATAGGTAAACATGCGCCGCGGTGCTGTGTCTTGTGTGTTTACAAGCATTAATACCCCTCCTTCTCTTAACCAATTAGCTAGAATATGACTAATTAGAGCTTATACATATGCAAACATCCCATCCGGCGCAGTCTCCGCCCACAAGCCATGAGGAGATCAGCCTGACGGTGCAATTGTGTCCCATTAGCAGCAGACGAAACTTTACCGGGCAGGGGTCCTCATGGGGGAGGTGGATTGAAAAGGGGGGGGGGAGCAGCTGTTGCTGTTTGTTTATGCAACTCAGCAACATGCGAGAGGCAGGTCCTTCACACCCCAACCCCCCCACCAGCCCCTCCGTTCTTTCCTCAGCTTGATCTCTGAAGGTTGGGGCTGTTTGAACAATTCCTCCAAGTCCTCCCAGTGTCCTGCACGCCGCCATCTGTCTCCCCAGGAATGTGGGCAGAGTCAGCAACACCCCCCGGCATTTGTCTGGGCCGAGGCGTTCTTCATCCCACACCTCCCACTCGGAATTAAATCTTCTGCTAAGCCACATTTTTTTGTGTATTATTTCGACTTTTCTTAAGAGAAAAAGCAGCGTTTGATTGGATTACCACTGATGTTTACTTTGAACAGTGAATCAAGGCTATTAGGGGTTCTGGAAAGTGACCCAATTACTGCGCACCAGCTCTGAAGAAGAGGGTGCATACAGGTATGCGTGGTGATACTTTCTGAGCTGATTAGGCTGAAATTAATGAAAAAGTAGATCAGATCGGTGCTCCTAATGAAGACTCTAAAAAAGCCTCTTTTCATGTATTCTATTTTCTGGGCTGCCAGATTGTAAAGGCAGCCCTCCTTCTGCTGCACATCCAGGAAATTAAAAGGTATGTGATTCTCTCTGTTATCGCCGAGGTAGGCGCAGGAAGCCAAGACGCCTTGTTGGCCGCTTAGAGAGTGTTGTCATGCCGACCGATTGTGAATATTTACTGAACTCTAACCTTCACTATGTTTGCACCTCTACTTTTTTTTTTTAAACATTGAATTTAATCCCTTTCCTTTATCTGTGTTTCCTCACAGCACCAACTGCTCAACCAAGCAGCCGGTAACCGCAAGTTCAAATGCACAGAGTGTGGCAAGGCCTTCAAGTACAAGCACCATCTGAAGGAGCACCTCCGGATTCACAGTGGTGAGTTACACCCAGGACGCTGCCACACTTCAGGAATGTGCAGGAAATCTCAGTTTTCTTCAGACCCTGCCCACTAGTGATAACATAAGAACATCACAAAGAATGCAAATTCCTAGCAGTGTGTGTAGGTGCAAGACTTGTTAATCCTTGACCTTAGGTCTGATGGATTGGTTGGTGAAATTAGTGTTGCAGTCAAGACCACACCAACCAAGACTAAGGAGTACTAGACAAGGCCAAGACCTTTAGAGGCCTTGGACTTGGTCTTGGACTCTAAATGTCTTGGTCTCGTCTTGGATACGGTACTTCTTGGTCTTGGTTGCTGTGGTCCTCACTACAACACTAGGTCAAATGTGTACTGGAATTTAAGTCAGGGCACTGGAATTTAAGTCAGAAGGCACCAAGTATTCAAAATCAATAATCCACCTAGAAAGTTTGTTTTTTATATTATCTATCTAGGAAGAAAAGTAAAAATGTTAATCCCTTTGATCCAAACTTGACTACCATTGAAAAAAAATGAAACTTCTACTATTAGGAGCATGAATTTCTTGCAATCTCTGAAACAGTATCTTTGGCTAAGGTTTTGTTGCTTTATGACAGGATGTAAAATTGTCCTCAAAACCTGAATATCTTTAGTTGATAAACAGCATCTGAGTGTTGCACCTTAATGCCACAAAAGGTCAAGCAAAGACCTAAGAGATGCATTGGCCTTTGGTGTATTGAAAGATTTCAGAACCGCTCTGTCTAAACTAAAGTAAAATGATTTCTGAGTCAAATTGTTTGAAACTGTGAAAACAGCCGAAATCAAAAAAAAAAAAAATCTTAAATGGATCTCTTTGTCATTTTAGGTGAAAAACCCTATGAGTGTCCAAACTGCAAGAAGCGCTTCTCTCACTCAGGCTCCTACAGCTCCCACATAAGCAGCAAAAAGTGCATTGGCCTGATCGCTGTCAACGGCCGCATGCGCACCAACCTGAAGCCAGGCTCCTCCCCAACCTCAGCCTCGGCCTCGCCCACCAACACTGCCATCACCCAGCTGCGTCAGAAGATTGAGAACGGCAAGTCGCTTGGCCTCTCCGAACACGGGAATCACATGAGCATCAAAACGGAGCCGCTTGACTTTAACGACTATAAGTTAATGATGGCTTCTCATGGATTTGGTGCTCCTGTTCCGTTTATGAATGGAGGTATGGGAGGGAACAGTCCACTAGGGGTAAACCACAACTCGACAGCTCAGAGTCCTTTGCAGCATCTGAGCATGGCCGGCCTCGACTCGCAGTTTGCTGGATACCCAGGTCAGTTGGGAAACAACCTCAGTGAGGTACAGAAGGTTCTCCAGATTGTGGACAACACTGTGTGCAGGCAGAAAATGGACTGCAAGCCAGAAGAGCTCTCCAAGCTCAAGGCCTACATGAAGGAGCTGGGAAACCAGATGGAGGAGCAGAGACAGGGGTTAACATCTCCAGGGGGGCATCAGGCTGGTCTTCCACTGGTCAATCACAATGGTGCCACCAAAAGCATCATCGACTACACGTTAGAGAAAGTGAATGAAGCCAAAGCTTGCCTCCAGAGCTTGACAACAGACTCAAAGAGACAGATTAGCAATATTAAACGAGAGAAATCCAGCCACATGCTCGAGGGAGGTGTGGACGAGAAGGTGCCGGAAAACATGTTTACACCTTACGCTTGTCAGTATTGCAAAGAAACCTTCCCAGGGCCAATACCTTTGCATCAACATGAACGCTACCTGTGCAAAATGAATGAGGAGATCAAAGCTGTGCTGCAGCCCAGTGAGAATCTGATGGCTACCAAACCAGGGATATTCGTGGAAAAGAACTGCCATGCCTCCATTATGTCTGAGAAGGGACTCACTGCCCCCCTCAACCCTTATAGGGACCACATGTCTGTGCTAAAAGCTTATTTCGCGATGAACATGGAGCCGAACTCGGAGGAGCTGCTCAAAATTTCCATAGCGGTCGGCCTTCCTCAGGAATTTGTCAAGGAATGGTTTGAGCAGCGAAAGATGTACGAGTATAGCACTACCAGGACGCCACCACTAGAGCACAGAAACAACACAGATATGGTTGTCGGAACAAATAACCACCAAACTCCACCAAAAGACTCTTTGGCAGCTAGGTCGCCTGTGTCTCTTATCAAACCTGCCAACCGCATCACGTCCCCCTCCATCGCAGAACTCCACAACAACGTCAACAACTGTGATAACTCCCTCAGACACCTGAAGAACCACCAGTTCGGCGGTATAACCAAGTCTGCAGGGGAAAAGTTGGACCACTCCCGCAGCAACACCCCGTCGCCTCTAAACCTATCATCCACATCTTCTAAAAACTCCCACAGCAGCTCTTACACTCCAAACAGCTTGACTTCAGAGGACCTGCAGGCTGAACCCCTTGACCTCTCTCTGCCGAGACTCATGAAGGAACCCAAACATGCACTGACAGTCAAAAGCAGGCCAAAAGTCAACAGCATCACCATCGACCACAACAGCATCCCTTCTCCTCGAGAGCACTTCGAAGAGCCTCTGAACTTGGCCTATCTCAAGAAGGATTTCTCAGGCTCAACTAACAATGGGAACCTTGAAAAAAGCACTAGCCCCATCTTTGGCATTAACCCATTTGCTGCTAAACCCTTGTATACGTCACTTCCACCCCAAAGCGCTTTCCCCCCTGCCACATTCATGCCCCCCATGCAGGCCAGCATACCAGGTCTAAGGCCATACCCGGGCATGGATCAAATGGGCTTCCTACCGCACATGGCCTACACTTACGCAGCAGGGGCGGCTACCTTTGCCGAGATGCAGCAGAGGAGAAAGTACCAGCGAAAACCAGGTTTCCAGGTAAATGAGCCACCTGTGATTTTCGTGAAAAGCCCCAGGCTCACTTAGATTCTCTGAAATGTGCTAAACTAATTTCTGTGCTAATTAAAAGAGTCAGGAGAGAGAAAAGCTCACCTGAGGTAGGATGAACTGGCAAAGTCAATGGAGATAAACAGCTGGGACACCACCCTGAGGTGGGAAAAACCGAGATGTCATTAGCAGTGTAAAGGTTTATGATAATGATACTAGCAGCCAACTATGGGGGAGCTTTTTCTTTTCGAAATAACCGCATCTTTGTGATGTTTTAATGCAGCCTGAAAAAGACATACATTTTTATCTGCCGATGCATTAGTGCTCCCATCTTCCTCTATAGCCAGCCTGAGCTCAGTTATTTGTTATTAAATATGGGTGAAAGGCCTTTGTAAAAATGACAAAGGTGAGGCCCGGAGCAGTGCACTTCTCTAAAATTTCCTATTGCGGTTTTTGCCTGCATTTTAAAGAGAGCTGAAGCCAAAATGAGCTTCTTCACTACATGTGGATTAATAATGCACAGTCTCCATGTTCATTACCAGTGAATGCTGAAGGCTGTTTAACATAGAGGGAACCATTTTGATGAAAAAAAGTATTAATAATGTTTCCTATTCTAAGTTATTAAATTAGATTTTAAAAATACAGCTACAGGCGTTTAGTTCAAATTGATTGCAGAGTGATAGTGGTCCGTTCTTAAAACACAGTGCAGCACTTTCCTCACATTATCACACATATTCATTAAAGCAGGCTTTGGTGACTCAATATTGGCCATTAAGGTGCACCTTCTGATTATAATCATTATATGGGTTTGCAATTTCAAGAATGGCTCGCTGCGTCTCCTCTAATGTTGTAATATTGTCCTCCATCAATTTGAATTTCAGAGTAATCTTCATCATAAAAGGGGAAGGTTTTTAAGAAATGTGCAGAATTAACACCAGTTTAAAATTAGCCGGAGCTAGCTGTGTTTCATAACGAGAAGGCTGTCAGTTATAAATGGGAGATATTATTCCAGAGCTGAAAGTTTTATAAGGAATAAACGCTTGTGGGTGCCGGTTATCAAAAATGCATGAGAACTCACAGCATTGTGTTGAGTTTAAGGCTTTGAATGGTGTCACACTTTACTTTCTATTGCCTCAAAAATATATCAGCTTTCTTGTTCTGTTTTGGGGTTTTTTCTTTTTTTTTTGCTCCTGGAAAAAATTTGCATCCGGTTGTTGTTCAAATTAGTTGGACTGTGACTATATTATGAAAATTGCTAAAGAATTTGTGTTTTTATTTAAGCGGTTTTATGTTTTAAGTGTTTTTTTCTTTTACGACCAGATTTAGATTAGAAATTAGCATGTCAGCAATTTTTTTTGTTTAAATTTAGCAGAGATATCTTTTTATCTGCTTTTTTTTTTTTTGTATCCCACCAAACATTGAATGGTAGCAAATCAATATCAAGGAGATTGACCATTAAAAGAGGATTATCAAATTAGCAATAGGTAGATAGTTAGCATTTAGCTTGTTAGCTAATATTTTTTTTTGTTTAATTTCTCAAAGTGATATATGTAAATTATATTGAGGATAATGTTGCAACATCTATATTCTAATAGGTTTTATTTGCTGTATTAAAACTTTTTTCTAAGAAAATACTCACTAGAAATGCATTTTGTTCTTTTAAAACTTATATTAGAAGCAGAGCATTCTCAATGAAAAATGTAGCATAGATAAACTAGCTTCTCAAATATCTTCAAGTAAAAACATTTTTTAATTATTGTTTTTTGTTAGAAGTAGATAAAAAAACAGATTTCAAAGTAAATATTTATTTTTAACTCTATTTGCTGTTTTGTTTTTTCAATCAAAGATAAGCAGCCTGTGTCTGACCCTTTGTTGATTATCAAAGGAAGCTGTTAGCTTATCACCAAAACTTTTATGTTTCTTTGTTTTATGTCTCACATCATAAATTAAAAAATTAGAAATCAGAATTTATCACCAAATTAAATTTAGGCATGTTTATTCCGGAAATATGTCATCTATTGTTCAAAGTCTTAGACTCTCCAATAAATATCAGGCTGTGATCGTTTGGCGCCTGATCAGTTTAGCATGTTAGCAGCTAACTGTTTTCAACAAAACATTTAATCTTAGTCCAGCCACTTGGTTCAGCTTAACATTTTGTGTGAATTTGGACAGTTTATTGTTTTGCCAAATCTACAGTATCCTAGTTTTTTTTTAGGATTTAGCTAATTAACATGTAGACTGCATTTCCTTGTTTAGCTTAGCTTTAGCTCCTAAATCAGATAATTTGAGTATTAGCATATTTACCTTTAAGCACACATAACATTAGGATACATTTTCAATTAAATATTTGTTTCGTTGACTATTGTTTTTTGACAAAATTGAATAAAATAAAAGATTCATAATTTAACATAAAGCAAGAAAAATATCTTGGGCTTTTGTAATATTTAGCTACACACCTTAAATTAACAGGAAACTCCACTTTTATTTAAAAACCTCTCTTAATCCTCTAGGATTTATTTAACGTCACATTGCTTATTATTTTTTTGCCTTTTCTCTCTCTGTTCTTCTTCTCTAAGGGGGACCTTCTTGACGGTACACCAGATTACTTGTCAGGGCTGGACGACATGACAGACCCCGACTCCTGTCTGTCGCGGAAGAAGATAAAGAAGACCGAAAGTGGTATGTACGCGTGTGACTTGTGCGACAAAACATTCCAGAAGAGCAGTTCCCTTCTAAGACACAAATATGAACACACAGGTATATACTGTTCTAGACCCTTATTTTAAACCCCATGCTTTTTTTATTTTATGTTTTAAATGTTTGTGTTGCCAAATCCTACCAGTAAATACTTATATATTTTGTTTGATCTCCCTTTTTCTCCTTTTTTTTCTGTTCTGTTCAATCCTTAAGCTGTATATGTAAACCAACCCCTAACTTGCTTCTTCATTGACAGGGTTAAGATGCCATGTGATGCATTTGTGTGTTCCTTTTTACAATAGGAGTAATTAATGCAGGTAGCCAAAGAAAAGGGAGCTGTACTCTTTTCTAATCGTATTCTGTTAAAACCATTTTGCTATCTTAAAAGATACACACCAATTCACCTTGATATATAAAGAAAAGGGGAAAAAGGAGCTTCTTAATGCTTTTATCGGCCCCATTATTGGCAGTAGATCATATCAGCAAAGCCACAGGAGCTCAGTCCTGATAAGAAGTCTTTCATTATAGTTATTATAAAGAGATCCTCTTTCACAAGGTTGCATCATTTATTTTATCAGCTATCAGTAGCTCAGAGTGCTCAAAGCTTTATGCAGCTGTCTTGCTATCTGCTTGAACCAAAAAAAGCATGAAGGGTGCACTTTTACCCTGAAAGCTGCCTCTTTTTAAGTTCTTTTTGAGCTGGCAGCTGGAGGTGCAGTGGCTGCTGTACCTGGAAGGGGGAAGTAGCTACATAAGTTTTAGTTGTGGTGTCCCACAAGGTTCTGTTCTCGGCCCACTTTTATTTACTATTTATTGGTATCTCGGGATTAGTTTGTGGAGTTCTAAAACATCTCTTGCCATATGTATAATGATGATGAGTAGAGCATTTTACAGCCTAGCATGTTTGAATAAAACATTAAAGGTGTTTTAAGTACTATTTGTGTTCGCCTTAAGGAGATCTTTGCCATATCCCTGAACTTGATATGCATTTAGAAATTAGGATAACCGCTCGCTCCATAATCTGTCCTCCCATAGTGAAAGGAAATTAAATAATGAATGTGTTTGCTTGCTATGACTTTTGTAAGTTGTTGTTTGCTGGAGTGATACATCCATCTAAGGTCTCGTCCCTCTTCCTGTTGTGTCTCCGCAGGCAAGAGGCCGCACCAATGCCAGATCTGCAAGAAAGCCTTCAAACACAAACACCATCTCATCGAGCACTCGCGGCTGCACTCCGGCGAGAAGCCGTACCAGTGCGACAAGTGCGGGAAGCGCTTCTCCCACTCGGGCTCCTACTCGCAGCACATGAACCACCGTTACTCCTACTGCAAACGGGAGGCCGAGGAGCGGGAGGCGGCCGAGAGAGAGGCACGTGAGAAGGGCCACCTGGAGCCTACCGAGCTGCTCATGAGCAGGGCGTACTTGCAGGGCATGACTCCTCAGGGCTACCCGGCGGAGTTGGCAGAGCGCGAGGCCATACTGAGGCACGACGGCGTGAACGGAGGGATCAGGGCAGAGGGACGGAAGGAGGTGGAAGGAACGTACGCAAAGATAGGACGGAGGGATGATTTTGAGGAGGAGGAAGAGGAGGAAAGCAAGAGCATGGACACGGACCCGGACACATTGAGGGACGAGGAGGAGAACGGGGAGCACTCAATGGACGACAGCTCGCTGGACGGCAAAACAGAAACCAAATCAGATCATGAGGATGCGATGGAGGACGGCATGTAATAAAACGGAAGGACAGGGGGGGGGGACATTTTTTAATGAAGCTTCCCATCTTAAAGTTTTCATTTTGTCTCTTTGGGTTCAGTATTCTCACCTGCTCGGTTTAAAACGCCGTGTTTTAAGCTGCACGTGCCTGAAGCTTCAGGGAAGCTCTCTTTGGGACGACGTCTGCCTGATAGGGACGGGGGACTCAAAAATCAATCCGAAGTTACGGGAGGCGCGGGTTTGTGAAATAAGCTGCATTATGCAAACCGAACAACAAATAAATGAATAAAAAAATGTACAGTACTAAGGCCTAAAACAACGTGTGGTGCTAACCTCCTGTGTTCCATAGTATTTATAGCACAACTAGTGACTTGTACAAATTGCACTCCGCTTCTATAATCATGAACAAAAATAATAAAAAGTATTGCCTATGTATATATTTATACAGTGTTGGAAAAGAGGAGTATTACCTGCACTGCAGTCCTTCAGTATTACCACCTACCTGCGTTTTTTTGGTGTCGTCCTTATTTCTTGAAACATCTCCAGCCGCACTGTTTTAGGCCTCTTGAATTGAATCAAATGAAGGAATTTAAACTGTGTTTTTTTTGTTTGTTTTTCTCAAAGAAACTTTAAAGAGACCTTTGTTTTAAGGGAAAATGACAGTTTATGGACGGAGCATAGGGGGAATAAAAAGAAGAAAAAAATGAAGGAAGAAGCCTTTGTAAGGTGTTTTTTGATAAGAAAAAAGAAGCCTTATATGCAAACCTTTTAACCTGTGTGTTTTTCTGCAAGTGCCACCCTCGTATTGTGTAAAAGGACGGTTCGGTTTGTTATTTTTTATTCTTTTTTTTTGTTTCGTTCTTCTTCACCAGCTTCAGTATTATGATGAGATGGTTCACCGTTGTTCTCCGAAGCACCCGTGTCAGTATTAAAGACGTATAGGCAGCAGTTTTTCCTTTAGTTTACATTATGTTGTGCAATGTTTTCTCAGCTCTTTTTCTTTTTAAACTCTCTCAGTATTACAACCAAACCGTTTTTTTTTTTTCCTTTTTTGATTATTTATGTGGCCCATTTTATATTTCCTAATTTTATTTATTTCATACTGTTGTGTACAGTACTATAGTTCTTCAATATATAGATATATTTTAGTAAAAAGGAACATGTTGTCGATCATAGGGGCAAATTTTACGTAAAAAAAAAAAAAGAGCATTTATTGTGTTTTGAAACATTGTGAAGTTTTATTCTTATTTTATTTTTTTTTTCTTTTACTTTCCAGTTACTGGAAGAAAAAATCCAAAATTTGGGAACTTTTATACAATTGTGAAAACACTGTATTTTCGACTGAAAAAAAACAATTCCACTTTCTTCATCTTTGTTTTCTTTTTTTAAGCTGAAAAAAACAATGAAGAGGGACTGTTAAATACTATGTATGATATGATGACTGAAGAAGAAATCTTTCCTGAAATGTCTTTGTAAAAGTATTATGGATTCTTAATTTGTAATTTTCTCTTGAAGATGACCCTGCTCGAATAAAAAGTAGCCAAATTACAGAGTACTGAACCCTTCAGCACTTGGTTTTTCTTGCCATCCAGCTCCTCTTGCACCTCCTCCTCCTCTCATATGCACGTTATTCCAGAGCTGCAGTGGAAGGAGTGCCTGCTCCTCATTATTATGCTAATTAGATACAGTTTCAGTGCTCATTTTCAGGCGGATCAAAGCGAATTGACCTCGGCGCTGCTGCTTACGTCTCACTCAGATGAAGCTAAACATAGATTCCACATTTTTCCACCTGTTTATGCTTTAAACAATAATCATCAACAAGTTTTTAATAATTCATATGCTTCCCTCTGTCAGTAAGCTCCTACAGAGGCACCACAGCACCGTAAACACAAAACAAGTTTTAATCCGCTGCAGAAAATAGTCCCCCTTGAAGCTTCTGCCTCATTATTCTGAAATATTTAAGCAAATAAATCTAAATATTTTTAGATTAATATTTTTCCTTTTTTAAAAACTTTTAAAAAATAATTTTAAGTATTACACTTAGTTAATATTTAAAAAGGTACTAGTAACAAATATCTTTTTTTTCTTTTGTTATAGAGATTCATCATAGATTGATTTATTTGAATTATTTACTTTTTGGGATAAAATAAATTTTTTCTTCCTGAATAAAAAAGAAAAGGTCTGAATTTAGATATTTTTAAAAAATCAAGTACTTTTCTGTTTTGCAGGCTTAAAAACTCTATACTTTAAATCTCTAAATGTATTCAAAATTCAATATTGTATATTTATTCAATCAATAATGTCCTCCTGATTTAACAAAAAAAAATCCTTTCATAAAAAAAAAAACAACTCAATGTCATAGATATTTTATTGTTTTAAAACGTGTTTTGAGGAAATCTTTTGGATTATGTTGAAAAAACAAATTAACATTTCATTGATTTCTTGCGTTAAAGATAAAACATTAATCATTATAAACAGCAATTAAACCTTTTTTCAACCTTAAATTCAGATATTTTTTTGTATTGATCAGTTTCTTTCAATATTTGTATTGATTCTGTCTATATTGGCTCAGTAGTCGCGTAAAACATATATCTGTAATTATTTTTATAACCTTCAGCACTATGATTAAAATCCTTGAAATATTAAAACTAAGATCTATTCTTCTGAGGCTCTTTGCACTGGAACTACAAATCTGAACACTTGGGATTAAAAAGAGATTTCAAATGGAAAAGCTGATGCGGCAACAAATGTTTAAGAACATGTTTGCAAAGATTAACTGTTAAAATTAGGAGGAAATTAAGATTATATATTGATTGACTGGGCAAGAAGGGTTTATTTATGTAGATATTTTCCAATTCTAAGTGCTGTAGATGAAGGGAAAGAAGAACATTTTTAATTGCATAAAATTTTATATGATTTTATTAAAAAAGGAAACAGGAAGAGTTGCTCTTTAGGATCCCTGCTGGTGTCTTTCCATCCTGCTGGAGGCCAATAAACCAGAAAAGCTCCTTTAAATGTTCAGGCATCGCCACAGACGCTAAAACCAAAGGTGACACATCTTCTAGATGGTGGATTTCTACAGTTGACATCAGAACCAAAGGATATTTATGCAGATGTTCACTGGGATGTGAAACATTAACGTTCACATGTTTAGATGAGCAGCAGCAGTTGATTCTCCAGTCCACTGCTGACATCTTTCCACCCTGACATTGTGTTAACTTCAGCTACTCAGTTTGTTTTTCTACAGATTAATGAGATTTATTTCCGCACAAACCTAAAGCGTGTGTATTAGAAGCTTCTCTATGAGGTAAAAATACTAATACAACTAAAAGGTATGGAGGACCAACTCTGCCATATTTCAAAATAAAGAAATGAATAAATACTTAATAAATAAATAAGCATACAATTAATTGCCCCCCAAAAAATACAATAAACAAATAAATGTAGATAGAAATTAAATTATACAGTGAGAAATAAATGTATATATATCTTTTAATTATATCTTTATATATCTTTATTTATTTATTACTTATATTTTTAAGTATTTATGTGCATGTGATAATATTTTTTGTCTGTTTTATTCTTCCTTTGCATTTTTTCAACCTATTTATGTCATTTTAAAATTTCTGTATGCATTTCTGCCTCATTATGCAAATGAGGAGGGGTGTGTTTTAGGTAAAATAATATTTATTTATTTTTTAAATATGGCAGAGTTGGTCTTCCATACATTTGTTGGTGTTTTTGAGGCTAAAATCATGATCATTTCTCAACCGGAGTTTGAATTAAACAAAAAAGAAACACCTTGTTGTTTTAGAGCAACCAGTAAAAGTCTTCCGCAGATATTTGCAAAAGACTAATAACTAAAACTAGACAGATTTCCTTTGTATTAAATGCAGAACAAACACGTTTGAACTTTACTTCCTTACTTTTAAACGGTCAGCAGTGAGGGAGGCGGATTCCCTCCCTCCATGGAGCAGGGCCTCGTTTTTCTGAATCCACATCCCCTGGCCCTGACAGGTGGATTCCAGCTGAGGGGTCCTCTCCAGCGGAGGAGACGCCCGTCTCCATCAGCCACTCCAGCCCTGCTGTGCAAAGTAAAAGCAACTTCAAAAGCCAGAGATGAAAGCGCCAAAGGTTGAGCGATGCCAAAAGACAGGAACGCGCTCTGCATATTCTGATTTTCCTATCGATCGGCCTACCGTCGGATCATTTGTGAACCGTTTCTTTAGATAAAAGAAGGGAAGGGGGGGTGTCTTAAATGATTAGCTGATGAATTTGATAATGTGTTGCGAACAATTACAAATGCAAAGAGAAGAGAGGGAGCGAGGGCTCGTGTAGAGATGAGCAAAGAGGGGAATCCTCTGGAGTGCATCGCTATCATTAGGGGGAGAAATTTCAACCTTCCTCTGCTTTTACATTTTACATCTGTTGGATTCCGACTCTTCCACTTCACAGCTGACTAATAGGGAGGTCAAAGGTCGGCCATAGATGTGATGAAACATTCCTGCAACCCCAGAGTGGTGCAGAAAGAGGAAATTTACATTCATTAAACTGGGCTGCATGGAGGGAAAAGAGGAAAAAAAGGTGCAGAAGAAACAGACTTTTTACTGCAAACGGACGTACTTTTTAGGTATTTTTAGGTATCTATACTTTACTCCATTACTTGTTTTTCTTCCTACTTCTGACTAATACTCATTACACTTTCACACAAGTATCTGTACTTTCTATTCCTTAGATTTTTAAAACAAACGTTACTCGTTACTCTTGGCTTCAGTTTAATGTTTCTAAATATTTATTTCATGTCATGTGCTCCATCCAATGTAGATCATTGGCTCCATCCACGTCTAGTGAAAACTAGTGTAATTGGATGAGTCATATAACGCAAACACTCATTGGTTAGCTAAAGGAAATCATCAGAAGCAAGCAGCTGTTCTTCAAACTGCAAACGTGAATTGTCTATGTCATGCTACAATGTAGGGTTCAGAAAAATATGCTGAAATGTCTAAAAGGTCGGACACAGGCCAGAGCGTACCGGGGAACGGAGACCAAGAAGACCTCCCTCATCCTTGGCCCTATCTCAATGAATTTTTCGAAATGGTCGGAAAATTGAGCTTTAAATTCATATAGCGGCATCTGGCTGTTTATTTAAAGGTTACTTTATACTTTTATACTTTAAAGGCATCCTATGCAACATTTTTCAGTTAATGTGTTCCATAACGTTTTGGATGATTAAATGAGTAATTTCAGGTCGAATAAAGGTTTCCTCAGCCGCCCTGGTGGTCTGTAGGGGAAATACCGCACTTGCAATTGCAGGAGCCCTCGGCCCGCACCCACAGGCTCAGAAGTCTCGTGCATCGCGAGAGTCGGTCCTGCTTTACGGCGAGAACTGCTACACACCCCCAGTGAAAGGCATGCTCGTTGCTAGCGCAGTGGCGATATTTGTGCAGTTATCATGGCGGAACCAGCGAGAAAACAGCGAAAGCCAATGTCGGAAACATGCTAAATTTTCAAACTCGAAAATTGGAACAAAATAGTCACTTACCGCAGTAGATATGGTGATTCGTTGCGTTCGCCTGTCTGCTAAGCTCAAAACAACAGCGCCTGGTTTGACGGAGAAACCAGGAGAACAGCTGAGCATATTTAAGACAGTGCACTTTTACTTTCGCCCTCTGGGGGGAGCCTCGCTGGAAAATCAACACCGGTTGCATAGTATACCTTTAAGTAGTTTTTGGGGCACATACTTTTTCACTTTTACTTGAGTAAAGAGGTCAAGTAGATACTTCAACTTTTACCAGGCATGGCTGGGTGAGTTTCTGCCTCAAACAAAGGATTCGACGATGCTGGTGTCTTGGTGCACGAGGTGGAATATGGGAACTCTGGAAAACCTCCTGGATATAAATTGTCTTTATACAAACATAGAGAGGCCGCTCATGCTGCTAATGAAAGCAGGAGTTTTAGGAGCAAACCAGGAGGCAGAGCCATGCAAAGCTCAGAGAAATGACTAGACGCTTTCAATGTCATGGTCTTGGTTCTGTTGTACTTTACTTTGCTCCTTGTGTTCTAGTTTTATTGGTTTAATTCCAGTTTTGTTATTTCTAGATTTATATTTTCATGTTTTTCTGTTGTCCTCTGTTGCCCTCTTGTGTGTGTGTGTGTTCCTTTCTCCTTGGCTCCCTCGTTGTCTCCTCACACACCTGCTCCTTGTCTGCTCGTTAGCCCTGCCTTTGTCTCAGTTAGCTACATATGCTCTCCCTCTGCTCTCACTCTTTGTTGGTTCCTCTGTTGTTGCTGGTCCTGTCATCGCTGTCGTCGCCTCACCTCGTCTCTCCCTGGCTCCTTGTACGTGTTTTCCCTTGATGTCTCCATGGTTCTGGTCTGTTACATTTTTAGTTGGATTTTTGGACTGCCTTTGTTAACCATTTTCATCATTAAAACTACAAGTATTCACTAGTGATGGGCAAGTGAAGCCTCATGAAGCAATGAAGCTTTCCAACGCAAAGTGTTGAAAAAAGTTCATTACTCGATGCTTCATTCATCACTCACTAGTGACATCTGCTGGTGAAACTGTAACAGCCTTGTTACTCAGTTGGATCATACTTCCAAATATTAGGAAATGCAATATTGTCACAAAGTTTTCATCAAACTCATGTTTAGTAAGAGGAGAATCCTATTTAATCGTCATGTTTTAATGATTAAAATAATTTGTAGCCAATCTAATCCTTGACCATCAGTGGTGGTGTTAGGTTTTCTTTTATGTCATGGACTTATTAGACAATGAAGATATGTGTTACTTTAATGTATTGAGAACTGAGTGACTGTTGCTGCAGACTCTGTATACTTTGAGCTTGAATCTTGCTTCCTTAAAGACAGAATTTGTTTAAAATCATCTCTTCCTAGGAGTTCTAGTTCTGATTCTTAATATTAAGTTACACATAGAGTTTGCCTCTTCTAATGGCTTTTAGTCTGGTTTTGATGTGTGATTCTGATGCATCTCCTGATTAAACAAAAGAAAATATAGAAATTTCTGGATTTTAGGTTTAATTGTTTTTATTTAGGATTAGGACTTTTTTTCACTGTTTCAGGTTGTGATTGTGATCTGTCATCTCATAATACTCCCACATATGAGAGGTTTTTCTCTTTTTTGACGGCTCCATTTCAACCACTGCTGATGAAAACTGTTCTGCTGATACCAAACCACCTACTACAACCCACGAAGCAACAGGATTCATCGCGCTTTTATTTTGAAAACCGACACGCAAAATGAAGCAGTCACGTGACCAATGCAATGCGAGGCCTCGTTTGTTGCCAGTCACGTGGTTTTCAACAAGACAACACAGGCCTCGAAGCGGGGCTTCACTGACATGCCCTCTTATTACTCGGTACAAGCCTCGAAGCCTGGCTTCAGATAGCCCATCACTAATTTTCATCATTAAAACTACAAGTATTCACCTCATCCTCTCTGTCTCTGCATTTCAGTCCTCCAAACCACAACCAAAACGTGAAATTCCATTACAAATCTGCACAAAACTATTCTGCTAATTTTGGTGATACAAATTCTATCAATTTCTGTATTTCCATTCAATAAGACATACATTTAAAATTGCACTTCAATACGTTTGTTGATGTGATAACTCCTGAAAACAACATGGCAGGAGTGGATGTAAACACAACAGATAGATCAGCCTCGGCTCTAGTGGGCGCCATCCTCTTCCAACTGCTTCCAGTTTTATTTCTTCGCCTTACAAGGCAGTAAGTTTCAGCTATAGAAAACATGACTAAAAAAACACTTCATAGAAGCTTAGAAAATTGTTTTCCCAACATAAACACAGCTAATGTGAGAGTCCAGGAGTAAGTTACTGTGGTAGATCGCTCATGTAGTTTCCTCTCAATCTGCAGGTTTACTAGTGGTTCCTAGAGTTTCTAAAAATAGAATGGGAGGCAGATCTTTTAGTTATCAGGCTCCTCTCCTGTGGAACCAACTACCAATTTTAGTCAGTGAGGCAGACACCCTGTCTACTTTTAAGGCTAGGCTTAAAACTTTCCTTTTTGATAAAGCTTATAGTTAGAGTGGCTCTGGTTATCCTGAGCTATCTCTATAGTTATGCTGCTATAGGCTTAGACTGCTGGAGGACATAGGGGCCCCTTTTTCCTCATTCTGCTTCATTCTATCTCTATTCTGCCACTCTGCAGAATCTGTTAGTTCAATCTCTAACATTCTGCTCTCTGCTTTCTCTCATAGTAGCTTCATCTGGTCTGTTCCTGTTTGGCTGTGACTCCATCCTGGAGAGAAATATCAGCTGTCCTGCTGCTATCAACACCTTTGTTAATAGATGTTGGAGATCGGCCTGTTTTTTTTTTTTTAGTTTAGTCCAGTTTCTGGCTGGATGTGTTCTCTTCATCCATGTGTGTTTCCTGGACGGGCCCGCCTTTTACAGCTGCTTTTTGTATCTCTGCTTCTGTCTCCTTGAACCCCAGTCGGCCTCAGCAGATGGCCGCTCACACTGAGCCTGGTTCTGGTGGAGGTTTCTTCCTGTTAAAAAGGAGTTTTTCCTCTCCACTGTCGCTGCAAGCATGCTTAGTGTGAGGGATTGTATTTGAGTCAATGAGTCAATGCAATCAACTGGTTTTCCTTAGATAGAAAACTTTGTATCAATTTGACTGTATGATCTGGTTGAACTGTAAAGTGCCTTGAGATGACGTGTTGTGAATTGGCGCTATAGAAATAAATTGAATTGAATTAGATCTAAATTTAGAACAGAGACTAAAACAGAACAGGTTTAGATTGTCTCCTGGACCTGAAAATGAAAATATAGCAGTGTGTCTTAAAATGTGTAAGATGCATCTAAATTGAACCCAAAATAGAACTTTTAGTTTGTAAATTTAAGTGTGAAGCACGGAGGTGGAGTATTCATGATTTCAGGATCTTTTTAGCTGCAATGGACATATGTTAATGCAGCCTCAGACAACCAGCTGGACCTCAGAGGTCGACCTGCTGCCTCCGCTGGTCCTCTGGTGTTTATGTTTTTCACTGTATGTTGTTTCCAAACTGCTTTAAAATCTGACCTAAAGATCCCGGGTTCCCTCACACCTCGCCTCTGTCTGACTCCGCCTCCACAGCCCCGTCTGGACCTCGGTGATCCTCATCTCCGCTGATGTAAGACGACGTTTGGAGCTCGTAGAACATTTAAAAGGCAGGGAAAAACAACAACCCAGGCGTGTAGTAGTAATTCATACCAGTGTCATGCAGCCATATGCCCGCTCCAGATTGGACAGCTGAGCTCCGATGATTCACTGCTGGGCCTTGCTTGGACCAAAGCTAAGTGTACGTTTTGCCTCAGGCTGCTCCGCTGCCTCCACTGATTATCTAAGCAGGAAAATCGACTCGTTTTAGAAACACTCCTCTTTTATTCTCTTACTCATCTTCTCCAGCTTTTGGTGTTTTACTCGCATCCTTCACCCTCATAAACAAAAAATCCATATTTCTGCTCCTTTATTAGGGAAAAGGAGACATGTCACAGAGTGGAAAAAGGGAGGGACTTAAAGCTACGAAAGGAAAACATGGAAGAAGAAGGAAAAGTAAGAGTGATAGAGCATGACAGAGCACGGCGGAGGCCAGAGGATGAAAATAGGTTTGAGGTTTTGTTGAAAGAAGCAGTTTTTTCCATCTTTAAGTCGGCCAGGGCTCTGCTGGAGAACAGATTAGTGCCTGAAATAAAACAGGAGGTTTGCATCATTTAAATAAAGGACCAACGGCACAGAAAACAAGGAAACTAAAGAAAGAACAGATCAGGGGAGGGAAACAGGTGCCATCGACACATTTCACATAATATGCTAATTTTCTCTCAGTAAATCAGTGATCCAGTTAATCTGCAGGCCTCGGTCAGAGATAGTTTCAGTTTATTGTCTGTTTTCTTTAAAGGTGATGATGCAGCAGCAGAAGGAAAATCAAACATTCAAAATTTTTTAACATGTAAAGATCAAAAACATTTGCTCTGCATCTTTTCTTCTAACTTCCCTGCCCTTGCTGAGGACAACCGTCCCCACAGCCTTATGCAGCCACCACCATGTTTCACTAATGGTGCATTCTGTCATGATTTGGTTTGCTCTCCCTTAATTAGTCATTCCTTTCACCTGTCGTTTTCCCTCCCTGCCTCAATTATAATTTATTCCTCTCACCTGTTTCCTCTTGGTTATATTCAGTTCAGCCTGAGCATTCAGCACCAGATCATTACTTGTCTTTCTGTTAGTCTTCTGAGTTTTAGCCTTGGTTCATGTCCTGGATCCTGGCAGCCAGTGGAAAGAGGGTTTTTGTGTTTGTCTCGTCTCCTGATTGTCCACTGTTCCTCCCCCGCAGAGTCCTCTGGGTTTTTGGCTCTATATGTGGGGAGGTTCAGCTTTTATCTCAGTAAGCCTGGCTCCAGGGAGGAGACCAGTTTAAAGTCCTGCATCAAGTTCTGGTTCCACGTCCTGTCTCGACTACCCTCTTCCACTGAGCCTGCTCATCTGCACCTGATCCTGACTGTCTCTCCTTGAATACTGGGTCCATCTGTCCTCGGTTCATGACACATGTCTTAGCTTTCTGTCACTGTGTGGAGCACTTTTTTCCACATGCTGCTGGAGTATAAATGTTCAGCCATGTTTGGTCAGGCAGCTGCTAATTAACCATAAAATCAGGCTACTGAGAGCCGTACAAAGAAAATGATCCACATATGTAGTTTCTGACTGTAGAAGGTTAGAACTATCGTGGTGCTATCATGGTACATTGCCAGAAGCTAGAGCAAATTTGCCAATTTTTTTTCCCTGTTGAGTCTCTTTTTCCAACCTCTATCTGCTTTATGATCTCTTGATTCTGGACTTTCTGTCAAAGTCTTTTGGTTCTTTTTAAGTGTCTTTTTTGGGTTTGCAGTCATACTTTGACTCGTCTTTCTATGTTTTCTAGTTTATTGGTTTAATCTTCATTTTGCATTATTTTAGTTATTTTGTATTCTAGTTCTTATGTGTTACCCCTCTGTCTCTCCCTTGTGTCAGTCTCCTTTCTCTAGCTCCCTTCTAGACTCCTCTGTCCACACCTGCTCCCAATCTGCTAATTAGCCTGGTCTTTGTTTAGACTCCCATTTATACACCTCATGTTCAGTTACTGCTGGTTTCTTGTTGTTGTTAGTTGTTTCCACATCTCTGGCTCCAAATGTGAGTTTTTCCTGATGTTTTCTGGGCTTTTTTGTATTTTGGACTTTTGGATTTTTGCCTCAGTTACTTCATTTAACCTGCAAGAACTCATCTCTACCTCTTAGTCCTCAACCAACCTCCAACCACATGTTGACGCCCTCTCTGTTTAGATCCACAATAACTTTATTCTGCATCTAAAAGGTTCATTTAGCTCTTTTTCTCATCTGAAAATGTTCTCATGGAGTATAAGCTTAATGTCACATTTGAAAGGAGTCTGTTTAGGCGTGGATGAGGTGAAAGTAGAGGAGATTCTCAGACGTTCGACCTCATTAGATTATTTACATATCCCCATATGCAGGCGGGGGCTAATGAAGGACGAGGCTGGGCGAAGACCAGACGAGGCAGAGATTGCCCTCCTCTGACCTGGCAATGGCTGCTGGGAGGTTCAATGACATGTGAGGAGGAAGAGAGTGCATCTGACCAGCAGGGATTAGCCAATGGGAGCGTCAGAAGAGCAGCCAGCTGTTGATTCTGGCTGGACAGAGAAGAGTCTCTGAGCAGGTGGTGCAGCCCGGTGCCAGCGGTGCTACAGAGGGCAGGGAGGAGAGGAAAAACAGGCTTAATATGCCTGAAACACTCAGCCTTTGTTTCCCAGAGATGATTCAAATTGGAAGAAATGTCAACTTATCTTGTTAAAGTTTTAAGCTTTGGATCGAGATAATCTGGTGCATTATTGTGAGAATGAATTAAAATTATCCAGTTATTCCCTCTTTGGTTTTGTTATGGCGTGATGAAGAGCAATGAACCCAGCTGACAGGTCAGGGAGGAACTTCTGGAGGAGCTTAGAGCAGAATTTGGCTCTAAAATAATAGAAGCTCCTAAAGTTCTGTTTAATCCATCAGATGTCTTAAATCCAGGACAATCGAGGAGGAAAACCTGTTAGCAGACCGAGTCTGGTGTAAAGTTCTCCTTCCAGAAGGACCACCATCCTAAACAAACAGCAAGAGACACAATGATAGGTTTAGATCAGGGCTCTGCAACTTTTCTAATCCAAAGAGCTGTTTAACCCCAAGGCCAGCGAAGTAAAAATCCTTCAGAGCCGCTAACGCTACATGGGCTTAAAATGAAACAAGACATATTAATTTTAATAAATATCTGCAATATAAAACCTGCTGTCATTTTAAACAAAAAAACATGTATTTCCATTTTTAGCTTTTAAAATAAGAACAAAACATGAAAGAGTTAGAAATCCAGTTTTGTGTGGGTTGTGTTTTTGTTTGTTTTCCCTCCACCACCAGGTGGCGCCTGGTTCTCGTTGGCTTCTCACACACCTGCGGATGGTTACCTCATTACTGGAGGATTCTTAAGCTGCTGACTGCCACTACCTCGACGCCAGGTAGTGGCAGTGTTTGCCAGGTTTGGGTTGTCTAACAAAGCTGAGTTTTGCTGAGTCAAACTGAGTTTTTGTCAACCTGAGTCTAACCTTGTTGTTTTTGTCTTTGCCTCTCAAACTGGAGGTTTTGGACCTTCTTCCCCTGGAAGGATTGTCTGAGTTTCAAACTGGTGGTTTGTATCAACTTTTCCCCAAGGGATTGCTTGGGCTTCTCTCTGAGCAGGGGATTCATCTCCACACGAAACCATTCAAGTACCGCAGGAAATCTAAGCGGCAGTCAGCTCCTCCGTTCCTCAAGGAAACACCTCAACCTGGGTAAACCCTGTCCGCCCTCCAACAAGCAAGTCATTTACTGGAACAACCCACACCGACTGGATTCAAAGAAAGACACCTTTTACTGAAAACGTGAGTCCTGTTGCCTTTATTCCCTTTTTCTTATAAAAAACACAAATTTCCCTCTGAGCCCGAACTAACCGCAGAATCTTCCCCTTCACTTTTCAGTCCCGGTTCGCCAGTGTTCAGAACAACACTGGATCCTTCTCTACCAACTCACAATGAACCGGTTAAACCTTCCCCTGGTCTCTCTGTTTGGTTTTCTGCATATGGGTCAGATCTTTGAATAAAATCATGACAGAAAGTTTCATAACAAGGAAGCATTGATCTTAGATTTTCTTCTATAGGATTTTATTTAATGTAAAATAAATCAATACAGGTTCCAAGCTAATGACAAAAAATATAGTTCTAAAAAAATTTCCTAATTCTTTTATGTAATTCTGTAGTAAAAATGTCAATAAAATTTTATTTTTAAAATGACTTTATCATTTTCCCTACGGTAATAAGAGCCATTGTTGAAGGTCCAAGGAACCACATGTATGTAAGAATGGCCTAGTCAAAGTCCAGCCCCAGTATTAATTAAAAATCATCTGTTCGATGTGAAACTTGATGTTCAAACTCTCTATTCAATCTGACTCAGTTTGAACTTTCATTTTCAAAGATTTTCAAGCAAAAATATTTAAATTCCAGAGTTCTTGGGACATTTTGTGGTGCATATCAACATAAAACTCCAGAAAATTATCTCACAGCTTTACAATCGCCTAAAATCATGTAAAAAAAAAAAAAAAATACAACTCTATAACTCTATATGTCAAAGAAAAGAAAACTGGAATAATTTCATTCGATTTTTTTATCGCCACCTATTAAAAGTAAACAACTGTCCGCCCAACAAATGTGTTGGAGGCAAGGTGCCACTGCTGACGCCAACCATGCACATGTTTGAGATAAAACCTTTCTGGTTTGCTATTACTCTTACTCTGTGCAAAGTACTGTTGTATTCTGTACCTTTTACTTTTACCACCATGTATCTGGGCCTTATGTCTAATGTGAAAAAAAGATGATCAGTATTTGCTTAAGATATTACTGTCAGCAGGGAGGAAAGCAATAACAAGATGGTTCAGACCTGAGTCACCAAACCATACTAGGTGGAAATATTCACTATGGAAAGAATGACGTTTATTTTAAGATTAAAAAAGCTCAATTTAAAGAAAAATGGGGAAAAATGGATAGCATATAAATTAGCCTCGGAAGCTGTAACCCTTTGCTGTCTTAGGTTTGAGTGATCATTTCGTTTTGGTTTTGTACTTTCCTGATGCTCAGAGAACTGAGATCAGTGCATGGTTTCTTTTATTGTCAAAAACAAAGATAAAAGTGGAAAATATATTTAAAATTCTTTTCTCCCGGCTGTGATCAAACTCCTAGTTTGTGGTCGTAATGTTTTGCAGCGTCTCAGAGACGGCTCACTGCAGTTTCCTCTGTGAGAAACGTCTCCATCTCCTCCCGGGAATGCACCAGCTGCACAGCATCACAAAGACAACAATGCGCTCCCTGTCGAAGTGGGGGGGATGCTACACCTTAGTGGTGTTGTGCAGCTCTGTAAGCACCCCCGCGTGGATCTTTATTAATTTGCATTTATGGTTTTATGAGCTTGCTGTCACTGAAAAACCTCGTTTGGCAACAACCAACTGCTCTCCTGCTGAGATCTGGGACTGTGCTGCTGTAAATATCCTCCCATAGGGAAGTTTATCTGCTCACTTAGAGAAGTGACAAAAGAGTAGCTAAAAAAAGGTCAAAGAGAGGCTGTGTTTCCTTTAGACTGATAGAAGCTAAACACATCGTCATCATCAATCGTCTCAATAAAGGTTTGCTCTTCAAGGAAACTCCTCCATGAGGTTTTGCTCGTCTGTCGCCTGTTTTTGCTGGGATGCTGGTCCAGATCCACAGCTTTTCCTTTAACTAGGAAACATCTACCAACGCATGTCCCAGATCTGTTATTCTTGCAGAAGAGAAGGTTTACTCACTGTGTTGAACCAACATGTTTGAACATTTATCCTCTGAAATAGAGCTCAGTTTAAGGACATATGTAGACAGGCTCGGACTGGTAATCTGTGATACCAGGCATTTGCACCTTTACTCTCCAGCTGAAGCTCCTACCTGTGACAGTACATAACTCAAGGAGCTCAAGAAGTAATCAAATGTTAACTACCTACATGATGCATTCAGTTGGTATATGGTGTAATTTTTTATTTCTTCAAATTGTAAAATCCTTTCGACAAACTAAATGATAATAAAACTAAAATGCTTTCTTTAAACCAAATTACGATGTTCCTCTTATGTTTGGTGAATTTATGTTAGAATATTTTGCAAAAACATGTTGCGGTGCATGATGGGGTTTAGCATCTAAAGGCTAACTTTTTTCTATCTTACTCATTCCGTAAAAGTTAAAAAAATCCACTGGACTTGGTTTCCAACATTTGAAGACATTTCACCACCTCTCCTAGCCTGACGTAGTCCTACTCAATTCTAGTCAGAATATGAGTCTGATGCTGCTCCATAGAGCTGTGATTATGGGGCGTGTTTCGAACGAACCAGGAAAAAAAGGCCTCTGCACTCAATTGGATAGACCTACAACCAATAAGAGCAACGGAGTGCGTGACGTATGTTAAGCGACGCATAGTTGTTGTCAACAAAAATCAAAGCGTGCAGTCGCACGCCTAGAATAAGAAGATGAGCCTTAATCGCGTTTCTCTGTTCCGCTTTTAAAATTAATTTGCTGTCGATATCTTCTAGAACAGACCTAATAGCAGAAACTACACACCTCAACTCTCCGGTGGCAGCCATTGTTGTTGTCACCCAAGCGCGCTTTGGTGACGTGGTTGATTAGGTTACTGTTGATCATCTGTCCATCATCGTATAAAGCCCGCCCTAACAATTTGATTGGCCCGCCAGATATTGTGCGAGCATACTCGCGCTACTATTGAGCAATGCCAGACCGAACTTCCCGACCTCAAACGTTGTGGGCGGGACTAAGTTCGGAATGGCACCCAGGCTACACCTCTCCATTGTTAAGAGTCGGTCTTTAAGGGGGTATTGTTCACCGGCTGGAGCAGGTAGGTGAACAATACCTCCTTAACGACTGACTGTTAACAATCACAGACAGGTTTCAGGTATTACAGGCTAACAATGGAACCACATGACCCACTCATGGCTTACCATTTGCATGTTTTCAAGCAATACAAGGCCTTGTCTCTATAAAGACTCAAACTCACTGCGGATCCAGACATTTGAATTGAGAAAGCTTCCTGGAGAGGTGGCGAAACGTCTTCAAATCTTGGAAACCAAGTCCAGTGGATTTTTTGAACTTTTACGGAATGACTATGACCTGGATGACAGGGAATCTTCATCAGCATATTTTCAATCTTACGTGTGTTGTTGCCAGGTTGGGATGTTTCCTAATCTGGCAGTCTAGGATGGCCGTCTATGGGTGAAAAATGCTTTTCTTTAGATTTATGGACTAAGAGATCAATAGACTTTGGTTCAAATTGGGTGAGATTTCGTACATTCAGGCGGTTTATGAAAATTTTTTTGGCTGGAAAACGTGAATTAGTGACATCTGGCAACCCTGATGATGTCACTGTCGCGTCCATGTTGATAACCAAAGCCGCAAAACCGCATTATAGAAGTCATGGTGATGGTTGTTGTGTGATGCTTGAAGATAGATCAGTTAATCCACAATGTGTATTCGTATTGTTTCACATTTGAGATACACGATTTTGACTGAGCTTCTATTTTTTTTATTCAGGGGGGAGGGGGGGGTCCCTAAGTGGGCTGGTGTAGATGGAAAGATTCCAGGGCCAAAAATCGTTCCCAGTCAGAGGCTGTATGTAGGGAGGAGATTTCTGCCTTAGTAGTCATGCAAACCACCTTTTTACTATCTGAAATAATTTAGTCTGAATTACTTTTAGCTCTGTTAACATCCAGGAGTCATGATCTCAGAAGACTGCCAGAGATGTTCTTGTTGACCTCTGAGGTTCAAACAGCCTGCTGTCCTCATGCTGACTGTCCTCAGGGTCAGAAAAAAACAGGGTTATCAGAAATGAGAAAATGTTCAAAGCTGAATCATTTCTGTTTATGTCGCTGCAGGTGATTCAGAGTTTTATGATCTGTTTACATATAAAAGGAGGCAAACTTTCCTATTTTGTCTGTTAATGTTAACAGAATTATTTTTATCAAAATAGAACCTAAACAGTTTCTTCCTTCAGGTCAAGAAGTTTATATTTATTTCTCCAGCATTTGGTTAAACTGCCTTTTAAACAGTATAATTTGAATATATATATATATTTTTTTGGCATTAATGCTGCATGCGCATCGTTCTCCATACCAACATGATCCTGCGAGTGGCGGTTCATCTGGGTCAGGCAAGGACCAATCTGGCCGGAAACTGAAGGCCGGCAAAACCAGTTTAGCATCATGAAAAGTTAAAAAATCAATGCACTGGAGTTTGATTCCAAGTTTGAAGTCGTTTGGCTCCTGGAGCCGTTCTTCTGGTTCAATTTGCATGTTTTCTAAGCCAAAACAAGTTTTTAGGCTACTATATAAAGCTTCTAACTTAACACTAATACTGAAATTTTGAATTAAAAAAGCTTCCTGGATGGAAAGTAAAACTTCTTCAAAGTTGGAAACGAATTCCAGTGGATTTTTGTATTTTTTTTTTACTTTTTGAAATGACAATGACCTGAATGACTGAGAATCTTCACCCGGCAGTTTAGTGTCACTCTAACCACGCTGCAGCAGCTGGGCAAGGAAAAAAACAACAACAAAAATTACTTTCCAAATAAATTACTAAATAAGGATTAGATTTTCATAAAGCTCCAACTGATAAATCTACCATGGGCGGTTCCAGACGGGGGCCTGCAGGGGCCACTGCCCCAAGGAGCTGAACCTGCCCCTGCACTCATGACATAATACTGAATAAATCTCATGATTATTATCATGATAATATGCACTGGCATGAAAACTGTCATCAATTGGTCTCTTTTATCTATTTCCTTGTTTTATCTTAACAGTTTTTTGTTATCAATAATAATAAAACAATTGAAGGTATTTCTCTTTAAGCATTAGTTGCATGGAGATAGGATCACAATTTTTGGGGTCAGATTTAGATTGACATCAATTTTACCATTGTAATGTTTTTTTTTTTTTTTTACAAAAATAAAGCTTGAATTTTATTTTGTTCAAATAAAAAATAACAATAACCAATAAGCAATAAAAACTTGTTTTAACTGCACAAGATGATACTTTTAAATATAAAAGAAAAATTTATGACAGGCTAAAAAAAAAATCACTATGTCAGGAGGGGTAAAGTCAGTCGGGTCATGAGGTGTCCCTTTTTTCTTTTCTTTTCTTTTCAGGGAGTTGGTCACTCTATTTAACGGCTTTCAAACTTTTCATTCAGGTGTGTGGAAATAGAGACACATTTAGAAGTTGCAGGACTCCAAAAACTGTAACTAAAGAAACTCCTTTTTATATTTAATCCTTCATAGGGCACTCGGTGAAATACTTTGAAAATCAAAATTTCAAGACTTTATTACCTTTGAAACATTTAAAAAAATCTGGATATTTTAATGTAAATTGAATTTTAAGTAAAATAACAAAAGTGATTCAATAAGAAATTCATGAAAAACATTCTGAGAGTAAAAAAAAACACATATCTTTGGTACAAACATAACCTTAGAGGCATTAAAGGAATAGTACACCCAAAACATGATTAGAGCGTTGATAGAGCGTAGATGCATTTGAGATATCAAAAAAGTACTCCAGAGTGTTGTTCAGCATGGGGGTGAGTAGAAAACGAAGGCTAATCATGTTTTGGGTGTACTATTCCTTTAATACTGATACTGGGACTTACATTTTTTAATTTATAAACGTAAATATAATTGTTAATTAACTAGGCTTTTTAACTTTTTAACCTTTCATTTAGCTTTTTACCTTTTTTCCTGACTTGTTAACTTTCCTTTAACTTAATTTAAAGTAGGTAATTTATCATGAAAGGGCTCATCTAATTGGTCAAATGCCAAAATAAGATGTACAGCCATGTAGCTGTATCTTTGCCGAATGGCTGGATGTAGATCTTCTGCTTCTAGACCTCACTGAGGGATGTAGGGGCGTTAACTTGCGCTATAAAGGCTTAATATTGTATTTTGATTTAAATATGTCAGTATTAGCACTTTTTTCCCCTGGTGAATGCTTTTATTTTGGAGAGTTACGCTCACTTCCTGTTGGCTTGCGCTGCTTTGGGAAATCAGAGGTCAGGTAAAGTTAACATTTCCATTTCAAACGAGCTTTCTAGCGCCATGCCTTAAGCAGTATTGGAGTTAAGAGGCCAAGTGTTTGTTTTTTTGTTTTTCTGCCTGTGAGAATTAATGTTTTATTGTAAAAACAGAGCATGGAGAAGAATAGAGTTAAGCTAACCCTGTTAGCATAGCCGGTTTCTCATTGTTGGTTTTCTGGCAGGTGTTTGACGGAGGGATCTGCTGCATTGAATTCTGGGTATTTTATTCAGGTAGGTGGGAAAATGTTTGTTTTCTTAAAATACTTTTTTTTTCTTTGTCGTTTTTTTTTCCCAATGTATTTTTAAACACTGTGATCTGCTTTATTGTTGCCCCTTAAGGGGCGCAGAAGATTTTCCATCTACTTTTCAAAATTATTCATATATCAGGGTTTCAGCGGGTCATTAAAAGTCATTAAATTATGATTTTTTAAATTAAGGTCTTAATTGGTATTAAAATTAATTAAATGTGATTATCCTGGCATTTAAAGTGCTTTTTAAAAAGATATAGTAATATATCAAATTTAACTGGTTCTGCATGTTTGTGTGGAACTGCTTCCGGTTGATCGTGAAGCCGTATGTCCAGAAAGGAAGCTCGAGGTGGAGAAGAAGCTAGAGAATGACAAATTGCAGCAAAAGTTACTGAAAAACAAGAAATTTGGGGACAACAGGGTGAACAGATTTGGATTTCTGAAAAGGAGGACACTTTTTTTTTTTTTTCCGGGGCAGGCAAAGATATAGAAAGGCTTGAAATGGAATAAAAAAAAATGAGTGTGCCTCATCAGGCTAAAGTAGTAGGACAATTTGACATAGATTTGGATTCAGTGGGTCACATGACCTGGAAGGTATTGAAGAAAAGTCCCAACTTTTGTCTTTAAAAATCTTTGAAATCTTTGAAAATAGCTTAAAATTGCATAAAAGCAAGTGTGCCTTACATATGTTATCTATTGGTATGATTTTATATTAGTTTGGTCTTAACTGCTCATAAGATAAGGAATTTATTGATTTTTGTTTCCATCGTTAGTGGGAGGAGAGAGCAGCTGAGAGATGCTGGCCGACATCGGAGTCCCTCAGTCGGATCAACCGTTTGCTAGATCCCGCTGACTCTGCGGTAGGGTTGTCACGATACTAAACTTTTCAACTTGATACCGATACTAAGTAAAATATTCGATACCATTTTCGATACCACAATAATAAAAACAAAGACTCTAAAATTCAACAGAAATATTTTCATTACTAAAAAAATACAAGAAATAAATAAAAAAACAGTAAGAATAATATTTTGAGGTTGTATGCTGTGCACAATATTAAGCAAGCTTGATAAAATTAAAATGAAGTGTTCCTTCCTTGGCTATGCTTTGCAGACAAAACAATGACACTAGCCAAACCAGTTAAGAAACAAAAATAATTCTCAGCAGCTGCAACTCTTACAAAAAAAGTCTGAAACTGAAAAATGCACAGAATTATTCAATCACACAGTGTTCAGAAAGTGCATTTTCCACTATTCTGCACTTTAGATGGCTGTATCGATACTTTTGAAAATGAGTATTGTATCTGGATACAACGTTTCAGTATCTATACTTTTTTGAGTACCGATACTTTTGACAACCCTACTCTGCGGAGCTTGAATACAAAAAATATCCAACTTCACCGCGTAGCTGACGGCTCGGTTTTGCTGCACTGTAGTCGACCAAAATCCCGGATTATTCTGAAATGCCACCTGGACTTTTTTTTAGGTATGAAAAGTAGGAGATGTCCGGGAATAGAGGACGTCTAGTCACCCTACTGCAGCCTGTCCTCGGTAAAGATGACTAAGGATTTTGCCGTGATATATATATATATATATATATATATATATTTATATGCAAAGAACCAATATATATAAGAAAAAAACAAAAACAAAACAAACAGAATTAAAAAATGTAGTGAAAGAGGAGTTTTGAAGAAAGCAGTTGGGATGTTTGTGTTTTCTGTATCATGGCTGTGGATGGTGGGAAGAACATGCTAGCACAGGAAGACTCCAGACCGATATTAAAGCCTCACAGGTTTTTCATTAATCAATGAATAAAGTAAAAACTTCTTACCTGAAGTTTCTATTGCTCTTTAAACTTTGCATCTTTTTTCCAGACACTTCCTTAGATTTTACCAAGTTGGTTTATGTTGCCTTTAATTCAGTCAGTAATCATTACATGTTGTCAATCAGGCTGTAAAGGCTCCATGAATCCAGGTTTTTATTAATGCAACTGATAAAACTTAAAAGTCAGAGACCAGAGTTCCCTTCTTAGGAGATATATATTTTTTTAATTAAACAGTAAAAAATGTTGGTTAGTTGAAAGCATTGCTGCATTCCAGCAGCAAGGGCCATACAAATTTGATATACAGTGGGGCAAAAAAGTATTTAGTCAGCCACCAATAGTGCAAGTTCTCCCACTCAAAAAGATGAGAGAGGCCGGTAATTTTCATCATAGATATACCTCAACTATGAGAGACAAAATGAGAAAAAAAAATCCAGAAAATCACATTGTCTGATTTTTAAAGAATTTATTTGCAAAATATGGTGGAAAATAAGTATTTGGTCAGTTACAAACAAGCAAGATTTCTGGCTCTCACAGACCTGTAACTTCTTCTGTAAGAGGCTCCTCTGTCCTCCACTCGTTACCTTCATTAATGGCACCTGTTTGAAACCCGTTATCAGTATAAAAGACACCTGTCCACAACCTCAAACAGTCACACTCTAAACTTCACCATGGCCAAAACTAGAGAGCTGTCAAAGGACACCCGAAACAAAATTATAGACCTGCACCAGGCTGGGAAGTCTGAATCTGCAATAGGTAAACAGCTTGGTGTGAAGAAATCAACTGTGGGATCAATTATTAGAAAATGGAAAACATACAAGACCACTGATAATCTTCCTCGATCTGGGGCTCCACGCAAGATCTCACCCCGTGGGGTCAAAATGATCACAAGAACGGTGAGTAAAAATCCCAGAACCACACGGGGGGACCTAGTGAATGACCTGCAGAGAGCTGGGACCAAAGTAACAAAGGCTACCATCAGTAACACACTACGCCGCCAGGGACCCAAATCCTGCAGTGCCAGACGTGTCCCCCTGCTTAAGCCAGTACATGTCAAGGCCCGTCTCAAGTTTGCTAGAGAGCATTTGGATGATCCAGACGATGACTGGGAGAATATCATATGGTCAGATGAAACCAAAATAGAACTTTTTGGTAAAAACTCTACTCGTCGTGTTTGGAGGAGAGAGAATGCTGAGTTGCATCCAAAGAACACCATACCTACAGTGAAGCATGGGGGTGGAAACATCATGCTTTGGGGCTGTTTTTCTGCTAAGGGACCAGGACGACTGATCCGTGTGAAGGAAAGAATGAATGGGGCCATGTATCGTCAAATTTTGAGTGAAAACCTCCTTCCATCAGCAAGGGCATTGAAGATGAAACGTGGCTGGGTCTTTCAGCATGACAATGATCGCAAACACACCGCCCGGGTAACGAAGGAGTGGCTTCGTAAGAAGCATTTCAAGGTCCTGGAGTGGCCTAGCCAGTCTCCAGATCTCAACCCCATAGAAAATCTTTGGAGGGAGTTGAAAGTCCGTGTTGCCCAGTGACAGCCCCAGAACATCACTGCTCTAGAGGAGATCTGCATGGAGGAATGGGCCAAAATACCAGCAACAGTGTGTGAAAACCTTATGAAACAGAAAACGTTTGATCTCTGTCATTGCCAACAAAGGGTATATAACAAAGTATTGAGATGAACTTTTGTTATTGATCAAATACTTATTTTCCACCATATTTTGCAAATAAATTCTTTAAAAATCAGACAATGTGATTTTCTGGATTTTTTTTTCTCATTTTGTCTCTCATAGTTGAGGTATATCTATGATGAAAATTACCGGCCTCTCTCATCTCTTTGAGTGGGAGAACTTGCACTATTGGTGGCTGACTAAATACTTTTTTGCCCCACTGTATGATAGTATTTCTAGAAAAAATAGAAATTTTCTAAATTTTGGGACAATATTCATTTTTAATTCAATTCAGTTTATTTCTATAGCGGCAATTCACAACACACGTCATCTCAAAGCACTTTACAGTTCTCCAGATCATCCAGTCAAATTGATTTAAAGTTTTCTATCCAAGGAAAACCAGTTGATTGCATCGACTCAATGACTTGAATGCAATCTCTCATGCTAAGCATGCTTGTAACAACAGTAGAGAGGAAAAACTCCCTTTTAACAGGAAGACACCTCCATCAGAACCAGGCTAATATGGTCTGATAAAGAGTACATTTATATACAGGTTTAAACCAGAATGATTTGACATTTAAATATGACTTTAATGTAACTCAGGAGGTCTAGAGAAGCTTCGTTGATGTAGCTTCAAGGTCCGTTTTTAACGGCGGAGGGAGAGAGGCTGTGTCAGTGTCACGGGGGTCTCTGAGCCTTGTTAAATAAGGCTGGTAGCGGATGGGAAGCGATAAACCTGCTAAGTTACCGGCCGTTTCTCAGAGCAGGACGCTCAATGGCCGTTTCACACAACTAGGGATGCACGATGTTGGGATTTTGGCCGATATCCGATATGCCGATATTTTAAAACTCATGTAGCCGATAACCGATATCGATACCGATGTTAAAGCTGGACAAAAATAAGTAGTCATTGAAAATAGCAGTTTTATTATCCATTTCTGACACTTTGAAAAATAATATACTCAAATATATTTTCATATGCTGATTTCAAATAGATTTTTAAAAACGCGGTATCGATCTATTTTACTTTCAAAATCTCGTGAAATTTCATCGTTCTGTTACAAACTCTCGTGATATTTTGCAAATTCTTGTGAGATTCTGTTAGTAAAATAGATCGATACCGCGTCAATATATCAACATATAATAATATGGCAAAATTTCGTGAATTTTCGGGGGATTTCGTAGCATAACGATGACATATAGCAATATTTCATTGGTAAAAGAGATTGATATGGTGTTTTTAAATGGCAATATATCAGCATATGGAGATATTGTGATATTTTAATGTATCAATATTTTTCCCCTCGTCTTTAGAAGTTTTTAAGTCTGTAAAAAAGTTTTTGAGGAAGAAGAAGAAGTAGTATTTTATTTTTTTAGACTTTAGAAACTCAGAAGCTGATCAAATATCGGGTTAAATATCGGTGGGGTGGCCGATGTCCGATATTCAGTTTTAAGGCCGATACAGGCCGATAGGGGGCCGATTATATCGTGCATCCCTACACACAACTTCATATCTAAAAACCTGAACTATCCCTTTAAGCTCTGAGGGATGGAGTGTTTGTCTTCTGTATATAAATCATAAAGTGATTTTTGTTTGACCAGATTACTTTTCCTTCAAACTCATCTTTTTAGCCTCCCTGGACCGTCTTCGGTGTCCCCTCACTATCCGGGTCTGTTCTCCTCCTTCCAGGGATGATTGTGTTTTTTGCCAACCAGTTTGTGGAAGTCTTTGATATGCACAAACACAGATCCTAATGCAGCAGCAGCAGCTTTTTTTATTTATTTTTTTGGCTGACGGCTGATTAGGATGCCGGATCATGGCTGAATGTGCGAGGCCCCAGCTGGGTGTGGGGAACATCGCTCATTACATGTTTTCTAGAGGGTGGTGGTGGGGGGGGGGGGTTAATTCAGTGCTGCTCAGCATGCCGGTGAAGGTGTAATCATATCATTCTGAATCAGCGGTCAGTTACACGGCAGAGAAGCCTCGGCTTGTGCCAGAGGGCTGGCTGGAGTCTGATTAAAGCCCCGCCAAAGACAAAGTGACACGTCCTTAACCTCATCAGAAAGCATCACTTACCCGTCAAGGTGTGAGGCTGACCCCGCAGAGACCTCGGGCCACCGCCGATCCCCAACCTTTCCCGCTAAACGGAAGCGTTCTTCTGGCCGTGCGGCATGCATGTTTTATGAAGGTGGATGATTGCAGCCTGGGCGTTCCCATCACTGATATTACCACTGTCCTCTTGATTTAATTAGACGTCAGCCCCAACTATTTTGGACAAGGAAATATCTGCTCTAATTAGGCGGTGTACTTCACCAGAGGAAGAACCGCCGGGTTTAATGTGCTCATAAAAAATCCATGATTTCTTGGCCTTTGCTCCTCTTCTCTTTCCCCTGGACTCAGAAACCAAAAGGAGCTTTTAAACGTTGACACCAAACAAGATTAGATTGTTATCTTCAGTTTGGACCGGGCCTGTTGAATCAGAATCTCTGTCATTGGTTTCTAATGTTTTGATCAATATTGACCAATTTCTTTAGAACTGACCCAGATTTAGATCTGACTTTCTTTACTCCACTTTTTTTCAATAACTCTGAGACGCATTTAAGGCTACGTTCACACCGCAGTCTGAAGTGACCCAAATCTGATTTTTTTTGGCCCATATGTGACCTGGATCTGATCTTTTCATGGCTGCCTGAACAACACAGATCCGATTTTTGGTTATGTGGTCCTGAATCCGATACAAATCTGATCTTTTCAAATGCGACCTGTGTCTGAACGGCCAGGTCGCATTCATCCGACCTGAACAACATTAATACCCAACAAACGTCACTGTTCCGGGTCTTGCTATGAAGAAGCGGCAAGAAAAACAACAACTATGGCGGCCGATGATGCGGAGAGCAGTATTTATGTTTAACCATCTTAAAAAGATTGTGTTTTTATGGTTTGGAAAGATCGCTAGATGCGCTCCGTCACTACCATCCATGTTTACTTCCGTAAACACAGAGCACGCTGGCCTGTGATGTCATTGCGTCCTCTACGGAGCATGCGGGACACTTGCGTTGTATGAATGCAGTTCCCGAAGAAGATCACATACAAATCGCACATATTTGGAAATGTGAACGGCAACGCAAAAAAAACAAAACGTATTTCACAAAAAAGTTGGAATTGAGCATCAAGGCCTGCAGTGTAATGTCCACTGATCAGCACGGCAGAGGATGTGTGATACTCAGGGCTTTCTTGTGACTATTGTGATCCATTGGGACTAAATGCTCCTGATTTTATCACTGGTGGAATAAGGCTTAAACAATGAATCGATTAATCGTGATTAATTGATTATTGAAATAATCGTCTACTAATTTAGTAATCCATTCATTAACTGGAGTATAGAGACTCTTAAAACCTGCCTTTAGCTGACAGAGTGACCCACTTAGACCATTAATTATACCAAAGTTAAAATTAATATATATTTTGTGTTCAAGGAAAAAAACAACAAAAAAACCCTTTTACATCTATAAATATGCTCTATCCCAAATTCCACAAGTGGAAAAATTTTAGTTTCACTTTGTTTGATTCTGTAAAAAATCCTTTTTCCTATAAGTCTATAAATTGAAAAAACAATTAATCGACTATTGAACTAATCGTTAATTGCAGCACTAATGTGAAACCAGATGAATGTGAATAGAAGCGCCTCATAACTGAGACGTTTAGTGAAGGATCTGTGATGCTGTGGGCCGATTTATCTTCTACAGATCCTGAGAATTGTTATTAGAGGAAAAATTGGCAGTTTGAATCACCGGCTTCTCTGTTGGATCAACAAAGATCGTTTTATTTCAGTTATTTAGCTTCGAAAATAAAACCCGCATAATGTGCTGGTTGATCACCCTCGGATTTGTACATTTTAATTATTTATTTTAATTCAACTGACCCTAGCTTTTGTGTAAATATGGCCTACAGATCTGTATATTTCCATGGAGATCATCTGGGCTCCTTTTACTGTCTTCCTGCATTGAGCTTCTGATTTTTCTGAAAGCTATATTTAGTTTTTCTGCATTTTTGGCTCTTGTGTCTTTCTCTTAAGCTTTTTCTTCCACTAAACTTTCCACTTAGAAGTTTGCATAGATCTTTCTCCACTGAGATCCCCTTTAAAAGTTATCTTTATGGATGATTTGCTTAACTGAGGTGCATCTTCACCGGCGTAATGGATGCGTAGAAGCTGAGTTTGGTCCAATAAGGTGAGTTTTGTCCAATAAGATATTACTCTGCTTCCCTTGCAGAGCTGATGGCGGACTGTTTCTCCTCTGGAAATGGATAATTACTCCTCTGAGGAGGCGAACCTTTGCAGTCCAACCTTCCCGTAGAAACAGAAACTGAACGTATGTAATTTCTTAAAGGAAGCATTTCCCTCTGTAGCCTGCAGGGATTAGGCCCTAATGACAGAAGTTAATTATATTAAGAGTAATTTTCAAAAACAGTTCATGAACTGCAAATTATACTTAAAATTGCTCCTTAATGCTCTTAACTGTAATTAAATTGCCTAATATCTTAAGAAAATGAACATGTGGGACAGGAGTAATGGCTGATCGGGAACTTCTAGGGGTTCTGTGGGTAATGGTGGATAAAATTGGGAATGGGAGATGTGGAGAGGCGGTTCATGTATGGAAGCATCTCCGTTTGACAGGTTCGGACCTTCTGTGACGCTTTCATGAATTCATGAGGAGGATGAGTCCCTCCGTCTGGGTTGCAGAAACACTTCCCTGGACGCCTCCTGTCCAGTTTTTTTTTTCTTTCCTTTTTTTCCCCCCTCAGAGGTGGAAAACTGCTTCGGCTCTTTGCTTTAATCCCCCAAACGGGGCGACGGCGGGGATGTTTGAAGCGTTTCTGAGAATTATGTGCGTTTGTCTGCTCTGTAATTAGGTGCATTTCTTGCCTTTTTCTAATTTATTTAATGATTGGCTTTTAGAGCGAGGACCGGCACTTTCTGAGGCGTAATGATTCTCCACTCGGGCAACTTAGGTGGAAAAAAAAAAGAAAACGGGAGAACCCGCTTTGAGCGACTCCTAATCTGTGCAGAGTTTAGGTTGGCCTTGAGTTTCTACACATCAAAGCTTCGGTATAAAGTATTATTCAATCAGAGCTGGTATGTTAAACCAGCAGAATGCCATTGTTGGATGAATTACAACAGTTTTTTTACCTCCGAAAGAGACTTTTGGAGGCTTTCCGAGTCATGCCATTTGTGCAACTCTGCATATTAAATCTTGTTGGAATTTCACATTTCTGGGACTGTCGGTTCTGCGTGCACGAAAACACACACGGATACTCGGCATCTCCTCCGTGAAGCCAAGACCCCCCTTGGCTTTTCTCACTTGTAATCGAGTCCAAGTTTGCACAGGAAGGCAGGGGGAAGGGGAGAGCCATGTGAACCCGTGTGGGTGTTTTTTTTTTTTTTTTTTCTTCTTTTCCTCCTAGAAAAATCCGACTCCTGATTACCGCCCGTCAGAGATCCAAACCACCTTCTGAAGGCTCACTAACAGTGAGCTCAGACGGCGTTTTCCCCAACTGAAGTTGAGCACTGGCTCTGGGTAGGAGGAACACTCGGTGCCAAGTATCAATTTAAAGGATGCAGCGAGTCCAAAGACTCGAAGGTAATTGGGAAACGAGTCCAGCAGCGAATTTGACTACAGTTTTAACTCAAAGTACGGCAGCCCTGAAGGAAAACTCTGAAACAATCTGACACGTATGTGAATCAGTTGGTAGAAAAGATAAAAATACAAACTTGCATGACAGGAAACAGGAGAAAAATATCAAGAGTGATCATTTAAGAAAAAAAAAACAAAAACAAGTCCGATAAATTTAGGTTCAGAAAGTGGAAAATGACCAGAAAAACACCGGGAACACCTTAAAATAATCATTCTCCTGTTCTCCATCACTGCCTCTTTGAATCCATTTATCCGATCAGCTATCGTCTGCCTGCCGTCCATCTGCTGCTCCGTCCATGAATTCATCTGTTTGACCATCCGTCCATCTTTTCCTTCTTTGTTTTTATTATTTCAAGGCTTAATGCTGCAGCAACATGTCTCCTGAGTTCTTTGTGGACAGTTTTGTTCAGACTTGGAAATGGACCAGAGTCAAATTTGTATTTTGCTTAATTTTAATTTAATTTAGCTTAATACTTGTTTGCCCTGTAAGCTGCTGGTAACCTTAATTTCCAGAGGGAGTGTTCCCAAGGGATCAATAAAGTTCTGTCTAAGTCTAAAGAGAGAAATCTGGACATTTGAGTTAAGGGAAGTGTAGAAACCATCAGGACATTCTAAAGAAGAACTTCCCAAACTTCACAACCTTTTTCCCCCACACTGCAAAAAAATCTGAATCTAGATAAGTCATTTTTTCTTGAATTGAGGAGGTATAAAAGACAATTTACACTTAAAATAAGAATTGCATTGTCTTATTTCAAGTGCATATTTATCAAATTATCCTATTTCAAGAGTAAAAATACTCATTCCATTGGCAAACTATTTCATTTACCTACTCAAATTAAGGCTGAATACACTTAATTTAAGAACTTTTTACTTATTTCTAGATCGTTTTTGCACTGCAAAAAAATGATCCTGAGTTGATTCATGATTCAAACTATTAGAAACTGCATCAACAGTACAAATGGTTGGCTTTATCCGTTTTTAATTTTTTTTTTTTTTTACAATTTTAACTAGGGTTTAGTTTCTTTGGGAAAAAACAGGTTTCTTCCAAACAAGTGGAAGAAACTAGAAAGTTTTTCTTTTTCCATTTCTTCCAGAAAGTCCTGGTAATAAATCAGATTTTGGAGAACTGGAATAGGTCCAATTGAAAAAAGTTAACTCAATAAATCCACCAGGCTACATAAGGAGAAATCTTTTTTTGTTTTGTTTTTTTTGAGTTTTTATGGCACTAGTAGCTCGTTTTTTGGATAGTAGGCTGACAGGAAAGTGGGTATGAGAGAGGGGGAGAGACATGTGGCAAGGGACCACAGGTCGGACTAGAACCTGAGTGCTGCGTCGAGGACTAACGGCAATTTATGCTTCTGATGCATAGCCTCTGCAACCGTCAAATCAGTCTGTGACCACGCCCCCCTCGCAGAGGTTCTGCAACCGTCGTCCCGCACCTCAATAAAATCCTGACTACGCGCCAGACGGTCTCAAACCCATGCAGACCTCAAGCAGAGGTGCGCAGACAAAAAGCAGCTGTGATTGGTCCCTGGTACGCCTTTCCCGGTGTCTCTGTCGTCGTCCTCGATTCGGTGCCGGGGAGCGCCATTTTTAAAAACCGAAGAACAACTACAATGGACAACTACGACGAAAGGTTAATCAGGCTTTTTGCCAACTCCATTAATAGAAGCTGTTCCTCTTCGGTGTGTCTAGCAACTCTAGATCCATCTCCGTGACATCTTACAGATGCGCCATTGTTTTTTTGGAAGATAAACACTCCCGCCGACGCCGCCGAAGTTCTCGTGACCATCTGCTGAAGTTCTTGCGAGTTCTCGAATAGGCTCCCCCTTGCGCTTTGGCAAGAAACTGCTGTGCGTCCCTAGAAATTCCAGACCGACGATGCAGAAGCATAGCAGCAAAACTGGTTCAAGACCAGACCCAAGCGACATTTGATGTGTGTGGTTCCAGAAGTCTAATCTGCCCTTAAGGCCTACATGGGTTGTGCGTGCTAAACACTGCGCCACCTACATGCCCCATGAGGAGAAATCTTTATGAGAATAAACACAATCGCACAAATTAAGAATTTATATAAGTTATAAACTTATGTAACACAACTCTAGATTAATTGATTACTATTTGTCACAAAACTTCTATAACTATTGGCTGCTCAGTTGCACAGTGGGTAGCACTGCTGCCTATAAGCAAGAAGGTTCTGGGTTTGATTCCTGGCTCGAGGTCTTTCTGCATGGAGTTTGCATGTTCTCCCTGTGCTTGTGTGGGTTCTCTCCGGGTACTCCAGCTTCCTCCCACAGTCCAAAAACATGACTGTTAGTTTAAGTGGCTCCTTTAGATTCTCCTTAGGTGCGTGCGTGAATGGTTGTCTCTGTGTTGCCCTGTGATGGACCGGCGACCTGTCCACGGTGTACCGTCCTCTCGCCTGTAGACAGCTGGAGATTAGCAAAACCCCCTCCTTACGACCCTGCATGGGATAAGCGTGACGGAAAACAGATGGATGGATGGTCACAAAACTTGCAAAGTAACGGCCGTGTTGAAACAATTTCCACATACAGAACAACAGCAATATAACAGCTAAATACTGCAATTCCTGCCCCCAAACCACTCAGAGTTATAGATATTGAACCCACCTGATGGTTATTACTGGATTTGGGCCCACTGAAGGCAAAATATCCACTAAATTTGACCTTACAAGTAAAAACTGATTCTTTTAGCTGAAAAAGAAAACATGGAAAAAAAACCACCATTCTGATGAAACTTCCAACCCTGGATTTAACAAAAACATTTATGTTTCATTTTTGTAGCAAATCAAAGACCCCAAGTGGCATCATGACCCCGACTTCAGGAACCAAATTAGTTTTTTGACAGTTTGATAGAAATGATGATGTCATCAGAGATGGACCGGTTCAGTGGAGGCTGATTATTAGATATATAACTGATCCCTGATATAAGCTGCTGATTTTTGAACCTGGTATTGCTTTTTTTCCCCCTTCATTTGCATGATAAAAATGATAAATGTTTATTTATACAAAAAAAAAGAAACATTTATTGATAAATCGAAACATTAAGGACTATAGAAATATCTCCGGCTGATCTGCAGACTTCATCAGTATGAAGGGAGCTTGATGAGAAGCTGGAAGCACATTTAACTGAAGCAGGTTGGATGGTTTGATAAAACACTGCTAAAAAAGGTAAATCTAATTAAGTCATTTTTTCTTAAAATGGGTGCATTTTTTCTTGAATTGAGGTGGTGAGACACCTTGCCAATGGAACAAGAAAATCTACATTTAAAATAAGAAAAAAAAACTGCATTTTCTTATTTCAAGTGCATATTATCTAAATAACTTATTCTAAGAGTAAAAATACTCACTCCTTTGGCAAACAATCTTATTTTCCGTCTTCAAATTAAGAATAAATTCACTTAGTTTAAGACATTTTCACTTATTTCCAGATCATTTTTGCAGCGTACGGACACAGATGTTGGTCACACTATTAAATATCATGTGTAGAAATAAAATATAAAAAGATGGTGACTATTTAAATTTAGTTAGTTAACTTTAATTCTTGGAATAAGGTGTCCCTCCTCTCCTTTCCTGCTCTTCTTGTTGCTCATAATCCTCCTGAACAGAACAAAGCATGCAGTGAAGCTGCTGACTGCACCTCAGTACCTCCGCTTGTCACGTTCCTGTTAGGATCGACGGGCTCTTGGCGCCTCCTGCACGTCTCCGTTCAGGCCTTGTGTGTTGTTCGGGCAGCTTGGAGGAGTTTGCAGCCCTCGCTGGTGTAAATGCATGTGATTCGGAGCCCACCTTGGCAGTGGCAGCAGCTATCAGCGGCGCCCAGCCGGCCTGTGAGCTGTGAGAGGGTGGTGTTTGTAACAAAGCCGCCACGACCGCGCGGGCCCAAGCGAGGTGTGACCTTCCAGGAGAAGTCCGACCAAAGCGTCAGCAGACGGCGAAACCTCAGTTGGAATCCTCTCTGCTTTGGCCTCCCAGGAGCAAACGGGGGGAAGTTAGCTGGAGAAGTTGCATCGACCTCATTTGCATGATTTCACCCCCCATCAATCTGCTGTCGGTGACGATGTGTGTGATGGCATGAAGGCTTTAATTAGCTGCGAGGCTCCGATTACGCAGTGTCAGGGTCTATCGGTCCAGGCTGGGAGGAGGGGAGGGGGGGACGGACTGGCTGAAATGGGTCAGGTCCAAAGAGAGTGGACATGCGAGTGATGCGACCCGATAGCGGATAGCGTGTGGATTCATCCTGGCTGTCTGGGCCGACGTGGGACGCCACGGGGCAAAGGGATCAGAGGAAGACTGATGGCGGCCGAGTTTTATTAAAACTCTGAGCCGCATGTTGGCCTCAGTTCCTCCTGTTGACAGCAATTCCTCCAAAATAAGCAGCTTTTACTGTAACTCCTGGTACAGCAATCCCACTGAAACCTTAAGACGAATCCAGGCTTTGTTTTAAGGTTTTTCATGGGGAGTAGGAAACTGAGCTGGTCGGTGTCCAATCTGTAGAATCTAAATTCAACATCTTTTCAATCTGGATGCTTCCTACTCTTGCAGATGTTCATAAGGAAGTAAAACAGGCCCACAGCATCATCATCCACCACCGTACTGAATGGACATATTGAATGTTGCCGGACAATCAACCTTCAGATGTGAAAATGTTTAGCAGTCAGTTTTTACCTTATGTTTGTTTGTCTTCAACATTTTAAAGGCTAAAACAATCAGCATTTTATCATCTTCATCATCAACATGGACAAACGACTACAGACTTGTTTTATTTTTCAGATAAAATAACATTAATTGCAATAAATTAAACATAAAAATAAGGACAGATAATGTTTAGAGAATGAATGTGATTTTTGGTCTATAGAAACACATTTTACAAGGATTCTTTGACTGTAGGGGGGTTAGATTCTGTGTTACAATTATCTATATCTTTCTATGTGTGTCCTGACTAAGCTCACTCCTTTTAATTTACCGTAAATTCCGGACTAGAGAGCGCACCTGATTACAAGCCGCACGCTCTAATTTTAGAAAGAAATCAATTTTGTACTTTTATAAGCCGCACCGGGTTTTAAGCCGCAGGTTTCCCACATTGTATGAGATATTTACAAATAAAGATATTGCACAATTGACATATTACTGATCTTGCTGGATTTTATTCTGCTTTACTTCCATAAATTGCAGGATCTTTACTTTATCTTTGCCAGAAGATTTAAACTTTAAAAGCCTTGCCCTCATAATTTACAAATGTATTTATTTATAAATTAAATCTAAACGCTGCTTAAGCTTATTCAAATGAAATTAAAAGTAAAACAAGTAGCCAACCTTATCACTGTCTGTAACCTACTAACACGGTAAGGAAAGCATCAGACGAGCTACCTGAGAAACTAACGTTACGTTTCCCCTAGGGCTGCAACAACGAATCGATAAAATCGATAAAAATCGACTTTTAAAAGCGTTGGCAACGAATTTCATCTTCGATTAGTTGTGTCGCGTGATTAATGCGTCATCCGCCGCCGTTGTCATCACTGCCACTTGACTGAAACGGGGGAAGAATAAAAAAATATGGCAGAGCGAGTCAGCGCCGCAGGTGCAGTGTTGCCAACTCAGCGACTTTGTCGCTATATTTAGCGACTTTTCAGACCCCTGCAGCGACTATTTTTCAAAAAAGCGACTAGCGACAAATCTGGCGACTTTTTATGGTGTCACTGGTGGCTTTTGGAGACTCTTACGTGAAAGCATGCATCGTTCCTACTCTGCCGTGGGGCGCCTCCCCCATCCCAACCCCGTTCTCCCTCCTCCAGCAGGAGTCCCTCTCAGCGCTGCAGTCAGAGCCGCAGGATGTTACCCTCAGCGTCCAGACTGCAAATGAAGCTCGCATGCATGATTGACGGCGCCAGTTGATCACAATAATTAAAATAGCCTGCGCTTTGTAAAGTGAAAAAAGTCGTAACATGCAACTTTTGTAAAAACAAATGGCACGGAAGCACCACTGTTATGATGCAGCACCTGAAAAGAAAACACGTTGGAGCCTTCGATGGCAGCGAAGAGAGCTGATCAGCAGGGTGAGCGACCATGTTTGTTTGGTTTTAAAGTGGGGAAACGTAACGTTAGTTTCTCAGGTAGCTCATCTGATGCTTTCCTTACCGTGTTAGTAGGTTACAGACAGTGATAAGGTTGGCTACTTATTTTACTTTTAATTTCATTTGAATTAGCTTAAGCAGCGTTTATATTTACTTTATAAATAAATAAATTTGTAAATTATGAGGGCAAGGCTTTTAAAGTTTAAATCTTCTGGCAAAAATAAAGTAAAGATCCTGCAATTTATGGAAGTAAAGCAGAATAAAATCCAGCAAGATCAGTAATATGTCAATTAATTATATGCCATATTTCCATGTAAATATCTGTTTTTGGAGGATGTGTTTTTTAGCACCCCTAGTTCTCTCATTTTTATTCCAAATACAATTTATAATTTGAATCACAGGGCTATTTTTATCTCTATGGTTCAGTATTTTCTCAAGTAGCAACTTTAACTGCTATACTTTCCTGTCTTAAAAGGCAGAACTCTTCTAGTCTAAAAAAAATTAATTTGTTGAAATGGGGGGGCCTATTGTTTGAGCCCCTTAGGGGCTTTTAAAAACAAAAATGTCTTTTTTTGCGCTTTATGAAACAAACTACCCTATATTTTGCGGATGTACAGCTACATTTCTCATGTAAGTTTGCGTAGTTTTAACACAAACATTTATTTTTCATATTGCACCAGTACAGTTAATGAGCAACCTGTACTTGTGTGCTTGTTTGTTCTGTCTAAAATGTTTATTTTGGAATAAAGAGGTTAATATAAAAAATATTTTTTGTCCGATTCATTGATTAATCGAAAAAAAAATCGGCCGATTCATCGATTTTTAAAATAATCGTTAGTTGCAGCCCACCACTTTAAAACGAAACAAACATGGTTACTCACCCTGCTGATCAGCTCTCTTCACCGCCATCGAAGGCTCCAACGTGTTTCCTTTTCAGGTGCTGCATCATAACAGTGGTGCTTCCGTGCCATGTTCATTTGTTTTTACAAAATTTGCATGTTACGACTTTTTTCGCTTTACGTTTGCGCTATCGGTCATTAGAACAGTTGACGTTTCTGCCTTTTGAAAACAGCCTTTGCGCACCTGCAGCGCTGGCTTGCTCTGCCCTATTTTTTTTTCTTCCCCCGTTTCAATCAACTGGCAGTGATGACGACGGCGGCGGATGACGCATTAATCACGCGACACAACTAATCGATGATGAAATTCGTTGCCAACGCTTTTAAAAGTCGATTTTTATCGATTCGTTGTTGCAGCCCTACACAAGTGTAAAACAAAAAGAAATTTCGTTTGGAAACGGCTCACTGGACAATTTCATCTTTTAGAATTGCAGCCTTGAAAAATAGTAAAAATGACTTCAAATTTACAGCTCTAACAAATATAATTTGTTAATAAATAAGAATCAGACAATAACAGCCCCATGTAACATGCACGGGATTGGCTCCGATATCCAGTATCAAATCGCTAATATCCGATCCAGCTAATTAGTCAATATCTGAGCCCGCATCCCGTTCAGGTATCTGATCGGTGCATCTCTAGCTTTAATGTCATCTAACAACAGGTTGGGGAGGGTTAGCATTGGATAATGATTTCTTTTTTAAGCCGATAGCAATTATTTTTGACATCAGGCTAACTGATCTCTATTATTCCTTTTTTCCTTTTTATGACGATTTTGCCTTTTCTTCCTTCATTTATATCACTATTATTATTATTTTTTTTTAACAAAAGTTTCAATTTAAACCAAAAAACAAAGATTTCTCCACAAACCAAACATTAAGATGGAGTAAAGTAGCAATGCATGCGGCTTCATGGTGATGAATGGCTGCTGAATGCACTAATTCATCAGAGCTAATATTGACCAGATGATGTTTCTGTCTCTAAGCTCTGCTTTGAGACGTGCAAACAGGAACAAACCCGGTCAGGGAATCTGTTGGTTTTAAAAACTGAAAAAATAAAAAAAGACTTAAGCTTGTAAATGATCCCAGACTTGGAACAGATCCTAAACACATCCTCTTTTGTTTAGTCTTCTTCATGTTTCCTTTTCCTAGAGAATCACCTCCGTCTGCCAAACTTGCAGCTAAAACTGCAGAGCTGCAAGTTTGGCTGCATGATGCAAGTAGCTGGAGTCTCCTTGTCCTCGATTAAACGGGGCATGTGTCGCCGCGGGGCAGCAGCCAATCAGAGGTGATCATGATGCATGGCTGCCATGATCCACAGGCTCAAAGTTTACAGCTCAACTTTGGAAAAAGTCAAACCAACATGCGTGCATGTGAAAAGCTTTAATTTTCTGAAACTTAAGACAGTAAATAGGTGTGTTTGAGTAGAAGCAACGTTTCCTCTTCCCGGCTGAAGGAATTGAGTCGTCAGAAACACAAAGAAACCACCGAGCTCCAACAACAACTTGAAAAGCTTTTGGCTCGTTCGGAGCGGTTCTGGCGTCTCTGAAGGCCGGAGCCAGAAAGAGTTTAGGATTCCAGTCAGAGTTGAGTGAAGATTAAACCGCTGCGCCTTATTCTTCTATCATCCGTCTCCCGGCGCCTTTAATATGCAAATGGTAGGTATGCAAAGCTCTGATGCTTTTATTTAAAAGACATGTCCTCGGGCGATAGCAGTGGGCTTCCAGGGAGAGCCGTGTTTTGGTATGAAATAAATAGTTGTTAAGGAGATCACACAAGTTTGTATCTTGAAAGATGAAAAGCTAATTGACATGAATAATTTATTTGTATTGCAGGATCTTAAATATCTGGAATAAGGCTTGATAAATACAACCTGAGTTCAAACACGACGCGCGGCGTTGATGGGGCCTTCCGAAATTTTCAGAGGGAATGAAATCTTTCAGATGAGCCGTCATGCTTTTAACTCATAACGGCGTTTTGTCCTAAGGTCACTCCAGTGCAATTATCAGATATTGCCAGAATACTCTGAGGTATTAGGAATAATGATCCTAATGTGAATTATTATGTTGCTCCTGATGTCGGGGGGGGGGCACCGGGAGCTGCACAGCTCAACAGGAACAATATGTCTTTAAGTTGAACTGGTTGCTGGTTTGCTTTCTATTAGAACCAATAAAACCAGTGATGGGGGAAGGAATTTAATCTGTTTAGTAGAAGTTTGGCTTGTTTTAAAACCTTCATATAGTGAACTGTCTCTATAAAAAAAAAAAGGAAATGTTGAGCTTTCATCCATCCTTTCTTTACGGCTATTTATCTTTTCAGGTGTCACATACAGAGACCAGCTGACCTAATGGTCAAGATTTGCCATGTAGGGCTGCGATTAGCGATTATTTTGCAAATGGATTAATCTGTTGATTATATGGTAGGAACCTTTCTTTTTGGGTTAGGCGCTCCACCTGAAAGGGGAATCAGTTTAGTGCTGCTATACAGGTATGGAGAATTTCTCTTCTAGAATTAAGTTGGATTTTACCTGCTTTTGTTGAAATCGACACCATTATTTAATAACTACATCCTGTTTCCATGGTAGTTGTAGCTGCATTGCTCTTTAAAGGTGGAGAAAGGTAACAGTTCCTATTTTAAATGCTCATGTTGCATACTTCTTTTTCTTAAGAAGAGCATAAATCCTGAGTTTAGATGTAGGAGAGTCATGACATGTATTTTCCACCTCGTCTGTAACCAGAGAAGAAGCCGTCTGATCCTGTTTTTATTTTTCCAGCTCCGCTGTGGTCAGCTTTTGTTTGCCTCTGTGGTTTTGTATATTTTAACTCATGTCTGAAAATGAATATGTTGATGGTTTCTCTGGTGTCAGGAGGAGCATCAGACACTTTAAATTATGCTCAAGGAAAGCACCTTTCTTCAGCGCTAACATTTCTAGGTTTTGGCATCAGAGATGTTTTATGTTTTACAAACAAAGCAGCGGAATATGCGCTCCCCTCTGAGTTGAGTCTATCTGATCGCTCCTTTCTCTGTGACCGACTGACATTTTTCCCTAAACGACGGATCCCGCCCACAGGCTCCCCCGCCCAGGCTTAGAGGGAGCGCTCAAAGTGTTTTAAAATTGCTGTTTGACCCCTGCATAGAGGAGGTGCATGCACACTCCGAGTTCAATCCTGCTGCATATCTCTGCTGGCATAGTTAGAATTCACAAGTGCTCGTCTGGAACTGGAAGGCCGTTCTGATTAGAGAGAACCCACAATGCCCTCTGTTGTTGTTGTGAACTTTTGACTGCGTGGGCCGGGCCTGGACGGCAGCAGGCCGCGCTGAGGAGTCGGCAGCGAGGTGGAATACTTGACATTTCTCCGTGATGACAGCCTAGTTACTACTCCTGACTCGGTAGCGCGCGCATCTTCTCCGGGCCGGATCTCATGTGGCATCAGGGAATCTGATTTGGATGATGAATCCTCTCCGGCGCTGCCTGTTCCTGCAGACTCCACCCTGTTCTCAAATTAAAGCCCGAGATGAACCGATTGACACAAGATGGGCGTGAATCTGTTCTTTAGGGAAGTTTTCTTTTTGCAGTTCTGGAAGCTTTGCGTGAACAGAGCCCTCCATGTTGCTAATGTCATGAATACCATCCAGCTTGGTGACCTGGAATCCTTCCTCAGATGAACCGGGAGTCCAATGCCGTCCAACAAAGCTCTTATTCAGAACGGCTGACATTTAGGAGAAATGATCTGAAAGTAAAATGTAGCCCATGAGGTCCTCGCTAATGTGTGATCCAGCATTAGTGTTTCACTTGGACAATAATGCAGGAAGTTGAAGCTACTGCTGCACCTGCTCATAGCTGCAACTTCTAGTAGAAATGACGGTAAAACGGCAAAAAGAAAACATAAGAAACACAGCAGCTATGAGCAGCAGTTCCTGTTCCAAGGTAGTTTTTAACTCCCTTCAGATTTCTCCACATTTTGTTGTTTTACAGCCAGAAATTAGAATACATGAAGTGAAATATTCAGTGGGAAAGACAAATATTTGATACTTGCCGATTTAGCAGAAAAATTGCTCTGATTTTCTTTTTTTGCAATTAATTTACACATTATTGCATGACATCAGAAAAACTAAACATATTTTTTGCAAACCTTTGTTTTCAATTCTATACATCAGACGTTTCTTGTAGCTCTTGCTGAGGTCCGCTCTCCCTGCAGCAGGGGTTTCTGACCACTCCTCCACACAAACTCTCCAGATATTGATCAACTTTAGGGACTTTAAACTTCCCTCAGAGGTTTTCTATTGGGTTCAAGTCTGCGGAATGGGTAGGTGTCCCCAGAACCTTGAGATAATCTTTACTGAGCGTATCCTTGGTTGTCCTGGCTGAGCTATTAGATCATTATCGCGCTAGAAGGCCAAGCCACCACCCCTCTTCGCTTTCCTCACTGAAGGACAAAGTATATTGGCTACGTTTTCCTAATATCCTTCCCCCCTTAATAAGGTGCAATCCTCCTACCCCCTTTGCAGAAAAGCATCCTCACCGTGTTACGATCTACACCTCTGACGATCTGTCATTATTAACAGACTGTTTTATCAGGATCCACAGAACTGCAGTTCTGCTTTATTTCTGCCACTGACCACATTTACATGCAACCAAAAAAAACCCTCACAGCTTGAATATAATCCGACCGGTCCTTCTCCCGAAGCAGCAACTGTAACAGATTCATTTACAAAACTTACTCCCAACGATAAAGGCAGTAAACAACGTGACAGAAGTGGTGATGTTTCACTTGGTGAAAGATTTACGTCCTCAACGAACCGTAGAAGGAGTAGGATTTAATAAAATGTTAAACATTTTGGATCCACGCTACGAGTTTCCCAGCCGCACATATTTTTCAAACACCGCTATTCCACATATGTACGCTGAATGCAGAGAAAAGTTTCAGAAAATTTAAAAAATGTGCAGTTCTTTGCCACCACAAGCGACCTCTGGTTTTATCAGCAACTGGGAGCTATGTACTAGAGTCCTGCACGGGTCGAGTTTTACCAACCCGCACCCGCCCGAACCCGACCCGTCACCCGCGGATATCTTCAATTCAAATCCGAACCCGCCCCGACCCGTTGATATTTAACCCGCAACCCGACCCGTTAACACATCAAGTAAAAGGCTATAGTAGGCTGCGCTGCAGAACAGCGCCATTAACGCTGCAGCAGACGTGTACGCACTGACTGTGGCCTTTTTGGAGGGAAGCCCACACTGCCGGCAGGGCTTTAAGCTACAACAAGGGTGACCCCAGTGCCTGATTAATATAACATTTCTGATGTCCATAACAACACACACGCATAAAAAAAAATCACCAGCTACCCGCCCGCACTTAAAAAATATCCGCCCGACCCGTTCATTATTATTTATGTATTTTTCACCCGCAAAAGAGCATTTTAGCGGGTGACCGACCCGTTGCAGGACTCTACTGTGTAATGCAACACTGCAGACCGCCTATTTTCCTGATCATATCATCATAGATTGCACAGATTACATCTTCACTTGCACTATATTTGCAGTTCTATAATAGTTTTTGTTTCTAAAGACTTTAGAAATTAAACAAATCTATTGTTTAATGTAATTTTCTTTTTAAAACTCAAGTTAGTTTGTGCCTGCTTTCTTTTTTCTTTTACTTTATTGGACCAGTCAAGATTTTAAACTTGGGATGCACGATATTGGGATTTTGGCCGATATCCGATATGCCGATATTTTAAAACTCATGTAGCCGATAACCGATATCGATACCGATGTAAAAGCTGGACAAAAATAAGCAGTCATTGAAAATAGCAGTTTTGTTATCCATTTCTGACACTGAAAAATAATATACTCAAATATATTTTCATATGCTGATATCAAATAGATTTTTAAAAACATGGTATCGATCTATTTTACTTTCAAAATCTCGTGAAATTTCATCAGCTTCTGAGTTTCTAAAGTCTAAAAAAAAAAAAAAAAATACTACTTCTTCTTCCTCAAAAACTTTTTTTTTACAGACTTAAAAACTTCTAAAGACGAGGGAAAAAATATTGATACATTAAAATATCACAATATCTTCATATGCTGATATATTTCCATTTAAAAACACCATATCAATCTCTTTTACTAATGAAATATTGCTATATGTCATCGTTATGCTACGAAATCCCCCGAAAATTCACGAAATGTTGCCATATTTTTATATGTTGATATATTGACGCGGTATCGATCTATTTTACTAACAAAATCTCACAAGAATTTGCAAAATATCACGAGAGTTTGTAACAGAACGATGAAATTTCACGAGATTTTGAAAGTAAAATAGATCGATACCGCGTTTTTAAAAATCAATTTGACATCAGCATATGAAAATATATTTGAGTATATTATTTTTCAAAGTGTCAGAAATGGATAACAAAACTGCTATTTTCAATGACTACTTATTTTTGTCCAGCTTTAACATCGGTATCGGTATCGGTTATCGGCTATATGAGTTTTAAAATATCGGCATATCGGATATCGGCCAAAATCCCAATATCGTGCATCCCTAATTTGTGGTACCTTCTTCTGGTCAGATGCCATCTGTTTAGTTTTTTACAACCAACAGCCATGTATCATAATGCTTCTTCCTCCGTACCTTACAGTTGGGATGTTTACACGTCTCCAGAGATGATATTTTCATGCAAGTTACCCTGTTGTGAGATATTCGTGAAAACCTGCAGTGAACTGAACACACCGGTTCCTCCCTCCTGCTGATCTTCTATTTAAAGCCACAGATGTAAAATGAAGCAGCATATGTAACCTCACATCTGCCGAGGACCGAGCAGCGAGCATTAAAGCAGAGACGAGTCTTTGAATAGAGAAATACTTTCTTATTGTTGAAATGAAGCGCTGACAATGAGCCCCCTCGCTCCTTGTTGAGCCTCGCAGAGGCCGAGTTGTTCATCCCTTGTTATGCCGCTAATGTGCATGATTTAAGGGGGAATTATGCACATCTCAATGTGCCTATAAATGACATTATTCATGCACAGGTGCTGCACTAAGCAGCTCCTGAATGATAATTAAGATAATCTTTCTTTCTTTCCGCTCACTGGATCCCTTTTTCTCACGGATCCACTTTGTTGGAGCGATATCTCCTGTGTCAATACCTCACCAGACTGCAGCCCCCTTCTCCCCTCAGCCATTGTCTGATCCTTATTCAGCACTAAAACCCGCACTAACAAGTGAGACCACGTCTATGTTCCTCCCCGGAGCCTGACGGTATTTCTGAGGAATAACGTGCCAAGTTGAATTAAAGTGAGAGAATTAAAATAAAAAGAGGACGAAAAAAAAAACTTGAGCGAGGCAGAAACTTGGCAGCCGCGTTCCCGAGGGAATTCACCGCGCAATGAATTTCTCAAACGAGGATATGAAGACATTGATGTCGAGCACTTTGCATATGATAAGCTCTTTCTCCATAAAGAGAAATGATTAGTTTAGTAAATGTTGCAGGGTAAAATGTGTCCTGGATAATAAAAAGTGGAGGAATTCTGTCGTTGTCGGGTGAAAGTTAGGATAACTTAAAAAAAATGGCAGCGAAGCCAAACTTTCCTTGTTGCTCTGCGCTGAGAGGACACATGATTCCCATTTCTCCTGATGTGTTTGGACAGTAGCAGGTCGCGGCGTGCCAAGTCGCAGTCTCTAAATGCATCATCACAGAGACGGACTTAGTGAATCCAGCTTGGTTTGTGTTATTGAGGAACCTGAGGCTGTTTGGGGGGCCGGAGCCCCTCTCCTCTGCGGTAAACAGTGAGCGATGATTATCAAGAGGAAACCCAGCTGTATTGTTTTAGCACGGCCGCTTGTTTACAGCAACCTCTGCTCTGCGGACGGGCCGCGCTCCATTCCCTTCCCGATTTGGACTGCAGACGATTCCTTTTGTTTGTGTTTTCTGATTTTCTTGTTGTGTTACACTTGGGAGCTGGCCCCCCCTAGCAGGCCCGGCCCACGTAGCTGAGGAAGCCGCTCGGTGTCTCGGCGGCGGGCAGCTGGGTTTCATTTACCCGACTCCCGCCACACCCTTTCACTTCAAACAAACACTGAGGATGTAGGACAGCAAACGGAGAGCAGGGGAAGGCTGTAAATAATTTACCTCTCTTTTCTGTCATCAGGGAAGCTTCTCGCTTTAAGAGGCCGCAAAACTGATCAAAGGGACAGGATGGGTTCAGTGAACAAATATTTAAAATGCCTGACGATATTAGAGTAAAACAGAATGCGAGTTGGAGATGGAAAATATGTAGAAATAAAATGATCCCTGCAGAAGAAACAAAACATGTTTCCTACAGGAAACAGATTTATTTCTTTTGTTGTTATGAAAAGCTTTCCAAAGAAACAGATTCAGGTTTTCAGACAAAACCGGTCTGACAACATGAAGTAGGCAAAAGGATTGGAAAAAGCAGCAAATCCTGCTGCAGCCTGCAGAAACTTAACAGATTAGACATAAAAAGAATCACTGACATTTGCTTTAGGAGAAGTTGAATTATTTCTGAGGTTCTTAGATTCCAGAGAACCACAGTTAGAGCCGTTATCCACAGGGAGAGACCCCATGGAGCAATGGAGAACCGTCCCAGAGGGCATTGAGTTCTCATCCAGTAGAACATAAGATATAAAATATAAGTGTTTTAAAGTTGTACGGAAGTACATTTCTGGCTTAAACATGTATAAAAATGTACTCCGTATCAGACCAAATTGACCCAAAACTTAGAAAATTTCTATAAAAAAAATAATCCTGTCTTAAAATCTGTACTTTTAGTTAAGCCAGTTAGTTATACGTCAGCTTGAACACCTAAATTTGACCAATCATACATCAACGGTCATCTGTCAATCAAATTTTTTCTGTCATAGCATCTTGATTCATATGTCGCAGCTAATATACGCAACATTGAGTTCCGTCCCAGTGTTCACAGGGATGGACGTCTGTGTCTTCAGCAGGCGTAGAGCTAACAGAACTTGCAGCGTGGCGAGGCAAGGGCTCAAACATGTACGGCTGGAAGCCTTCTACACCAAACCAAGCTTCTGCCGCCCTGGCGTCCTCTTCCACAACATCTTCGTCCCCGCTTTCCTCCTCTAAATAAAAAATGGATGACGGAGGAGACTCATCCACGACCTCCGACACTAAACTCTCCTCATTTCGCATGTTTCTGCTGTCCATAGCGTTCCTTGACAGTGTCGTTGCTAAGGGCTACTTGGTCCCAATGGAATTTCCCATTGGGAACCTACTAGCACTAAGTTGCTAACTGGTTAGCAAGATGCTTCAAAGACACTGAACCTACTAGCACTAAGTTGCTAACTGGTTAGCAAGATGCTTCAGAGACACCGAACCTACTAGCACTAAGTTGCTAACTGGTTAGCAAGATGCTTCTGAGACACCGAACCTGCTAGCACTAAGTTGCTAACTGGTTAGCAAGATGCTTCAGAGACACCGAACCTAGTAGCACTAAGTTGCTAACTGGTTAGCAAGATGCTTCCGAGACACCGAACCTAATGGCACTAAGTTGCTAACTGGTTAGCAAGATGCTTCAGAGACACCGAACCTACTAGCACTATGTTGCTAACTGGTTAGCAAGATGCTTCAGAGACACCGAACCTACTAGCACTAAGTTGCTAACTGGTTAGCAAGATGCTTCTGAGACACCGAACACTACTAGCACTAAGTTGCTAACTGGTTAGCAAGATGCTTCTGAGACACCTAACCTACTAGCACTAAGTTGCTAACTGGTTAGCAAGATGCCTCTGAGAAACCGAACCTACTAGCACGAAGTTGCTAACTGGTTAGCAAGATGCTTCTCAGACACCGAACCTAGTAGCACTGAGTTGCTAACTGGTTAGCAAGATGCTTCTGAGACACCGAACCTACTAGCACTATGTTGCTAACTGGTTAGCAAGATGCTTCTGAGACACCGAACCTACTAGCACTAAGTTGCTAACTGGTTAGCAAGATGCTTCTGAGGCACCGAACCTACTAGCACTAAGTTGCTAACTGGTTGGCAAGATGCTTCAGAGACACCGTACCTACTAGCACTAAGTTGCTACCTGGTTAGCAAGATGCTTCCGAGACACCGAACCTACTAGCACTAAGTTGCTAGCTGGTTTGCAAGATGCTTCAGACACCAAACCTAATAGCACTAAGTTGCTAACTGGTTAGCAAGATGCTTCAGAGACACCGAACCTACAAGCACGAAGTTGCTAACTGGTTAGCAAGAATCTTCTGAGACACCAAACCTACTTGCACTAAGTTGCTAACTGGTTAGCAAGATGCTTCTGAGACACCTAACCTACTAGCACTAAGTTGCTAACTGGTTAGCAAGATGCTTCTGAGAAACCGAAACTACTAGCACGAAGTTGCTAACTGGTTAGCAAGATGCTTATGAGACACCGAACCTAATAGCACTAAGTTGCTAACTGGTTAGCAAGATGCTTCAGAGACACCGAACCTACTAGCACTAAGTTGCTAACTGGTTAGCAAGATGCTTCTGAGAAACCGAACCTACTAGCACGAAGTTGCTAACTGGTTAGCAAGATGCTTCTCAGACACCGAACCTAGTAGCACTGAGTTGCTAACTGGTTAGCAAGATGCTTCTGAGACACCGAACCTACTAGCACTAAGTTGCTAACTGGTTAGCAAGATGCTTCTGAGACACCGAACCTACTAGCACTAAGTTGCTAACTGATTAGCAAGATGCTTCTGAGGCACCGAACCTACTAGCACTAAGTTGCTAACTGGTTGGCAAGATGCTTCAGAGACACCGTACCTACTAGCACTAAGTTGCTACCTGGTTAGCAAGATGCTTCCGAGACACCGAACCTACTAGCACTAAGTTGCTAGCTGGTTTGCAAGATGCTTCAGACACCAAACCTACTAGCACTAAGTTGCTAACTGGTTAGCAAGATGCTTCTGAGACACCGAACCTACAAGCACGAAGTTGCTTACTGGTTAGCAAGAATCTTCTGAGACACCAAACCTACTTGCACTAAGTTGCTAACTGGTTAGCAAGATGCTTCTGAGACACCTAACCTACTAGCACTAAGTTGCTAACTGGTTAGCAAGATGCTTCTGAGAAACCGAACCTACTAGCACGAAGTTGCTAACTGGTTAGCAAGATGCTTCTGAGACACCGAACCTACTAGCACTAAGTTGCGAATTCGTTAGCAAGATGCTTCTGAGACACCGAACCTACTAGCACTAAGTTGCTAACTGGTTAGCAAGATGCTTCTGAGACACTGTACCTACTAGCACTAAGTTGCTACCTGGTTAGCAAGAGGCTTCCAAAACACCGAACCTACTAGCACTAAGTTGCTAGCTGGTTTGCAAGATGCTTCAGACACCAAACCTACTAGCACTAAGTTGCTAACTGGTTAGCAAGATGCTTCAGAAACACCAAACCTACTAGCACGAAGTTGCTAACTGGTTAGCAAGAATCTTCTGAGACACCGAACCTACTAGCACTAAGTTGCTAACTGATTAGCAAGATGCTTCTGAGACACCGAACCTACTAGCACTAAGTTGCTAACTGGTTAGCAAGATGCTTCTGAGACACCGAACCTACTAGCACTAAGTTGCTAACTGGTTAGCAAGATGCTTCAGAGACACCAAACCTACTAGCACTAAATTGCTAACTTGTTAGCAAGATGCTTCCGAGACACTGAACCTACTAGCATTAAGTTGCTAACTGGTTAGCAAGATGCTTCTGAGACACAGAACCTACTAGGAGTTTGCCCTGAAATCGAAGGGTTGACGGTTCAAGCCCCGACTCTAACTTTCAGTGTCGTTGTGTCCTTGGGCAAGACACTTCACCTGCATTGTCTACTGATGGTGTTCAGAGGGCCCGGTGGCGCCAGTGTACGGCAGCCCCGCTTCTGTCAGTGAGCCCCAGGGCAGCTGTGGCTACAATGTAGCTTGCCACCATCAGTGTGTGAGTGTGTGTGTGAATGGGTGAATGAATGTAGTGTAAAGCGCTTTGGTCAAGTCTCCTAACTTGAATAAAGGCGCTATATAAGTACATGCCATTTACCATTTACATTTACTAGCACTAAGTTGCTAACTGGTTAGCAAGATGCTTCTTAGACACCTAACCTACTAGCACTAAGTTGCTAACTGGTTAGCAAGATGCTTCTGAGAAACCAAACCTACTAGCACGAAGTTGCTAACTGGTTAGCAAGATGCTTCTCAGACACCGAACCTACTAGCACTGAGTTGCTAACTGGTTAGCAAGATGCTTCTGAGACACCGAACCTACTAGCACTAAGTTGCTAACTGGTTAGCAAGATGCTTCTGAGACACCGGACCTACTAGCACTAAGTTGCTAACTGGTTAGCAAGATGCTTCTGAGACACCGAACCTACTAGCACTAAGTTGCTAACTGGTTGGCAAGATGCTTCAGAGACACCGTACCTACTAGCACTAAGTTGCTACCTGGTTAGCAAGAGGCTTCCAAAACACCGAACCTACTAGCACTAAGTTGCTAGCTGGTTTGCAAGATGCTTCAGACACCAAACCTACTAGCACTAAGTTGCTAACTGGTTAGCAAGATGCTTCAGAAACACCGAACCTACTAGCACGAAGTTGCTAACTGGTTAGCAAGAATCTTCTGAGACACCGAACCTACTAGCACTAAGTTGCTAACTGGTTAGCAAGATGCTTCTGAGACACCGAACCTACTAGCACTAAGTTGCTAACTGGTAAGCAAGATGCTTCTGAGACACCGAACCTACTAGCACTAAGTTGCTAACTGGTTAGCAAGATGCTTCAGAGACACCAAACCTACTAGCACTAAATTGCTAACTTGTTAGCAAGATGCTTCTGAGACACTGAACCTACTAGCATTAAGTTGCTAACTGGTTAGCAAGATGCTTCTGAGACACAGAACCTACTAGGAGTTTGCCCTGAAATCGAAGGGTTGACGGTTCAAGCCCCGACTCTAACTTTCAGTGTCGTTGTGTCCTTGGGCAAGACACTTCACCTGCATTGTCTACTGATGGTGTTCAGAGGGCCCGGTGGCGCCAGTGTACGGCAGCCCCGCTTCTGTCAGTGAGCCCCAGGGCAGCTGTGGCTACAATGTAGCTTGCCACCATCAGTGTGTGAGTGTGTGTGTGAATGGGTGAATGAATGTAGTGTAAAGCGCTTTGGTCAAGTCTCCTAACTTGAATAAAGGCGCTATATAAGTACATGCCATTTACCATTTACATTTACTAGCACTAAGTTGCTAACTGGTTAGCAAGATGCTTCTTAGACACCTAACCTACTAGCACTAAGTTGCTAACTGGTTAGCAAGATGCTTCTGAGAAACCAAACCTACTAGCACGAAGTTGCTAACTGGTTAGCAAGATGCTTCTCAGACACCGAACCTACTAGCACTGAGTTGCTAACTGGTTAGCAAGATGCTTCTGAGACACCGAACCTACTAGCACTAAGTTGCTAACTGGTTAGCAAGATGCTTCTGAGACACCGGACCTACTAGCACTAAGTTGCTAACTGGTTAGCAAGATGCTTCTGAGACACCGAACCTACTAGCACTAAGTTGCTAACTGGTTGGCAAGATGCTTCAGAGACACCGTACCTACTAGCACTAAGTTGCTACCTGGTTAGCAAGAGGCTTCCAAAACACCGAACCTACTAGCACTAAGTTGCTAGCTGGTTTGCAAGATGCTTCAGACACCAAACCTACTAGCACTAAGTTGCTAACTGGTTAGCAAGATGCTTCAGAAACACCGAACCTACTAGCACGAAGTTGCTAACTGGTTAGCAAGATGCTTCAGAGACACCGAACCTACTAGCACTAAGTTGCTAACTGGTTAGCCAGATGCTTCAGAGACACCGAACCTACTAGCACTAAGTTGCTAACTGGTTAGCAATATGCTTCAGAGACACCGAACCTACTAGGACTAAGTTGCTAAGTGGTTAGCAAGATGCTTCCGAGACACCGGCGAGAACCAAACTTTCTTGCGAACCTTCCGCCACAACAATCCCGCCCCCTTGGTAAATGACCAATCACATCTACTTATTCGCTCGTGTAGTCTTGCACCACTCGAGAGAATGCTGACCCAAAACATTTTGGTCTCCAAAATCCTTCTGGAAAATATTCCTGAAGCTTCTTAGAGATGAATCATTCAGGTAAGGTGTGTGATGGTGTAAAAATCACACTGCATCTAAGATAAAGAAGTCAGATGTGGTGGTGGGGGTGATGATCTGGGGTCAGAGGTTGGAGAACCTGCTCTCCTCCAGCTTTTCCACATCTTGGTTTTTTCCAGCTGGACCATGAAAATCAGACCTTTAATAGCTTAAGAAAAAGCTTTTAGAGTGGCCTAGTCAAAGCCCGGACTTCAGGTAAATGGAAGCCTGAAACCTGTTAATTGTGTATGAATGAATCCAGCTGTTTAAAGCAGACTGGGTCAGTGCACCTTTAAGGTTTAGGGGCCAAATATTTACATTTTATTGAAAAATACAGTAAAAAAAAGCAGCATTCTTGGTTTAAACCTCTGTTAAACCCAAATTAACCTCACACAAGCAGTAATTTGAGGTGGAGGTTGTAATTTGGTAATTTATCATTTTTATACTGTAGCGTTCGCTAAGGAGGAACGTTTCTCCTTCCTCCAACCACTAAAGAGGAGAAAAAAAAAGCACATTTTGAGAAGTGAAGCGAGAGACACTCCACCCCTTCGATTCTCTCAGAAGTTTAAATTATGAGGCTTTTGCAAGCGAGGCTCGGCCACAGATGGATGTTCGCCAGTTGCGTGCAAAAAAAAAAACTCGGGACATAAATTAGAAAGACGCTCTTTGCTGTGGAGCCGACCATCACTGCGACAGTCGGCGAGTCCTCCCAGAATAAATGACTAAATGGGTTCCCTGACGCCCCGATTGGCAGGGAGGACTTTTTTTCCCCTCTACCTTCTCATGTGAGAGTGTTGCCGGTTGTTTTCTTTAATTGCTCTAGAAGTTTAAGTTTTTTTTTTTTTATGCATAATATGAAAATCTTGCTGCACTGCAGTCAGGCGGCAGAATTAGCTGTAAAACCCAGATCTCCCCTGCAAAATGACACTGAATCCTATATATCACAGCTGTGCCTCCTGGCTGCAACACGTCCTCGAATGTCTTTAATAATCGGCAGCAGCTCTGGTTTTAAAGTAGAAATAACCCCGCCTGACTCCCAGAAAAGGTTGGGTTAAAACACAGCGCATTAATCTCTGCTGCACGTTTATGAAGCCCAGTGAGTTAACCGTGGCGTTAGGAACCAAAATATGAAAAAGCAATTCGACAAATGGAGAAACGAGAAGCAGTCTTCAACATTTTTATGTTGATGCTAAACAATCAGCTTAATCTAAATGTGATAAAAAACTGAAATCAATAATAAACAGCAGATTTTGACCCTGTCTGGCATGTGTGATTACAATGCTGCTAGAGAAATTGCAGCTTTTTACTGATGACGGGCAATTTGAAAGCGCCCTGGTTGAATAGTCACAGGTGCCGCGTTGTTTGAATGCAGCAGAAATACCAGGAGTGGTTTTTAGGAGCGAACCTCGGCTTCTGTTAGATTGAAACGCCTCTTTATGGGGCCATTAGCGGATTGGAGATTTAGTTACACAAACATTTTACGCAGGAAGCCGCAGTGTGATTGGCTGAGGTGGAGGTGAGGATCTGAGCGGCGGCTTTTGTTTGGAAACATCACTGGAGCTGTAGGCCAGTAAAACAGAGGGACGTATTTACAAAGGTTCACATAAATGGAGGGTTGAAGTAAAGTCCTGTTAAACCAAGTGGCATTAAAGTTAATATAGGTGTGGGAATATTAAATAAGGGAAAGGTTAGGTCGTGATTTAGCTTTTTGGGAAATGATGACTTGCTGGACTTTGTTACTTCGTGCTGTTTACTGCGGGGCTGGTTTGTGATTGTCAGATTTAACAAGAAGCATTTACTAGTGATTTTAGCTGCTAATAGACACACCATCAAAAACAACCCGAGTCTGAAGAGAAACACATCTGCATTAATTAGTTCTATTAAGGAAGGGCTGTAAAAGGTGGAGCCGTAACATAAAGCCTGCAGTCCTGTTTGACTGCATCACTTCTGCAAAACTGGGACTTTTTGTTCATTGTGTTTATGAGAATGTTTTTACGTACAATAACGACAAAACTGATAGTATTTTTATTATAAGATAATTTAGAAAATGTTTTATTGTCAAAAGTAAGAACATTTTTTAAAGCATATTCTGGGTTATCATACATTTGATTCTTGATTCTCTCAAGTGGAAAGGATCATAAAAGTTTACGTGGGCTGACTTACCTGAGTTCTGTTGGATAAAACGCTCTGAACTTTTCAATATTTAAATCCTGGAACATTTAAGTTTGTGTGAACGTTACTATAAATCAGCGGTCCCCAACCTTTTTTGCGCCACGGATCAGTTATATGTAAGATAATATTTTCACGGACCGGCCTTTAAAGTGTGGGGGGTAAATACGATCAAATAAAATGATACGACTGGCATAAAATCAAATACGAACAGCATAAAGATAAAACTCACCATTATGTTGAATTAGTGAGAGCCCTGAGCTTGTTTCTCCGAAAGTGAAAGTTGACACACAAAGCAGGAAAAGAATGAAAACCAAAGTTTTCAAAACTGTTTGTTTATTTATTTATTTTTTATTGTAAAGTGAACAAAGACTCACAAGAATCCAGAGTGGAATAAAGGTTCCAACCACCGTGAGCAGGAACAAATAAAATCAAATGTAATGATAAAAAACCTTAGTCAGTTAAATAACCTGCTGCTGTCATTCTGCACATCTCTGATGTTGCTGCTATTTTTAAATATCCATTACTGTAAAAATGTCCATAGCTGCATATTGGTTATTTATTCTCCAGTTTTATATTGTTAAAACACTTTACAGTATTTTTTATTGTTTATATTTTAACTATTCCCTATTATGTTATTCTTTATTCTATTGTGTGACCGTTTTCAATAATCTTTCTGCTGCTGTAAATCTGCCCATTGTGGGACATTAAAGGGATTTTCTATTCTATTCTATAAAAGGGTTAGAAATATATAAGTAAATCTAAACAATGTATGTATAAAAAATTTATCTGCAAAATCTCTAATATTCAACAACAAAAAATACGTAGTTAAGCATATTGTGCAAAACAGCAATAAAAAGATAAAACTATCAGATTTATAGTCCCCACCCTGCAGATATATTAGAATCTGTCCTTAAATTACAGCCAAACCCATTTACACAGTAACAGATTAAAACCTTTAGATAAACCAAACATTACCGCCACATATCTGACTCAATAACCATTAAAATAACTATTTTCATTCATCTCAGACGGAACTATTCACTGACTTGTATTATATTAAACTGAACTTCCAATTTTCACCACCGTTCGGCGCCAAGTAACCTTTCCTCTGATCACGGCTTGCTTGGTCTCGCAATGAATCCTGGGATATCCAAGAATACCGAGGATACGTCGGACCCGTCCTTCAAATCGGGCAAAAAGAAGGACGCATTTTAAGGCCGCATAACGAGGACTCTTGGAATCCGACCAGACCTCGGCGCCGCACTATGACGTAATCGGCCTTCGAATCTGGCCTTATAAGGACGCGTCCCAGGATTTCGAACCGTAGCTTTGGTTTGGTCGCTGTTACCGCAGAAAATCCCGCTTGTGCGGCCCAGTACCAAATGACCGACGGACCGGTACCGGTCTGATATACAACATAATTACCTGCAGCATCAATGTATCTTTGTATTTACCTGAATCTGACTGCAGAGTGATTCTTGGCTGAATGTCTGAGCTGGAGGAGAAAGATGCAGCAGGAAGGCATCCTGACAGTTTAGATCCTCCGCTTTGTTCACTGCTCCTCAGTTCTACTCAACTGGACATGGAAGTAGTGATGTTTTACTTTATGGACAGGGGAAAGATGCATTTAAGTACTCGTTCAGTTTGTGGGTTTTGTCAAATACAATATATTCCAAATTAAATAAAATAATAGAAGAAGCTTAAAATCATTAGAAAGTCTGGTAAAGAGGAAGCTCTCATCGTGAGTTAGGGGATTTCAGTCATGCTGGTTGCCTAACAATCCCACCGCTAGTGAGGAGTGTTGCTCTGAGAAAGGTGCAATTACCCGGTTTGATCCCCATAGCCTGCACTTTAGGTTCCTGAACAAGACCCTTAACCCCATGATGTTCCCCGGATGCCAAGCAATGGCAGCCCACTGATCCCCATGGGGATGGGTTGACTGCAAAGAGTTAATTTCACTATTGTGGGACAATAAAGGGATTTCCATTTATACAAAATAAATCTGTTCATTTTGGGAAATGGCTAAAATAATCTTTTTGGTTCAAGCTAATATTTGGTTGATGCTACGTATGTTATTCTATTCACTTGGTTCTAGTTGGTGGTTCTGTTCTTATCCTGTCGCCTCCCCTGAGTTAGATTATATTCTTAGTATAGGTACCGCTGTTTTAAAAAACACTTCATCACCTTTCCTATTTCCTAGGAAAACCTATTCGGGATGACAAGCAGTGTCAGTTTTCCAGTTTAAAGCCCCCTTATACAGATTTTTGCTGCGTCATCGTCGTCCCATGCTTATCCAGGCCTGGTTGTTGGTTCAGGATTTCAGCAGAGACACGCAGCCTTCCCTGTGTCAGACACAGAGTGACTTTTAGATTCCCCCTCTCTGCAGCTCCTCCAGAGCCACCGTGATCCTCTCCTGTCTTATATTGAATTATTTGATGTTAAAGATTTGAAGCAAACAGCTGAAACCAGATGTAGGAAAACGTTTAAAGCCTCTTTTTTGCCTAGAAGTGTGTGGCCATAGACGCTCTGCCTTTTGTCTCCGCCATGTTGCAGCGCTTTGATGCCACATGCAGAGTTAAAGTGTCTCCTACACCCAGAGAAGCGTTTTCATCTGAGAGCATGTTCATATCGCTTTCAATATCCCCCTCTCTAAGATCATACTCAACAGGATCAGGCAAACATTGGAAGAGAAGATGTGTCTTGGGGGGGTTGAACATCTTTGTTCTGTCTGCTCTTTGGAAAGTGTACAGGATGTGCCTGATGTTTCCTTGGCAGAGGAAAAGGTAAAAATAGAGAAGATTCATCTGGTTTGAGTTCAGCAGCACCACATTACTTTAGGGGTGGTTTCTTCCCTGATCTTTCTCTCTCTCTCCTTTTTTTTTTTATCCTGAGCCGTCCTGGCTTCTTTTTATGATTCGAAGCTCAAACGGACCAGGAAATGCAAATAATCCCGGTTCTCAAGGCGTCCAGTGACGTGATTGTTGGGACAGTGCGAGGGAGGCCGCCTGGCTCGCCACATTAAAGGGAAGACTGAGCGCGAGATGAGCGGAGACTGGGTTAAGTTAAGTGAAAGGGTAGGACTTCAAAGGCCGTTAGGTTTTCCTGCCATATTAAGAGTGACGAGACGCGTCTTTTATTAATAGCATTCAGCAAAGTTTCTACTCTCATTGTTCCACAATCACGGCCGCGCGGAGACGGGATGAGAGCAGCCTTCAAAGCTGCAGACCAAATTACACCTTGATTACAAGAAAGGGAGCCGGTTGAAGGATTTACTGCCAGCGATTGTTTGACATCTTTTGTTTTAATCTAATTTAAAGCTCTTTACCACCTTAATAAAAGCACCATCCTCACAGTTTCCATTACATCTGGCATTTCTTTTCTTTTTTAAATTCAGGGGTTAAAAGAGGTCTGAGATTTACCCCAAACTGTTTTTTTTTCTTCTTCTTAGAATTAAACTCCAGATTCCCACCTAGTCTGGACAACCGTAGAAAAAAAAACTATTCCAGAACTGTTGTGTGGAACCCTGAACCATCCATCCGTTAAATTATCCTTCAACCTGTCAAAGTTTTGTTATAAATTATAATCTGTAAAGTTTCCATTACTTCATCAACTTTGGTAATTATGCTTTTACAAATTGCCCCCTGAAATGTAAGAGCAAGAAACCTTTAGAGTAGAGGTAACCAATTAAAAATCAGCAGGGTCCGAATAAAAGTCATCAACCAGTAAAGGTACGGAGACATTATTTATTATAATCTGTTACTTTAAACAGAATTTAACACTGAAATAAAATGAGATTTTTATGCATCCAAGAAAAAAAAAGAAAATAACATTTTTCCATCTAAATCTAATGTGTTTTTTGCAGTAGAGAACAACAGTCGTTCAGTTCAGTATATAGACAATTTCCTGATTCACATATTTTATAAAACACCTGAACTGATTTATTGTTGATTCTGTTCATGGTGGAGAATCCTGCTTCCCAGCAGCAGGTTGAGCCAAACATACTAAAAATGTTCATGGTCATCTTTGAGCACGCCATTTCACTTTTCGTTCACCAGTTCACCGAAGTTCTTCCAGCAGTCCACTCTTTCTCTGCTTTCTTTTTCTCATCATCTTCTCCTTCTTTCCCATCGCCCGGCTTGCCACAGGTTTGCCTGCTGTGTCTAAAAGTAGCAGCAGCAGCAACCCAGACTGACAGCTCATTGGCTCATTTGGATCACGTGCAGCCTGGTGCCTCTGGAGGGCTTTACCGTATTAACAGGAGAAGCAGTGCAAGTGAGGTTTACACTGTCATCGGACAACATGCAGTAATTTATAAATATTTTAAATGGGTTGGGTCCGGATTAGCCAGCAGGATGGTCAGGATCCGGACCGCGGCCCACTAATCCATGACCTCTGCTTTAGAGGAACAGTTGACTTGATAAATACACCCTGATTGTTCTAGTCTAAAATGCATTCCTAATTCCAGTTTGCTTTGAAGTGGTTTATTAAAACTAAAAATGACCTTGCTACAACATCAAACACCTAAACTCTAGATTATGTTTGCAGTAGGGGTGGAACGGTTCACAAAAATCCACGGTTCGGTTCGGTTCACGGTTTCGTGGTCACGGTTTTTTAGTTCGGTTCGGTATATGTTGAGTGTTAGCCTGACATGTTGGTCGTGTTGCTGTTGGCATAAACAAAACGTGTTGCTTGCACACTGTTGCACTTTTATCCACAACTTTCTTTCCGCCGTCATCGTAGGTCACTCTAAATGCAAAGTGGTTCCATACAGCAGACCTATAAAGTGCTGCTGGCGCGTCTTCCAACTCCTGTTCTTTCCCACTCGCCATACCCACACAATTCTCCACAACAGCTGATTGTTTTCTGCTACACCCGGCTAAGCTGCTTCGCTTCTTCTTCTTGTTTACTACTGGTAGTTGGCTTTGGTCGCAGTACCGCTGGAGTGTAAACGCTTCGCCTATGAGAAAAAGGAGCAGCGCATGAACCGTACGCAACACATGCGAACCGAACCGAGACAGTCGAACCGAACGGTTCGGACGTTTTCATAAACCGTTCCATCCCTAGTTTGCAGGGTCTTGGCGAGGCTTTTATGAAGCAAATAGTTTCCCATTAGAATTGAGTAAGTTTCAGCAAAGCGTTGTGCTAACTTGGTGATATTACCGAACCCATTGCTGATCTTGAGGCGGTACCGTTTCACCTGCTTTTTTCCCCAAAACCTTCTGAATGAGACATAACAGGCACAAGGGCAAAAAAACGCTTGTGCTGCTTCATTTTTTATGCTTGTATCAGTTTAGTTCTGACGCACGGCTGAAGCATCTTTGCTGCTCCAGCTGGGCGGTGGAAAAGTGGGTCTGATGCGTGTTGGGCAGAGCTACTTTATCCTTTCTTTTCCTGGAACAATGGCAGCTATATATGCTGTGATCAGTGGGTAAAAAGTTGTTTTAATGTTTTTCAGTGAGAAAGTCTACCTGAAAACTTCATCAGTGCAGTCAGTTCATCCAGATTGCCATCCTGTCTTCAAATATTATTTCTATTGGAGCCGCTCAGACCCTCAAATAGCGGCGGTGCGCTGTCAGTAGGAATCCCATTCAACAGCAGCCTCTGGCCTGGTTGCCTCTTGGTTTGCTGCGTAATCCAAACTGCAGGCACCAGGATAATAAAAGTGAACAAAAGTGCTGGCAGATTTTGGTATTTTAAGTTCATTTAGGCGTTATTAAACTGTTTCAGAGGAGTGATCATAGTGATCTTCATCAGCAGCGCTGTGTCTGTCTCCCTCCCAGATCAGCTTCTCTCATTGGTTGATGTGGTGCGCCGAGGAGCAAAAGTTCCATTTTTCTTTAGCGGGTCCCTGCTCCATCAGTTTGGAGGTCTTGGCCTGGAAAACGTTGAAGACCCCTGACTTGGAGAAAAGCTTTTAACACAGTAAATTGTAGAGATCGACAGAGTCAGGGACATATTTTCTTTTTTTCTAAATCATAAAAAAATCACGAAAAAAATGTACACAAGTCGCAATAAAAAATCTTTGCTAACAAGTCTGATATAACATTAACAAAGGATAGTTGGGCGTGCAGGTGACACAGCGGTTACCGCGCGCAACCCATGTACGGAGGCCTTAGTCCTTGACATAGCTGACCCAGGTTCGAATCCGACCTGTGGTCCTTTCCCACGTCTCTCCCCCTCTGTTATACCTCCTTTCCTGTGAGCCTGCTGTCAGAAAAACGAGCCACCAGTGCCGTAAATAAAAAATAGCGAGTGGAAGCAGACGCCATTCATGCATGGCTACTGAGTGCGATGAATAATTGGTGAAGTAAAGCACGCATTGCCGGATACTGATGAAAAACTAATATCGCCCACAAATATCGACCAGCAGATGTATTTGTTTCTGTCCAGGGTTTATTTTTTTCTGATCCAGCAGTTCTTTGCAATCTAAGATTGTCTCTTCTTCCAAGAATCTTAAACATCAGTACAGTCAGTTCAATCCCCAGAAAATAAACTATCTAGACGGGAACTATGGAAACTCTTCTCAGCACAAGTTTAACTCTTCTTCCTGAAACTCAATTAGCGCCACAGTTTCCCCCGCTTCGTATCGGCTGCGGTACAGAACTCTATCAGACACTATTTCTGATTTGCATATTACAATGCGAGCTCTGCCCATCATCCCTTCTCCTCATTAAACATCGGGCATCTCGTCTTCTTTTTGTCCCTTTACATAAAAAAAAAAAGAAATCTTGATTTAGCCGCTTTATTCTCCGCTGCTGACTTGTTTACATGATTGTTTTTTTTGTTTTTTCTCCCTCCAATAAATCCATGTCAATCTAAAGCCGCGTTTGCACGTTATCAAGCGGAGAGAAACAAAGACGGCGCAGTAAACATTCTATAATTGACTGTTTATGAACGCGATCATCAGTTAGGGTGGGATTTTAGGCTGTAATCTGCTTTTTTCCCCCCCTCGTCCCTTCTTCTTTCTTTGCCATTCAACCAAAAATGGACACGAGAGTTAATGCATCCCTCAGACCTCTGAGCCATTTACACTCGCTGAATGTACTTGTAATGATTAAGTTTGAAAAGAGACATTTTTTTTATCATCAGCCAACACAAGAGTTGGCAATCTTAAGACCTTCTAGTAGAAATAATTAGGATCTATTTGAATGCTGAGTGCGCCGAGACAAGAGTTAAGCTTGTTAACGAATGTGGTGCAATTAAATGCTTCGTCCAGTCCTATTTCTGCTTATTTTTTTTATCACCTGAAAATTGATTATAATTCTGACCATAAAGTTTGAAATTCCATGCCAGGGGATAATTGAAAATGCAAGTGAGGGATGTATTGTGTTTGTGAGGGTTTTAGTTCCCACGTGAAACCGGAGCTGAGTAAAATTAGTCCATGTGGCTCCTCTGTTTTAATTTCTCCACAGTTTAATGGTAAAAATCAGGTCAACCTTTAAGATTTATGAACAGTGGAGGGGGAAAAAAATGAATTAATGGTATGCTATTTTTATTCAGTCAGCCGTCTGTTAATTTGATATGACCTTAGTCAAAGGCGGCGGAATAACAAACTCTACTTACTTCTTCTTAAGAGCAAACCCCTGGTCTCCCATGTTGCTTTGCCGAGGATCTGAGAAGCGAAGGGCCCGCTGCCAGCCGCCGTTTCTTTAACTCTTATCTGCAAAACTCAACAAACGGGGGTTCTTTTAGGACATCAGTGGTGCTGGGAAACCAACACCCTTTCATGTAATTACACAGCGCATTGTTTCAATTAGACGTTTTCTTTATTATTTCTGCTTTGAAATGAGAAAAAGGAGTTGTTCAAGTGGCGTTTAAGCGCGTTGAGAAAATAAATCCTGACAGCCAAACTAGGCGGCTCGTCATCCGATGATGCCAAAGAGGTGGAGGACATAAAGGTTGCGGCGTCGCCTCTGACGCCCTTTGTCCTCGAGCCAAAGCAGAGGTGCGTCACCTCTCTTTTTTTCCCACCTTTCTTCCTCACTCATGAGATCTCGGTGTGAATCGCCTCATGACAGCATCTAAAACTTCGCTGCCTCGAAGGGGACGGGAACTCACAGGCCCCCATTGAAGCATCCCTGCAGGGGTTTTCTTCACACAGGGGCTAAAGGGGAGGGGGGTGAAGGTGAAAGTTTGGCACCGAGCGACGGATCCCCCAACAAGAGGAGGCCTTTGTTGCCAGGTTGCTCACGCTCAGCAACGTAGAGGAGCCAGGTGGCCTCTGACCTGACCTCTACTCTGAGAGGACCGGTGGGCAGAGAGGCTGGAAAATAAAAAATGAAAAGAATGGGCAACTTTGGTTGAAGGAAAGGACTGGAATGGAGGAAGGGGAGGTGTTGGGGGGACGGTGTGAAACAAAGTGCTCAGAAATAGGTCAACCAGTATCTCATTTTTCTTGCTGGGCTTGTAATCACCCGTGACGAGCTCACAGAGGAACAGGCCATTGAGTGAGAGCTGGGGACTGGGATCCCAAACATCCGTCTCATGATGGGAAGAAACCTAGAAGATGGAATACTTTGGGTTTTTGTTCGTTTTGTTGGGTGGACATACCTGCGTTAGCATGTTAGCTCCCCATGTTTTGGCTTTTCCTTCATGATTCCACCTTAGAACCACTTTTAAACACCTTTTTATTTCTTTACTTCCTCCAAGCACTCAGTCATTCTTGTGATATTCTTTACTGTTTTGAGTGGAAGAAAAGTTTTCTGAGGGTCTTTAAAAAAAAATTCTTCTTTAGACTTTGGCAGCTTTATTATTTGGTCTATGGTGGTTGTATATGGAAGTAAAAGGCTGGTGAGATTGTGTCAGGCCTGAAAATTATCTTCAGCAGAGGAAAATTATCTGTACAACCAATGTGCCAAACTCAAAGCCTGCAGGCCAGATCTGGCGCCGACAAGACAATTATTTCAGCCCCCAAGAGCTAAAACGGGAATATTGGGTCATAAAGTAAAGGTATAAGTTCTGTTAAAGTCTAAGAAGTGGTGCTGCTAAAAACTAAGGAGAAGTTTGTCAAGATGAAGAAAAGATGTCAAAATTAACTTGTCCAACTAAGCTAAGGTCAGTCCTGCTAAGATTGTGCATGTTAAGCAAAGCTGGGAAAAGGTTTAGTAACTTAGGTTGCGTTCAAAAAATCAATTTTTTTTGCGTTGCCGTTTACATTTCTAAATATACGCAACTTGTACGTGATCTCCTGTATGAACTGCAGTCATACAACCCAAGTGTCCTGCATGCACAGTAGAAGACGCAATGACATCACAAGCCAGCATGTTCTGTGTTTACGGAAGTTAACGTGGATGCTAATGTCGGAGCGCATCTAGCGATCTTTCCCAACCATAAAAACCCGATCTTTTCAAGATGGTTAAACATAAATACTGCTCTCCGCATCATCGTCCGCCATAGTTGTTGTTTTTCTTGCCGCTTCTTCATAGCAAGACCCAGAATAGTCACCTTTGTCGGGTGTTAATGGCGTTCAGGTCGGATAAATGCGACCTGTGTCTGAACAGGTCTCATTTAAAAAGATCAGATTTGTATCGGATTCAGGACCACATAGCCAAGTGGCCGGGGTCGCATTGGAAAAAATCGGATCTGTGTTGTTCAAACTGCCATGAAAAGATCAGATCCAGGTCGCATATGGGCCAAAAAAAATTGGATTTGAGTCACTTCAGGCTGCAGTGTGAACGTAGCCTTAGTTTTAAGGAATGCTAACCCAACCGCGGTTCAGGTAATTTAAAGTTACAAATGTAAGCCGAGAAAGACTAAGATTATGGCAGATATTTTATATATGAAGTCATCTAAAACGGCTTCTGTTGAAATGGCCCAGGAAAAGCTAAAAAAACAATTAGCTACATGTTAGGCTGCGCTAAGCTAAAACGCGGAAAATTAAACTCGGCTAAGCTAGGCTAAAGCTGGCTGAGATAAGCAGCTGATTTCAGGTTAAAGTAAATAAGACTAAACTGCTGCCGAAATAGGCCCAGCTTATGCAGATGATAGCATGATTTAAGTCATTCTGTAAAGCAGGGATGTCAAAGTCAAAGACGCCGAGGGCCAAAAAAGTTTGCTACAAGCTGAGGGCCGGACTGGTTAAATGTTTATTAAAACATCGAAATGAACAAAGCCTATGGAACCAAGACCTAACACATTGTTTTTTTTAAAATAAATATTAATATCAATATTATTAATAAACTTATGAAGGTAAATACATAAATGAAAGAGCATTATACATTATGTTTGGATTGTTTTGGTTTTTGATTTCCCACTTTAACAATCAAAGCACACTGGGCTGAAGCCAGATGTCTAAGGAGGCGGAGGGCACTAACTGTGCTGCGCACAGGTGTCAGCAGAGGCTGATTGAAGCCAAAATTAAAGGAGCCTGGATGGAGGGAGGGAGGAGCTGATCCTGCAGGTGATAGAGACGGACACACTGCAGAGTGAGGGGCAGGTGGGATCCACACGCCAGGCGCAGAATACCAGGAGGTTAACAGACGGCACAGTTATGGCAGAAGTCCGCGCCTGTACGTAGCCCTCCTCGATCAGAGTACCATGCGGATCCCACCTGTCCCTCCGCCTCCTTAGAAAACCGACTTCAGCCCAGCTTGGATTGTTAAAGGGGGAAAAACAAAAACCAAAACAATCCAAAGATGCAAAGCACAGCAAGAAAATAAAAATAAAAGAAAAACACAATCATGTTTTCCCCTGGGAATGCAGTGTTGGTGCGTGCAACATGTGAAGCCCACTAAGGTGTTATCACATATATGGTAATTTTTGTAACTTTATAATTAATGTTTGAGTATTTGTTCAGGGGTAACCAACCTGTTTTCACCATCCTTGCACTAAAGCATTTTAGACAATATCAGGAGTAATTGTGGGGTTCGCCAGCAGGGGGCAGTGTGACAATTACCGTGCTCTAGGGGGCTTTACGTCAGTTTGCTCCGCTTTGCAGCTCTTCCTCTTTCTCACTGATTTCTCCTGTTTCCAGGTTGCTAAAATACTAAATTAAGTTAAGCAACCGAGTTGTAATATGTGACATGTCGCTGAATGTTTAAATGTTCGCGAATAAGACTGTTTTATGAATATGAGGACAGAGACGTCCATGTAGCAGTAGCCGCATTTCCGTTCGTGATGACGTCACGCAAAGTCACAGGAGCTCGCAGAAGTTGCTGCGGCCTGTGGGCCGGTTCTAATGCACTGCAAAAACTATCTAAAAATGAGTAAAAAAGTCTTAAATTAAGTACATTAACCCTTAATTTGAGCAGGGAAATAAGATGATTTGCCAATGGAATTTGTATTTTTACTCTTAAATTAAGATAATTAGATAATATGCACTTGAAATAAGACAATATAATCGTTTTTTCTTATTTTAAATGTAAATTATCTTGTTCCATTGGCAAAGTGTTACACTTACCTCATTAATTCAAGAAAAAATGCACTTATTTTAAGAAAAAATTACTCATTGTGATTTTAATTTTTTTGCAGTGTGGTAATTAAATATCATCCAGGAGGCCGTGGATAAACAAGCCTTGACTTTGACATATGTGCTCTAAAGGTTTGTCTTTTAAACATAAATGATCAAAGTTAAAATGCACAAATTTTAATAGTATCCTTTATAATAACTTTTGTTTTCTCTGAAAATATACTTTTGAATTCTCTAGAACTATTAGAGATCAGCCATCCTTCAGGTAATCTACAGTAAGCCAACTATTCACCTACTAGCTTTTATTGATGCAACCATAATTTTTCTCCCAAACGTTATTATTTGGAGCCTTTAAAGAAAGTAAATGTGAACAAATCCTCTCCAAAGTGGAAACCCTCATTACTAACAAAGAAAAGTCGAAAAAGCTCTTCATTGAGGTCGCTTTAAAACCCAGACGGGCTTAATGAACGGCAGAACTACAGAAATAACTGAAGGCTTTTCCTCTGGATTGTTTCTGAAATGATTTGAACTTGGACTTTATTGATTCCAGTTAAACCTGTTTGAGTTTTAGACGAAGCAGGAAACGTACCTGACCCATGAAAGAACATGTGCAAAGAAGCTGTTTCATTTCCAGACAACCTTTTAAAGTTCTTTGATCTTCATCTCTACCAGGAAATTGAGGGAGATCTTTATGAATCCCTGACGACGCTGCAAATTTATCCTGCCTGGGAGTAATTGTGTATCCATGATGAATCTTCATCAGGAAGCCATTCCACATCTTGCTGCAGATTTAAATGTGATCTTGTTAAGCCACCAAAGAGACCGAATCTCGCCCATGGGTGGCCAAAGCATACTGCTGCTAATGAGGTGTGCACGGGGCCCCGTGGGTAATGGCGGTGTCACGCCGAAGCTTTTAGACACCCCAGGGTGAACACGCAGTCTGGTCCAGACCTCCGTCGTCTGCTGACATTCAGCTGATGCTGAAACAATGAAACGTGTGGACCATAAAACCCAGTTTGCATTGGTAGTTTTGATCCCTTCCACTCTAAATACCCATTTTAATATGCGTTTTAGCCATTATGTCACTGTTAATAAGCCGTCTCTTTGAGAATGTGCCCATTGTTGAGCGAGTCTGTTAATTATGACGGCTCAAAGTGCTGCTGTATTCCACCGACTCTTCCTCATAAGAAGCCTGATTATTCATCACCATGATAAGAATTAATTTGCAGGAAATATTGCGTCTTTTTTTTCCCCACCCCTCCTCTCATGCTCCAAATTTAAACGCTCCAAATTACACATTCAATCCATCTTTGTTTGTGGGTTTAACGCCGTTCAACAAGGCAGCACTCGGTGACTTTTAAAGACCCGCCGCTTATTATGCTCGGCGCTGGCATCGCCGAGCGACAAGCCGCTATTAAACAAACACTTCATGTATCGAGGGATGTAAACAAATGTTTGGCTCCAGCCGTGCAGCTGCTGGAAATGAAGCTCTAACTGAAGTGACACCGGCTCTGATCCAGTATTCATGTGCCTTTAGATGACCAACGCCGATGATCCAACAGGAAGCGGGTCAAAGGGAGAGCAGTACAATGAGGACGGCTACAATGGCCAAGGCGGATCACAAACCCCTGCTGTTTGTATCCAGAGCATTTAATCAAACTGGCATTGGTTTGGAAACTGTATAGCTTAAACTTCCAATCCTGTCCGCAAACTTAATATTGTTGACAGTAGCTCCAAATTCAGCTATAGACTCAGCAAGTAAAAGGATAAGATGAGCTTAAAGGGCTTTTTATAACCTTTCTATTCAGCCCATAAGACACTCTGAGTCATGCACCTGGCTGAAAATCTAAGAAGCTTTCAGGGAAGCATTTCCAATGAATACTCTGCTGGTTTTTCCCCCTCTTAGTTAGTGTAGTTGATCTTTAAGACAGAGTTTTGAGTTTGCACTGACTATATGAATGACAAGCATTTCAGGTGATTTAAAAAACACTCAAACTCTAGTTTAGATTGAAATATTAAAGATCTGTAATAAACACTAAGATCATCGGTATATCTACCTTTAACACTGTAATGTCAAGAAAAAAGTGACAAAATAGTTTTATTTTGGGTAAAACTGATTCAGAGTTTAATTGATTTTTTCCCCCAAGAAAAACGATAAGTTTCTCTGTCATGAAAACCACATGCATGTTTTATCTAAATCAAAATGTCAAAAGTTGGTTTTAAATTTAAATGACGGGGATTATGAGGGACCGAGATGAAAAGCATGAGGAGTCACAGGAATTAATTCAAAAATAGTTTTTTTTTTATTTTTAACCCAAAAAAGAAGCTTACAAAAAATACATGGGTTCAAGTCATAAAAGAGGCCAACCAAAAAGAGAAAACTTAACACAAGCAAACTGTTTATGCAGCCAGTCAGTTTGGGAACAAACATAACTGACCTAACAAAGAAATGACACACAAGGGTATATATACACTGGCTGATCAGACCATTAACACAATAGGGGTAATTCAAACTAAACAAACAACCACAAATTACAAACATTGGCAGTACAGTTAGGTTTGGCAAAATACAAATCTAAGAAAAATTAAAACACACCAACCGCAAAACAAATCCTAAGTGAAATATTCAAAAAATTAGAAAAGGAAAATTCAAATTCCCCCTTTAAGCTGCAGCTGATGGAATAGTCCAATTTCCCCCACCTGCATTTAGCAGATCTGAACCCTAGCTGCCATCTTTTGTCTGGCCAAACTTCTAGGCACCATAGGTAAGACATTAGTGACAAAACAGAAATATGAATGAGTGCAAACAAATACAGTGAACTAAATGTGCGTGCTTACAAATAGAACATATGCATTTGAACTAAGAATAAAGTTTTATTGCAAACTAAAGTATGTGTATGGATTAAATAAATAAAGGTGCATGTATAGTCCAGACTTAAGGTGGGGCCATGGGTTTGGTCATCACAGGGATGAAAGAAAAACTTGTGCTCTACATTAAAAGTTGGTCTCCAAGTGTAAAACCTTCTGTTAATTGGTCAACATGGGCCACACCTTCCATTCAGCATCGTGACACAGAGGACAACAATGTTTATTTGGCAGAAGATGTCTTTGAGTCATCAATGCACACATTCAGCGATACACTGGAGCTCTTTCAATCTGGACACCGTTTCATTCACAACACCTGTCCCATCAATGAGGAATCAGAATCAGAAATACTTTAATAATCCCAGGGAGAAATTACTTTAGTTACATTACTCCATATGTAATAGAGTGACTATAGGACCAGTTTGATATAACACCATTTCATACAATACTGTATATATAATTTGGGGGGTCACCCGCTCCATCTCGGCATCAGTTGGGGGTCCTTGGCATGGAAAACGTTGAAGAACCCTGAACTAAAGCATGTGTGTATTATATATAGCATCTCATTGTTCGGAGCGGTCTGTCATAAAAACTAAATTAATAATTTTAGTTGTAGAATTTAAATTAGACTTATAAAAGTATTGGAGTCCCACCAAAGCGAAGTAATACCTAAACAGCAACTAAATGATACAGCATACAGTGGGGCAAAAAAGTATTTAGTCAGCCACCGATAGTGCAAGTTCTCCCACTCAAAAAGTTGAGAGAGGCCGGTAATTTTCATCATAGATATACCTCTACTATGAGAGACAAAATGAGAAAAAAAAATACAGAAAATCACATTGTCTGATTTTTTAAGAATTTATTTGCAAAATATGGTGGAAAATAAGTATTTGGTCAGTTACAAACAAGCAAGATTTCTGGCTCTTACAGACCTGTAACTTCTTCTGTAAGAGGCTCCTCTGTCCTCCACGCGTTACCTTCATTAATGGCACCTGTTTGAACCCGTTATCAGTATAAAAGACACCTGTCCACAACCTCAAACAGTCACACTCTAAACTCCACCATGGCCAAAACTAGAGAGCTGTCAAAGGACACCCGAAACAAAATTATAGACCTGCACCAGGCTGGGAAGTCTGAATCTGCAATAGGTAAACAGCTTGGTGTGAAGAAATCAACTGTGGGATCAATTATTAGAAAATGGAAAACATACGAGACCACTGATAATCTTCCTCGATCTGGGGCTCCACGCAAGATCTTGCCCCGTGGGGTCAAAATGATCGCAAGAACGGTGAGTAAAAATCCCAGAACCACACGGGGGGACCTAGTGAATGACCTGCAGAGAGCTGGGACCAAAGTAACAAAGGCTACCATCAGTAACACACTACGCCGCCAGGGACTCAAATCCTGCAGTGCCAGACGTGTCCCCCTGCTTAAGCCAGTACATGTCAAGGCCCGTCTCAAGTCTGCTAGAGAGCATTTGGATGATCCAGACGATGACTGGGAGAATATCATATGGTCAGATGAAACCAAAATAGAACTTTTTGGTAAAAACTCTACTCGTCGTGTTTGGAGGAGAGAGAATGCTGAGTTGCATCCAAAGAACACCATACCTACAGTGAAGCATGGGGGTGGAAACATCATGCTTTGGGTCTGTTTTTCTGCTAAGGGACCAGGACGACTGATCCGTGTGAAGGAAAGAATGAATGGGGCCATGTATCGTCAAATTTTGAGTGAAAACCTCCTTCCATCAGCAAGGGCATTGAAGATGAAACGTGGCTGGGTCTTTCAGCATGACAATGATCGCAAACACACCGCCCGGGTAACGAAGGAGTGGCTTCATAAGAAGCATTTCAAGGTCCTGGAGTGGCCTAGCCAGTTTCCAGATCTCAACCCCATAGAAAATCTTTGGAGGGAGTTGAAAGTCTGTGTCGCCCAGCGACAGCCCCAGAACATCACTGCTCTAGAGGAGATCTGCATGGAGGAATGGGCCAAAATACCAGCAACAGTGTGTGAAAACCTTGTGAAGACTTACAGAAAACGTTTGATCTCTGTCATTGCCAGCAAAGGGTATATAACAAAGTATTGAGATGAACTTTTGTTATTGACCATATTCTTATTTTCCACCATATTTTGCAAATAAATTATTTAAAAATCAGACAATATGATTTTCTGGATTTTTTTTCTCATTTTGTCTCTCATAGTTGAGGTATATCTATGATGAAAATTACCGGCCTCTCTCATCTTTTTAAGTGGGAGAACTTGCACTATTGGTGGCTGACTAAATACTTTTTTGCCCCACTGTATATTTGATGCTTGTTAAAAACTAGTCTAAAAGAAAACACATTTGACATATCTCTCTCAGTTCTTTCTACATTAGCTTAGTTTAGCTTTACTTTGCAGATTTATTTAGTTTAAAACTTTGGTAACATTTAGTTTGGCCCACCTACTGTTTTATAGTTTAGTTTGCATCAGCTTCTAATACTTTAGCAACGTTTAGTGTGTCTGTATTTAGATTAGCATAGTTACTTCCTCTAAGCTAGCAAGCTAATTCTAGCATAAGTTGACCTAGTTTAAAGCTTAGCAAAGCTTTGTTTAGTTTAGCCTGCAAAAGTTAATCTTGGTGTGATTTATTTATTTGAAAGGGGACATTGCAGTTTAAAGAAACACACTAAATGACAATTTATGAGTAAAAAAAAAAAAAAATAAAAAAAAAATAAAGAGTTAGCCAAAGGCTAATTTTCTTTGTTAGCCATCCGGCCACAATGTTGAAAAAACAAAGTACAAGAGTATAAGTGCTGCAAAACACACAGTAAAAACATGAGATCAAACTAGACTAGCTTAGTTTAGCTTAGCCTTGTTTTAGTTTAGCATGTATTTGCTCATCTTAGCTTGTATTAGCATAGTTAATTAAACGTTAGCATACCCTAGCTATCTTTGATTTAGCCTTCTTAACTTTAGCTTAGTTAAACTTTCCTTTTGTTTTTTACTCCAATTTAGCCCTAACCCAAAAAGTAATGAATCTACACTGGAAAAATGATCTTGAAATAAGTAAATATTAGTCAAATTAAGTGTATCTACCCTTAATTTGAGTAGGTAAATGAGATGATTTGCCAACGGAATGAGTATCTTTACTCTTAAAATAAGATATTTAGATAAAATTCACTTAAAATAAGACAATGCAATTGTGTTTTCCTATTTTAAATGTAAATTGTCTTGCTCTATTTTACATTCTCAATGCACTTATTTTAAGCAAAAAATGACTTAATCTAGATGTAGATTTTTTTCAGTGTCTTTATTGAATTTGAGCTAAACAGTTGTAATATAGTTTTTATTTAACATTAAAACTAAACTCTGTATGTTGCATAGCTAAAAGTTACACACACATTAATTAACCCATCTAACTCAGACCTATGGCTCATTTAGCTTAAAATCAACAAATGAGACGGTATAGATGCGACTTTCAGAACCTTATGTATGCTGGAGGTTTGCAGCTCTTATTTTGTCCATTTTCTAGTTTATTGTTTCTTATTTCTTAGCTAAAGGATCCTGGATCTCAGTAGATAAGTATGATCTCTGTAGCAAAGCAGCCAAAGGTCTGAAGAATATTCACAGAGACAGAATAACTATTGATAACGAATCCTTTAAGTGAACAGAAGAAAATCTTCCTGCTTGGAAGAAAAGCAAGTAGAATATTGTCCAGCATCCAATTTGGCAAACAATATGACTGAAAACTGAGCATTTGTTTTGGAAAAGTTTTTTTTTTCTTTTTTTTTTCTGTGGCTAAACCTGGTGTGGAACAAAAAAGATAATCCTAGAATATGTAGGTGCACTGGAAAACGATCTAGAAATAAGTTAATTTCCTAAATTAAGGGTATTTACCTTTAATTTGAGTAGGTAAATGAGACAGTTTTCCAATGGAATGAGTATTTTTACTCTTAAAATGAGATAATTGGATAATATGCACTTGAAATAAGACAATGCAATTTTGTTTTCTTATTTGACACTGCAAAAACGATATAAAATAAGTCAAAATGTCTTAAATTAAGTGTATTTACCCTTAATTTGAGCAGGTAAATTAGATAGTTTGCCAATGGAATGAGTATTTTTACTCTTAAAATAATATAATTGGATAATATGCACTTGAAATAAGACAATGCAATTGTGTTTTCTTATTTTAAGTGTAAATTGTCTTGTTCCATTTGCAAAATGTCTTTTTTTCTCCTCAATCCAAGAACAAATGCACCTTTTTTAAGAACAGATTACTTTCTAGATTTTGATTTTTTCCTGTGTGACGTTTCTATGCCTTTATTAGTGTTTTCTTTCATCACTCCATCACGATTCAAACCCATTTGTTCCTTTTTATGTCAATATAACTCTGTTGACATAACTTTTATTTTTCCATTCCTGCAGAAATGTCAAGGATCTGGAACAACAGGAAGGAGAAAATGCGGAGGTGGACGATTTGAGTGTAAAGCAGCAAAAGGTAAAAACCCTCCATCAGATCAGAGCATGTGTTTAATATCCCTGCTGCCTGTTAAAGGCTGCAAGGAGCCGTGTTTCTGAAGCACGTTTGTTTGCATTAATGTGCATATATGTGTGCGGGGCTTTGTGAATGCAGCAATACAACTGAGAATCATGTTGCAAGCTTTTTTGCCCAGAGTGTTTTTGAGCTCATTTTCAAATGGTAATTTGCCTTATCCGAAGAAACTCACTGACTGTAAGTAAGTGATTATTTGCATGACTGATAATCATTCAGCTCGCCTACGGTCTTTTTCCAAACTGCTCCAGTTTGTCCAGTCTTTGAAAGAAATAAAAAACTCAGGGTGGGCCAGTTTTTCTTTGAAACATCCTTTCATTTACCTTATCATTAGACACAAATATGGCATGCTTTAATGGCGGGTAAAAACGAGGAAACAGCAGTTTTGATGAAGGCTTCGCAGTCAATATAAAGCCTTGTTGCGATTGCTGAATAAAGATAAAGTTGATGATTTTCAGCTGCCTTTTGCCAAACTATCCGGTTAAACTTTTTGGTTTTGGTCGGAGCAGTTCAGGTTTTGGGTTTTTATCAAAACGGCAAGTTTCTGTGGTACCGTTTAATTGGTAATTATCCAATTTGAGGCGTCTCAACTGTCGGTAAAGTGCAGCGACGACACAGACGCACCGACAGCGGAACAATGTAGTGATTTAGTATCCGCACACCCCCTCAATCATGCTCAAATGTCAGCCACAGACTCATCAATGCCCCTAACCCTGAGCACACCCCTGAGACGCACACTCAGCCCGCATTACTACACACCAGCGCTGTCTGGGGCTGCAGAAAACAAGGCAAGACAATGTGAGCTGGAGATTGATTTTGCAGAGCTCCCTCAGTCTGTGTTTGTCAGAATCAAGCAAAGCCAGTCTGATTAGTCTCCAGTTTGGCTCTACTCTCCTTGAAGCAGGCATTTACATTTCATGGGTCTCTGTGGAGTTGCTTTTGAGAGCAGATAATTGTCATTACTTCATGTGTTAAACATGATTTTAGACTTGTATCTCTGCATTATTTTTACACCTGTACTCACTTATTGTTTTCTACAGTATGACAAGCAGGCACTGGGGCAATAAATCATGATTTTTTTACTACTACGGTAACTCCTCCAGCCTAATAGGACTGGTCGGAAAAGATTCCCAGGCAAGTACTTTAAGTAAAATTGAGGTTAAGGATCTATCAGTACAAGGTATGATTAAAATCAGCTTAACTAGAATGAGTCTTTTACTTCTCAACCATCAATTCATCAGTACAGATATCTGCTCTACAGTAAACTACAGTGATTTTTATACCATAACTTTAATGTTTATGGTAGAGTGACCATATTTTGATTTCTAATAAGGACACTTTGTCCAGCCTGTGTCAGATTCAGACAGGCTTCTCAAAGGTCAATGAACATGCTCTGTTATACCTAAATAGTACAAAAATAACTTCTGAAATTAAACAAAATCTGTTTAATTTCAAAATATATAAATATAATCAAATAATCTTCTACATGTCACCTCTTGTGTGTTTGTAAAGACAGCTTCAACAAATTACGTCTTTACAGCAATCTCTCTGTTTTACCAGGTCTAACAAAGTACTCAGTCAACATTGCAGGATAAAGGCCAATTTATGCTTCTGATGTATGTGCAGCGTCAAATCTGTCAACCGTCGTCGCGCACCTCAAATAAATCCTGACTACGCGTCGGAGGGTCGCAAACCCGTGCAGACCTCATGCGGAAGTGCTCGGACAAAAAGCAGCTGTGATTGGTCCTTGGTATGCCTTTCCGGCTGTCTTTATGGTCGTTCTACTCGATTCGGTGCCAGGGAGCGCCATTTTTAAAAACTGAGGAACAACTTCAATTGACAACTACGACGGAAGGTTAATCAGTCTTTTTGCCAACTCCATTAACAGAACCTCTTCCTCTTATATGTTCAGGAACTCTAGATCCATCTTTATTACCGTGATGTATCTTGCAGATGCGCCATTGTTGTTTTGGAAGAGAAACACTCCTGCCGCCGCCGAAGTTCTCGTGAGTTCTCGAATAGGCTCCCCTTTGCGCTTTGGCAGGAAACTGCTGTGCGTCCCTAGAAATTCCAGACCGACGGTGCAGAAGCATAGCAGCAGAACTGGTTCACGACCAGACCCACGCGACATTTGATGTGTGCGGTTGCAGAAGTATAATCTGTCCTTTAGTTTTACCAACTTCAGCCAAAGTTAGCTTAGCTAGCATACTTTCAATAACTTTGAACTTTGTTGACTTATCTTTGTTAATTTTTTTGTTATTCAACCTGGTTTAATTAGCTATAGTTTTAATTTGCTTAGAGTAAGTAAATTGGACAGATTTAGACTAGTTGGGTCTAACTAAGCTTAGCTGCCTTCAACTGGTGATAATAATATATCATTGGTATCTAAATAGGTGGAACCTCTGGTCAAAGTTCCCTACCTTGGTTATTTTCTTGCATCACACAGTAAACATTAATTTTCCCTCGCTGTTATGACCAATTTCACTGATTGCTTTAATAAAATCACCTTTTTGAGTTAAATGTGCCTCTATTGGATACGCTAAACGTTTGTGCTTATCCAACAAAAAGTGGAAAATAAAAAATTAATGAAACCACAAGGATCATTTCAGGAAGAAAGCCACCACTCCAGGTTCAATACTCGTCAATAACAATCCGGTAAAGGTTCTGCTTTGCAGCGACAAAGCTGGGAGAGGGGGGGTAAAAGTCATAGAAGTCCTTCATTTGCCATGATCATCCATCAATCAGTATTTAAGACATTGACAAGTGGTAATTTAATAAGCAGTGACCTGGGCAGGCAGGAAGCCGCTCTGACAGACAATACAAACTCATTTATCACGCTGGAGCGACGGCGCTGTGCTGCTGAAGATCCTCTGATGCTGAGATTGTCGCTTTAGGAGTCACTCATGGCTAAACGCTACGGGGCGGACGCACCCGAGCCCAGGCATAATGGAGCTAAGAACAGCTGCTGGGTGGTTGGTATGAGAAACCTGACTTTAACCTTTAATGTCTGCTGAAGGTAAACATGGAATGATCCAAGCAGCTGTTGGCTTTTAAGATTTTTTTTGGTCATTTTAAATAGGATAGATTTTTTTTTTTTTACATTAAATGATTATTTGTTTTTAAATTAAGGCCTTAATTGGCATTAAATTTCATAAAATGTGATTATCGTGGCTAAAAAAAAAAAAATATATATATATATATATATATATATCTCAGTGTCATGGGTACTTGTGCAGGACTCGATGTTAACCGTCGTCCGATCTCCCGGCGCAAGTAGCTTTTATTGTCGGGAGAGTACAAATTTCGCAAAAAAAAAATTACTTATCACTCAAAATTAGTTTAAAATCACCGACATTCGATGAAAACGACCCACAAGCGTTGCCGGCGCAATTTTTGTTGTACACATTCTCGCATGATTTGAAAAAGCCGCGTGATTTTCCGCTAGATGGCGTGATTCAGCTCTTGGGGAGAGAATTCTGCAGAGCGGCAGCTGGATGATGAATTTAATTTATACTATAATACACGCTAGATTAAAAATGATCAGTCAGGGATTATGAAAATAATAATAATAAAGCCAAGTTTTTTTTTTTTTTTTTAGATTTTTAACATTACAGTTTATATGTTTCCAAGCACACAACAGTTTAAAGCAAAGTTTAGTTTGAAAAGAATGTGCAGGAAGGATTGAAAAGCATGTTAACTCGGTAATGTAGGCTGGAGTTCATTATCTGACGCATGCAGATACACACCAGGAACCTGGAAACTTACTGAATTACAATAAAACATTTAAAAAACTAACATGTTTCATTGATATATATACAAAAATGAATATTAGGAACTATATTTATCAAACATTATACTGGGCAAGTAAAAATTGTTTCTGGGCAAATGAAATGTGAAAGTCGGGCAAGTGGTAAAAATCCTTAACGTTAACCCCTGTTGTGGCATTAAAATTATTTCTAAAATGCATTAAATTAGAGTTACTCATTACTGTATAAACCCTATTACACTATAATATCCATCATGTTTGGTGTAAAAATAAAATGTGTTCCTGCCTTTTTGCGGTTTGCTTATTTCATTTACTTATTTATTGTTCAAGAAGGGCTGATCTTAGATTAACATCTCAACAATTAAAATGCCAACATTTTTATAGGAGTAGTTTGTTTTTTTTGTGACCATTTTGAGATTTGTGAAGCAGTTTGAGCTTTATTTTGAAAAGTGTAGCTTTAAACATGGTGTTGGCAGCATCATGCTGTAGGGATGTTCTATCCATTTAGCAAATAGTTAAGTGTTAATCCTGGGAGAAATTAGATTTCAGTTTAGCCACTTCGTGCTTTAATAACATTAAAAGGAAAAGCAGCCCCACAGCATAATACCACTCCCACCATGCTTTCTTTAGCAAGTGCGTCAAACTCTCCTGTTTGATGGTCGACTCAGCTTCTGGAGTTGCCATATCTGAACTCAGTTTGTGTTGTTTGTGTCTAATAGGGGTAAAGCAACGCAACCCTCCAAACATTCCAGCTTGGTAGGAGTTTTCATGCCTTTATTCACTGTTTTGTCCTAATTATCGTGTAATTTAATAGTTTTGCTGTGTTTTTGGTTGTAAAAACCAGTAAATATGCGCTAATATCAAGAAAAATCCTATAAATTCAGTGTATTTTTCTGGATTAAGATGTTGGTCTTTAAACAATGACCTGCCCCTCATCAGCCCTCTGCAATAGGCTAACCCAAGCAGCACGCCTCACCCTGCGTTGGCTCGGTTTCATCAGGCTCATCTGTTTGCCCACATACAGTAACATCATATACCTCGCTGAGCCGCTCGCCGTGTTGCTGCCAAATTGCAATCAGTGGGCAGGCGTCCACACGAGCCGCCATCAGGCCACGCTGCAGCGAGTGCCGGTCCGCCTGCCGATGACTCAGCCGCAGCGTTTGACTCCTGAGGAGGCAGCAAAAGCTGTAATGTGGATTTTAATGTGCACTAATGATCTTTTTGTTTCTTTCTGGCCGTCGCATCAGAACAGCGGCGTCTCCTTCCAGTAGCATCACCTGTGGAAGGAAGTACACTAATGAGGACAGCGATGCTCATGATGCCGTCAAACCTGGCAACCCGATTCATCTAAACCCTCTATGGATAACTGAGCTGCAGCCAAGCAAAGGATCCTAATTCTGAATAAACAAGCTGTTGGTTAAAAACCCAAAATTTCTTCAGTCAGTTAAAGGAATAGTACACCCAAAACATGATTAGCCTTCATTTTCTACTCACCCCCATGCTGAACAACACTCTGGAGTACTTTTTTGATATCTCAAATGCATCTGGAGATCTGGGAGGCTTCCTGCTGTCTGCTGACATTCAAATAATGGAGGTCTATGGTGCCCGAGGCAGAAAGGTCCATAAAAGTCCACAAAAAACGTGTCAATATTCCTCCATACTGCTCGTCCAATGTAATCCAAGTGTCCTGAGTGGGTAGCGTCCATAATTTACTCGAAACAAAGTCATTTAGAATGTTTTTAGAGCATAAACAGTAGTGTATAGGATTTCCTAAAAGCGCGCCCCTGCGAGTTCACGAGTCTACGGAAACCGCGGCAGACCAAGCCAGATGAAAGTGCGCATTCAGCTCGGCAAAGAACTCATGCTCTTCCTCAACACTGAAGTCCTCAGACATTTTTCTTTCGTTGTTTCTTTCTTTGCACAGGTAAACAGCACATTTCTTCTTCTACGCTTGCATTATCAAGAGCAGACGCTGAATGCGCACTTTCATCTGGTTTGGTCTGCCGCGGTTTCCGTAGGCTCGTGAACTCGCAGGCGCGCGCTTTTAGGAAATCCTATACACTACTGTTTATGCTCTAAAAACATTCTAAATGACTTTGTTTCGAGTAAATTATGGAACCTACCCACTCAGGACACTTGGAATACATTGGACGAGCAGTATGGAGGAATATTGACACGTTTTTTGTGGACTTTTATGGACCTTTCTGCCTCGGGCGCCATAGACCTCCATTATATGAATGTCAGCAGACAGCAAGAAGCCTCCCAGATCTCCAGATGCATTTGAGATATCAAAAAAGTACTCCAGAGTGTTGTTCAGCATGGGGGTGAGTAGAAAATGAAGGCTAATCATGTTTTGGGTGTACTATTCCTTTAAAGAAGGAGTAAATATACAGATAAAAAAATATTGGAAATTAGAGCAATTAGAAATATAAATGATATAAATCACATTTAATTGAATAAAAAATAACCTTAATAACTTCAATATATTATATTGATATAAACATATTCAGTGTATAAACATATAAGCAACTAATTTAACAGCAAGGTATTAAATGAACTGCAAAAAATCTGAATCTAGATGACTAATTTTTTCTTAAAATAAGTTAATTTGTTCTTGAATTGAGGAGGTAAAAGAGACATTTTGCAAATGGAACAAGACAATTTACACTTAAAATAAGAAAACACAATTGCATTGTCCTATTTCAAGTGCATTTTATCCAATTATCTTATTTTAAGAGTAAAATTACTCATTCCATTAGGAAACTATCTCATTTACCTGCTCAAATTAAGGGTAAATATTAGGGATGCACGATATAATGGGCCCCCTATCGGTATCGGCCTTAAAACTGAATATCGGACATCGGCCACCCCACCGATATTTAACCCGATATTTGATCAGCTTCTGAGTTTCTAAAGTCTAAAAAAAAAAAAAAAAATACTACTTCTTCTTCTTCCTCAAAAACTTATTTTTTACAGACTTAAAAACTTCTAAAGACGAGGGAAAAAATATTGATACATGAAAATATCACAATATCTTCATATGCTGATATATTGCCATTTAAAAACACCATATCAATCTCTTTTACTAATGAAATATTGCTATATGTCATCGTTATGCTACGAAATCCCCCGAAAATTCACGAAATATTGCCATATTTTTATATGTTGATATATTGACGCGGTATCGATCTATTTTACTAACAACATCTCACAAGAATTTGCAAAATATCATGAGAGTTTGTAACAGAACGATGAAATTGCACGAGATTTTGAAGTAAAATAGATCGATACCGCGTTTTTAAAAATCAATTTGACATCAGCATATGAAAATATATTTGAGTATATTATTTTTCAAAGTGTCAGAAATGGATAATAAAACTACTATTTTCAATGACTACTTATTTTTGTCCAGCTTTAATATCGGTATCGGCTACATGAGTTTTAAAATATCGGCATATCGGATATCGGCAAAAATCCCAATATCGTGCATCCCTAGTAAATACACTTAATTTAAGAGATTTTTTTACTTATTTCTAGATCGTTTTTGCAGTGCAAAGAGTGCTAATTAATAAAAAATTATAATAGAAAAGGTTTAAAAGTATATATATAAGTGTATATATAAATGTTTGAAATTTAATAGATTATGGAAAAAAAATCAGTATGTAAAATTACATTACATTAAAAATATATTATTTAAATAGTAATTATCATGTTAATGACCATAAAGATCAAGATGAGAATATATGGATGACTGAAGTAAAATTATTTTGAAAATTCTGTTTTAATATGTTATTTAAAAAAAGTTCTCAAATGATGATCATAGTAAAAAATAACCAAAAGATCAAAGTAAAGTTTGAATCATCCATGTTCTGCCTTATTTAAAGGTTTCTTGACGTCTTAAACTTTAGATAAAAGTTTCTACTTTACCGTTTTAACAATGGGCCAATGGCCACGTAACACAAAACGTCAAATATTCCTAGATGTGGAGCAGTCATCAATTAAAATCTTTAATAATGAATCACGACTTTGGCGCCGTCATCCCTCCTCCCAGAAGAAGCGGTTTTTATGAGCAGCATTTCCATGATGAACAGCAGAGCTGCAGGCCTCCCAGCCTCACAGCTCAGGCCCTCCAGTCCACTGGAAATCAATGGGAGTCTGATTAGTGCAGGCCAAAGAGGGACTCACCATTATTACCAATAAAGGGAATTAGATAAATGATTTTCTTTTTTGTTAGGGGACTTCAGAACCAGCTTGATCAAATTTAAGATAAAGTCATCAGTGAAATTGCTGTTGATTTATAAATAAGCTAATTGGTCCCTCCCTCCGCTGCTGCCTCGGTCTGCTCGCTGCTTCTGTTTTTGCTTAGTCAAACCAACTCCTTCCATTTTTAAATTGCATATTGAGTAGGGATCTCGGCGGACCTGCCAGCCGACCATTTGCATCTTCTTCCTGTAGTTTCTGCTCTCAGAAAGGTGTTCTCTGCAGAAATCTACCTGTGTCATCGTCTTCATGGGATCCATACGAATCTAAAGATAACTTGATGAATCAAAAGAAAAGCATTATGACGTCTAATCAGGTGGTGTGGAAAACCAACATCATCTGCGTCTAATTTAAAACAAAAAGTGTTGTCAGTTTGACGTTTGATTTTTAAAAAGTGGGAGAATACCTTTCAGCACCTGTCAGTCAGCTCATGCCGCCGTAACGTAGCGTTTCTTTTTCTCGCTGCGTCACTTTCCAGCGCAGGTGATAATTTCATCTCTGCTTTTTGATGTCGGTGTTGAATTAAATGTACTTAAGATTCCAGTCCTTTTGTCCTCCACGGTTGAATATCTTTTCACAAACGCCTCAGCTGTTAAAAGATGTGAGAGGAACCTTTTTTTTCTATTAGACCTACTCGTTAGATATGACAAGAGTGACGCTAAACATGAAGCAACGCTGGGCCATGGAATGCAAACAGATCAAATTCATACAAGCTACACACTGACCTACTAATAAAGCACCTTTTACAGACAAGGAAATCACAAAGTGTTTTACAGAAACTCATGCACTAAGATAGGAATACATATAATTGTTTGACAAAAGGTCTGTTTAAAAAAGAGAATGTAAGTCAAGACTGAAAGGCTTGATCCCCCCGTTTGTTTTCAGCCTGATTTCATGAAACAAATGTCAGAATCTGAGCTTCTGAATGAAGGAAACAAGTAATGAGGTAGCGGTCCAGTTTTAAAGCGGATTCTGAACTCTATTCATAGCCAGAGCATGGAGTATTAAACCGGGGTGATGTGTTTGTATGGCATCAAAGTGAAGATTCCACAGCTGGGAGCCAACAAAACATGATGAGACATTTTCCTTGAATTGTATTTAGATCTACCAGGAGGTTGCAAATGAACCCAGAACAACAACTAAAGGCCTTGGTTCAAGTCAGAGTTCAGAAGTGTCAAGGCACAGAATGTAGGACCCAGTATTCAGACAGACAGACAGTATGATGTTTCAAAAGCCATTTATTTGAAACGACGGATCTGCAGTTAGCAGCTAGGGCGTCTAAGGCAGGAACCTCTGCAGAAAGAAAACTCGTTAGTTACCACGTTTATCTGCCAGAGAATGATTAAGAACTGGTGAGTCTGCCCTGGTGTTACAGCTCAGTCTGTGCCCAAAGAAAGCCAGCCAGTTGGCTTGATACGACTCATCGAATGCAGCCCAGAGAGTTCCAGATGCTGAAGCCTTAAAGACAGCAGAACAGGCAGGTGATCAGGTCCAAGCAAACAAAGAAAGGCAGCATAATCCAGAGGGCGAAGCCAAAGCTGAGGAGATGCAGACCAGGAGTCCAGGCCAGAAATCAGAGATCCGTAGAGGTACCGAAGGGAAATCCAGGTCGGTGTCAGGAATCAGATCCAGGTTTGTTCACCAAGCAGAATCCAGCAGCAGTCCAAAGACACTCCAGGCAAACAGATCAGAAAGGGAACAGACAGGCTCAGAGGCTGAATGGGTCAGGATCAGGCAATCAGAGTCAATATTATTCACTAGAAAACTCTCACTGAGGACTCCAATAAGCTGGCACAGATGACTGGAAAAAGGCAAGTTAAATAGAGATGGAGCAGGTGAACAGAAGAGGGAATGGAATGAAAAATCCTGCAGAACTTGGAGGAAGAGTTTGTAACTGGAAACCTTTTTTTTATTTTTACACAAAGGTGATATTTAGCAGTTCTGGGGAATGTTTTTCTAATTCTGTAAATAATTCAACCACGTTCTGGTGATATTTTTTCCAGATTAAAAATTGAGAGATTCAAGGCCGGGACCACTGCTAAATGAAGAGAACACAAAAGGCCAGGCTTAGTGTACTATAAATAATGTTTTTTAAATTATTCCCAGTGACCTTCAATATAATGTTCTGTAGAGCTCTACAACAAACCCATCGTTTCAAGGAAGCCACACTGCACTTAAACAGGGTGGTGGTAGAGTGATGATCTGGGACTCTTCTAGAGCGTAACAGATTGTGATTAACCGAGCCATAAATTCTAGTTTCTAGCAGTATGTTTTTGTTGCTTTTCAGAACAGTGGTCTGAAACGGACCAGGAAATCCTCCTGTGTAAAGGTTTTAACTCGGACATGTTGAGCCAGTCCAGTATCATCAGTAGTACCTTGGAGCTGTTCTGAACTTTGATGGTTTATTTTCAAACCAAGCAGACCTCAGAATGTGAAACCTCTGTAATCTTTCCTCTAAGACTGGATCTTCAGACTTTCATCTTTGAAGTCGTAGGGAAGCGGCTGTTCCAACCGTTGCATTTCCGAATTCTCCCGAATTTGATTGGTCGTTTATCAAGGGGGCGGGATTGTTGTGGCGGAAGTTTCGCAAGCAAGTTTGGTTGTGGCCGGTTTGTCGGGAGCATCTTGCTAACCAGTTAGCAACTTTGTGCTAGTAGGTTCCCAATGGGAAATTCCATTGGGACCAAGTAGCACTTAGAAACGACACTGTCAAGGAACGCTATGGAGAGCAGAAACATGCAAGAGGAGGAGAGTTTAGTGTCGGAGGTCGTGGATGAGTCTCCTCCGTCATCCATTTTTTATTTAGAGGAGGAAAGCGGGGATGAAGATGTTGTGGAAGAGGACGCCAGGGCGGCAGAAGCTTGGTTTGGTGTAGAAGGCTCCCAGCCGTACATGTTTGAGCCCTTGCCTCGCAACGCTGCCAGTTCTGTTAGCTCTACGCCTGCCGAAGACACAGACGTCCATCCCCGTGAACACTGGGACGCAACTCAATGGGAAAGGAAAGGATTCTTATTTCTTATTTCAACCGTTGCGTATATTAGCTGCGACATATGAACCAAGACAAGATTTTTTTTAAATAGAAATTTTCTAACTTTTGGGACAATATGGTCTGATAAAGAGTACATTCATATACATGTTAAAGCCAGAATGATTTGACATTTAAATATGACTTATCTACGACTTTAAAGGTTGAAATTTTTCCCTGAAAGTTGATCCATAATGTTGCAGGTTATCGGAAGATGTCTTCATTTGCACCTGTGCCGATGAGGTTCATATACTGATTTGGTGGCCCTGCACCAACATTATAGCACGAAAAAGTCAGGTTTCCTGGTGATGACACCTTTAAGAGCTCAAGATAGCAGCTCCACTTATAGTGTCAGCAGCTGCATGTTTAATTTACATGAGGTAAGGGCTTTCCAGTTCAGCTGCAGCGAACCGGTCCGGCTGGACAGATTTCAGCCATTCTTCAGCAAACCTAGCCAATCAGGACTTCATCCAACCTGATGCAGAACTTGGATTTTGTTCCTGAGCTGCCTGGAAGGGAAGCAAATGTTCAATTGACCTTTTCAAACACAATCAGACCGAACAAAGCTTCTATTAAACAGCCGTTACGGAGAATCTGAAGCAACATTCACTGCCGCTTCCTCACGTCTTTGATTCTTTTTCTGTACCTGCTGTAATTTGCAGCGTTCCCGTGGAGCTGAGAGAGAAGCCCTGAGAGCCTAGTGGGTTTTTACATAAAGTGGAACCAGTTACAGGCACTGGGTTAAATGGAGTTATCCTGAAGAACGTTTGGGGATAACTGGAGCCTTAAATTCATCTGCAGAGTTGTAATTGAAAACCAGAACTAAACAAGCCAAATATTATTGGATCTGTTAGGGAACATTCTACTGCTTCCAATAACTTCCATCTAGTCCATGTTTCTACATGATTTGATTAGACTGGAGTACATAGAGGTGAACACAGAACATTAAGAAATAAGAAGTTAAATATGTGCTTCTTGCATGATTCTATATCTTACATAATTTAATCAATTTCCTTTTTAATATACATGGAAGTTTTAACTTTGAACAGACTTTGAATAAATTATTTGAAATCAAAAACAAGTCAAAAGATTAAATTTAAGTATATAAAATACAAATGATCATCTCAAATCTGCAGTTATTCTTGTTTTCTAAGTAGGTTATCTTTCGTTTTCCTTTAATATTCTACAGTACAGGGTTAGGAAAGGAAACGGTTCACGTTTCAGAGTCTGATGTTCTGGACCAAGATTTGGATATACGCGCAGAAACAGCTCTGTGAATTTGAAGATTAAAGGAAGACGAACTTAAAAAACAGACAAGGCTTGGAGACGGGAAGCGAAAAAACCCAGCGTCAATTCAAAACAAACTGAGGATTTTATTATTAGAAAAGTAAAAGCCAGTAGAAATGGATGAGAAAACAATTGCAACACTATATGTCAACACTAGGAAATACGCAGGGGAGAAAAGTTCAGATTGTGTGTGCAAGAAACTGAATGTATGGCAAAACCTTAATGGCAAAAATACCAGAATAACACAAGAATTCTAGAACATAATGAAAGTGTTAAAGTCGTAGGAAAGCGGCTGTTCCAACCGCTGCATTTCCGAATTCTCCTGAGTGGTGCCCGACTTTACACGAGTGAATAAAGTGAACGTGATTGGTTGATTATCAAGGGGGCGGGATTGTTGTGGCGGAAGGTTCGCAAGCTTTTTGGTTGTGGCCGGTTTCTTAGAAGCAGTTAACAACTTAGTGCTAGTAGGTTCCCAATGGGATTTCCATTAGAACCAAGTAGCACTTGGCAACGACACTGTCAAGGAACGCTATGGACAGCGGAAACATGCAAGAGGAGAGAGTTTAGTGTCGGAGGTCATGGATGAGTCTCCTCCATCATCCATTTTTATATTTAGAGGAGGAAAAATGGGACGAAGATGTTGTGGAAGAGGACGCCAGGGCGGCAGAAGCTTGGTTTGGTGTAGAAGGCTTCCAGCCGTACATGTTTGAGCCCTTGCCTCGCAACGCTGCCAGTTCTGTTAGCTCTACGCCTGCTGAAGACACAGACGTCCATCCCCGTGAACACTGGGACGCAACTCAATGGGAAAGGAAAGGATTCTGATTTCAACTGTTGCGTATATTAGCTGAGACACATGAATCAAGATGCTATGACCGAAAAAATTTGATTGACAGATGACCGTTGATATATGATTTGCCGAATTTAGGTGTACAACCTGACGTATAACTAACTGACTGAAATTTTCTAAATTTTGGGACAATATAGTCTGATAAAGAGTACATTTATATACATTTTTAAGCCAAAATGATTTGACATTCAAATATGACTTACCTGCAACTTTAAAGCCATGTCAGAATGGCCTAGTCAAAGTCCAGATCTGAATCTAATCTAGTATCTATAGAAATAACTTGAAACTGCAGTTTATATATGCGAAATATGAATCAAGATGCTATAAACGAAGAAATTTGATTGACAGATGACCGTTTATATATGATTGGCTGAATATAGGTGTTCAGACTGACGTGTAACTAACTGGCCTGCATAAGATAATGGAAAAACCCCCCCACAGATTTTAAGATTTTTAAAATAGAAATATTGTTCATTTTTGGACAGTATCGTCTGATAGAGTACATTTATATACATGTTTAAGCCAGACTGATTTGACATTTAAATATGATTTCCCTACGACTTTAAAAGAACTGAAGACACAATTATCTAAAAATAGGAATAATGGCAGCTAAAGATGATCCGCCGGCAAGCTGTTAATTCCATATGAGAAATTTCTTTATGCAGTTTTTTTATAGCTTAATTATCAAAAGAGCTATCTTTATTTTCTTTATAAAGAATATTATATAAAACTGGTTATATTTTAATGAAACCAAGTTTTTCCTACCAATGAACTTTTAATAAATTTGTTGTATTTTGAAAAAATAGTTAGATTTTGATCAACTCTAATGATTCTAATATATTTTGACTTTTAGACAATTAAATCTTTTTATGATTTTTTTAAAGTGCAGCCTTGAAAACAGTAAAAAAATGGATTTTATAACCGTTATCTAAATTGATATACTTGTTTTTGTGGAAGTTTTATTGCTCTCAGATAAAACCCCAGCCGTGAATCAGACGGTAGATGGAGGCTGGCAGTAGCTAGTGTCATTTTTCCCAGTCGGAGCTCAAGCGTCTGCCTCTTTACGGCGCCGTGAGGCGGAATAAATGGCAGCTACCTGCTCGCGCTCTCTGTCGGTATCGTTTTCCTCTGCAGCAGCTGAGACCCCCCTCCTGGTGTTTGTGTGTGTAAGTAACCTGGAAAGCTGGTGTAGCGGAGGTATCAGTGGGGCGCAGGTTGCACTCTGAGCCCCAGGGAGCCCCAGCCATGCGAGAGAAGAAGGAGGGGGGGGTTCCTGCACATTCTCCTGACTCAGATGGGATTACAGGTTGCTAACACCTTATGACATAAGCTGTTTCCAACATCTCACCCACCTTGTTTGCTAGAGACGTAACTCCCAGGTTGAACTGGCTCTGGCAAACACACACACATCGGTGTAAGCTGTTGTCGGCGTGCGCCGAACCTACACTGTTAACTTCCTCATCAAATTCAGCTTGATGGCTTCTGTGCTCCTCAACAGAGAGCCAGGAGGCAGAGAAACACACATAGGAACACACAAACCACGTTGGTTCTCCTGAATGCTTAAAGGCCGACATGCTTTAATACAGTTATCATAGTTGTTCTATCCGTGGATTTCAGAGACACGGCCTCAATAACGGCACAAAAATGACTTCTGGTCTCTCCTCTTTAGGGTTTTTGTGTTTTTGCGGGACTAGTGGCTCGTTTTTCTGACAGTAGGCTGACAGGAAAGGGGGTATGAGAGAGGGGGAGAGACATGGGTCGGCCGCGCCGTGGAATGACATCTTGGTTATACTCTCACTGCAGTGGGTCACTGTTAGCTTGTCGAAGGCAAAAGGGGAAAATCAGAAAATAGCTGTGGGTCTAGATACAGCCGAGACTAGGGGTGTAAATAATAATCGTTTTTTTATCGACGATCCGATGTATCCGCAAGAGAATCGATTCATGTTTTTTTTTTTTTTCCTCCGGTCTATTTTTATCCATTTGCTCCTGGACGTAATTCTCCTCCCGTGCTACGGTGGCGCTAAACCTATTTTGCCCTCCTACCTCGCTTCCTGGTTATACTCTTACAGCAGTGTGTTGCAGTGAGCTTGACACAGACATTTTTGATTTATGCTCAATATTGAAGCGTGGTCTGTGCTACACGCTGTGGGACTAGATACGGCCGAGGCGGAGAGGAAGCGGGGGCTAGTTTAGTCCGACGACGGAGGGACATGAGGGCCAAAAAGAGCGGAGATCCAGGTGGAAAAATGGTCCCAGCGTCCCTCGCTTTTCCAGTGGGTCAAACTTCACGAGTTGTTTTCCGCAATTTCGGTCATAAAAACAAAACAAGCCGGCCTCCTGTCTGCTGCACTGTCTGCGGTCAGCTACAATTTGGGAGAGGAGCAGCGGAGCGTCTGTGGAGGGGGCGGGGACGTCTGGAGCCGAGGTATTGCATTGCACTCATTGCACTGATTATGTGCAGTATGTTTTGATGCGAGGCCTTGCAGAATCTATAACGCAGGGGCATTATTATTTTTCAGTGAATGAGGTTTTAATAGGAATAGGTGGAGTGCAACTTTTCTACGTCTGTTTTTTGCTGTTGTTCCTCAAATAAAATGCATAACGATATTACAGCTTTCATTGATTTATTGAAAACATTGTCTAGCCTGTAAGTTGAAGGGAAAAAAAAGGAACCAATTAATCAAATCGTATCGTGGCGTATTGTTGAGTTTCGAAAATAATCGAATGGTTGGGTCAGGAAATCGATACTGAATCGAAACGCCTTGATGGGTGTGATTTGCACCACTAGCCCAGGCGGTGTGGAAGTGGGACAAGCTTGTGGACGGAGGGACGAAAAAGAGCGGGGATCCAGGTGGAAAAATTGTCTCAGCGCACCTCGCTCTTCCAGTTGGTCCATCTCCATGATTTTTTTTTTTTTCCACAATGGCGGCCATACAAACAAAAAAAGCCGGTAAGGTACCAAACAGGAAATATGCATACGTGGATGTAGATTTGACCAATCAGAGGCCTCCTGTCTGCAACACTGTCTGCAATCACCTACAATTTTGGAGAGGTGCAGCAGAGTGTCTGCGGCGGGGGCGGGGACGTCTCTGCGTTCACCGCGACACCTACTTATACAACCTAATTTCGAAGTATAAATCAGCCTTAAGGCCTCCATACATGGGTCGTGCGCACTAACCGCTGCGCCACCTGCACGCCCTCCTTTGAGGTTTTAGTTTTGTTTATAAGTTGGGAAAGTTAAAATGATCTGAAACCATCAGTGCATCAGTTAGGAGAAGGTTATATAATTCCTCTCACCTCGATGCCATGAACCTCTACAGATCTGTCTTGGAGGGTAAATTAATTTTCTACTTTCCTAAAGTTATTTAATATCCACTCGGATTCAGAGTCATTACCTGCTAACCCGTCACCCCCCCCTCCAGCCCTTAAACATACGACTTTTGAAAGTCCACCGTGTCTCCCAGGCCTAATTAGAATTATAGAGTCTGCTCGTTTAGAGTTGTCAACTCTCACCTCAACGCGCCGTAACTCCTAACGCTGTGAGGTACGGTGCGGGATATAACTTTGTGCCGACCTTACAGTAGGTAAATGAACATTATTTCAGGGGAACGCCACATTATGTACGCGCTGAGTAAAGTAGATTTAGCTCCCATCTTCATCATCTCCTGGGGTTTTTAAAATGACACCGTGGAGGGTGTTTCCCTAACGCAACATGCAGCTTGTAAACAGAGAGATCCATCCGATGGGGGGGAGAAAAAGAGACGGTTTGTTTTCACGTTCAAGGAAGACATGAAATAATGTTCTTAACTTAATCACCACCTTGTTTCACTACATTTACATACATTTGCATATTAATTGGACGGCCGATTAAAATTGGTTTTGTAATTTTAATTAAGTGTCCACAAAGGTATATGATTAGTCCTGTTTAAAATACAGCCTGAAATAACTAGAAGCAAAAAAAAAAGGGGTTTCTTGGCTGCAGACTTTTTTTTTTTTTTTCGATCATAAGAGGAGAGGATTACTTCCAGGGAAGCCTGGTTCCTGACAATCTTGAAAGAAAAACTGGAAATCTGGGCTACATTAGGCCACAGAGCCCCAGAGGGAGCAGCGGAGGGGCGGGGCCAGGAGATATTTAGCATTTTGATGACTGAAACGAGGCTGACTGGCCTGAAAAGGTGCTGGTTAACAGGAAGACCTTGGATTATACTTTAATTTGTTTTACTAGAATAATTATAGCTGTAACTGAATATTAAAATACCCAATTATTCCATTAATCTGTGATAATAAACAGATAAAATCTTGCTTTTAATCGCTGATTATTTCCTGTTAGATCAAAGTTTGATAAAGACTGATGGGATTGTAAGCAGATTTTCTATTATTTTGTATTCCTTTAAAAAAAAAAAAATACTGAATTCGCAAATTACCACATAGGTGGTCGGATTTGGGCTGAAGGGCCAATCAGAAAGGAAGAAGATTATAAATTAAAAATGGACATAACTAGAACAATTGTCGTTTGCAAATGAACAGTTTAATTTACTTTGTTTAGATTAGTTGCAAATTTTTTTTTTCTTAAGGATTTTCTTAGTTCAAACATTTAGTTTTGCTTAGTTTTCAATACTTTTATGTATAAAATAGTAAGGTTTGCTTTAAACACTGCCGAGCCTGGGTTGCTTATAGTTCTTTATCCTGCCTTATTTTAGATTGTTTGATCTTAATTTAGTGTTTTTGTCTGTCCTGCTTTATGCTAAAATAAATGTTTTATTAGTTTAATCACCTGATTTAATTACCTTAGTTTATTGTAGCTTATCATAATTTATTTTTAGCTACGTTCAGTTTGGTAGCTTAGTTATTTGGCTAGCTCTGATTGAGCTGTAAGGCTTTTGTTTTGGCTCAGGCGTTGTTTTGTTTCTTGGCTCGTACTTATAAAAACTAAGCTTTATTTAGCGTTACTCCTTTAAGCTAAGTTTACGCTAGCTTAATTTAGCGTTCTATGCTTTCTCTTCATCTCAAATTGTTCATCTTAATACGTGTATCTTGGTGCGTTTTGAGAAGCCTTTATTTATTTATTTTTTTAACCTTACATTTAATTTGTTAGATTATCATAGATTAGCCATTTTTTTATAATCATAATCTTATAATCTTTTTCAATCAGACGTAAGGCTGAATGATATAGCCAAATCCTATATTACGGTAAATTTCTCTATTTTGGTCGACAAATCTGATATCGATGCTCTATAATCATTGATTGAAATGTGTAATACAAAGATTTTACAACATTATTAAATTAGATTATTACCATCTAGCCCTAATCTGACTTGTGTTTGGCTTGTTTTAGTTTACACCTTTTTGTTGTAACTGCTAGTTTAGCTTAACTTACTTTAGAGTTGGACAACATGAGGAACAATTAAAGCACGATATATTTAATTTAGACTGATATAATTCAATATCAATATAAATAAACAATAAATAGCATCAGAAATATTGCGACCTTTAAATGTTTTGAATTAATTTACCTTATTTATAAAATTTGGGAAATATTTGCTTTACAAAAAAAATCACATAACATTTAAAATCAGTCAACAACTCACTTTATCAGGGAGCAGTTTACTTTTTGAGACGGGGATTTACTAATGTTGGTCTCGCCAGCAGACCAACACTCTCAGATTTACTGATGTACAAAAAAAATATAGAATACAAAGGGTCCTACTTAAAAACAAAAAAAGCTAATTGCATGAATTTTTTTCAAGACGTTAAAATCTTTAGAATTATTTAATCATATGAAATGTTTTTAAGTCCTGGCCCTAATTTTAAAACCATTTATTTCTTGGTCATGATTTAAATCAGAAATCTTGCTGCATTGTTTTAGTTCAGTAGTTCACCTATATACACTCACCGGCCACTTTATTAGGTACCCCATGCTAGTAACGGGTTGGACCCCCTTTTGCCTTCAGAACTGCCTCAATTCTTTGTGGCATAGATTCAACAAGGTGCTGGAAGCATTCCTCAGGGAGTTTGGTCCATATTGACATGATGGCATCACACAGTTGCCGCAGATTTGTCGGCTGCACATCCATGATGCGAATCTCCCGTTCCACCACATCCCAAAGATGCTCTACTGGATTGAGATCTGGTGACTGTGGAGGCCATTTGAGTACAGTGAACTCATTGTCATGTTCAAGAAACCAGTCTGAGATGATTCCAGCTTTATGACATGGCGCATTATCCTGCTGAAAGTAGCCATCAGAAGTTGGGTACATTGTGGTCATAAAGGGATGGACATGGTCAGCAACAATACTCAGGTAGGCTGTGGCGTTGCAACGATGCTCAATTGGTACCAAGGGGCCCAAAGAGTGCCAAGAAAATATTCCCCACACCATGACACCACCACCACCAGCCTGAACCGTTGATACAAGGCAGGATGGATCCATACTTCCATGTTGTAGACGCCAAATTCTGACCCAACCATCCGAATGTCGCAGCAGAAATCGAGACTCATCAGACCAGGCAACGTTTTTCCAATCTTCTATTGTCCAATTTCGATGAGCTTGTGCAAATTGTAGCCTCAGTTTCCTGTTCTTAGCTGAAAGGAGTGGAACCCGGTGTGGTCTTCTGCTGCTGTAGCCCATCTGCCTCAAAGTTGGACGTACTGTGCGTTCAGAGATGCTCTTCTGCCCACCTTGGTTGTAACGGGTGGTTATTTGAGTCACTGTTGCCCTTCTATCAGCTCGAACCAGTCTGGCCATTCTCCTCTGACCTCTGGCATCAACAAGGCATTTCCGCCCACAGAACTGCCGCTCACTGGATGTTTTTTCTTTTTCGGACCATTCTCTGTAAACCCTAGAGATGGTTGTGCGTGAAAATCCCAGTAGATCAGCAGTTTCTGAAATACTCAGACCAGCCCTTCTGGCACCAACAATCATGCCACATTCAAAGTCACTCAAATCACCTTTCTTCCCCATACTGATGCTCGGTTTGAACTGCAGGAGATTGTCTTGACCATGTCTACATGCCTAAATGCACTGAGTTGCCGCCATGTGATTGGCTGCTTAGAAAATAAGTGTTAATGAGCAGTTGGACAGGTGTACCTAATAAAGTGACCGGTGAGTGTATATATATATATATATATCTATATCTTGGATCAGAAGCAATACAGTATTTGGTGTGTTCTGGCCTCTAAAGCTCAATCTTTGGACAAAACTTGGGCAAAGCATTCAAAACTAGAAGGAATGTTTATTATAGGAAACTTGTTTTTAACTTAAAACATAAAACACATGAAGCAGCTAATTTAATGAGTTCATCCTTGTGGATCATTAATGCAGCGAGGGCCGCTCAGACCCTATAGAAGAACTCAGCAAGTTTAGCGGTGGCCCCCAGGTTCTGCTCTGTTATCAAACTCACCTTGCCTGCATGTGTTTCCTGCATTTATGTGGCTGGAACTGACTGCCACCGCACTCACCGATGCCTCTCTCTCTTTTTGTTACGAATGTGTGTGTGTGTCATTATGTAAAAGTCCTACTAATGTGTGTATTTTAGGTGCTTTTTTTTGCAGGGGTGGGGTGGGGGGTGCGCTCACACATAAAACACTGAGGTTGGAAACATTCTGATGTCAACAGCGAAGCAAGAAATAGAAAACACATTTAAATCTCTGGCACGGTGAGGATAGTGTTCAGGAGCCAGACGAAATCACCGCGCTGAGCCCCAGCATCGCGTGTGACAGGGTGCATTGTGGGATAGCTCTTTATCCTCTGTGCGTTTAAGAAAAAGGGGGATTCGGAGAGGTAAGATCCCTTCTGAGGACACCCGGCTGGTGCAGGTTGTACCTATTAGGGCAGCTTAGTAACTCAAGAGGCTGCAATTTAGGAGCAGAAGAAAAGGAGGGAGGATTGGGAGAGGGGGAAAAAAGGCTAATGCCGTAACCCTGAGCGCTCCCAGAAGACCTCTTTGAGGATTGGACTGTATGACAGGGAGAATCGTCATCGGAGAGCTGGTAATGATGTCCTCCACGCCAGATATCATCATCATCATGGACTGAGTGAGAAGGACAGCAGATTGGATCAGGAGTGAAGAAATAAATCAGGAAGTTGTGACATTTGGCAAGATGAAGCTGATCGATCTAAAGGTGAAGCTCTAAAGCAAAGGAGTTAAAGTGGAACCAACCTACTGTACCTTATTCCTTTTCATTTTTCCTGCTTGGCAGCACAAACAAAACCCAGGAAACTGTATCCTATCACTTAAACGGTTAAGTATTTTATGAGTAAAACGCTTCCAAATGCCTCCCAAAAAACCCTCCAGACCACACCAAAGACAAAATGAGGTAATATTACGTTTCTGAAAAGTCCCCACTATGATACCCCGACTCTGCAGTAATTGCATCAGAAAAACGGTGCTGGAGTCTCTCTGTTACATGTCAGGCCATTTGACTTGGCAAAAAGCTGCTCTCATTAAGAGAGTGGGAGAGAAAAGCTCTCAAATGTTTCCCAGCTGAAGCTTTGTTATATACAGGAGAGGCTGAAACATAACGGAGGTAGAGGATCGTCAAAAATGATCCGTACACAAAGAGGATGCTTCAGGTTCTGGAAAAGTGGGGAATTTGGCTCAGTTAGAGTTAGGTGGAATTCTATCTGTCTTGGTCTTAGGATTGTTTCCATCACTTTGTCCACATTGCTTCATTCAAAACGGGTGGATTTAAAAAAAAACGTTGATGGAGGAACGTCTGAATTGGAGACAACGGGTGATTAGTGGCATCGTTAAAATGATCAGTCATTTGCTGAAGTGTCTGACGGTAAATTAAAAGGGTGACTGTAGGTTACAGGGAGACGTCATTTGTGCATCATGCGGGGGTTTGCATGAGGTTGTTTCCAGTATACTCCCCCCCCCCCCCCCCACAGTCTTTACATTTCCATGGAACAGCCGACTCTGGCCACTCCTTTAAAAATTCCTAAAAAGTCTTGGAAAGGCTTTGCTTTACAATGCAACGGTTGAAGTGTTTCACTGTGGATTGTGGAGTTTTTTTAGCACCACACTTTTTCACCTGAGTGAAAATAATTAATGAAAATGTAAAGGTCAAAAGGTCAAGCAGCCCCCCCCCTTCCTCAAATGAGACAAAATTTGTGTCAAACGTTTGTGCAGCAAAAATTTTTGTCTGTGCCGCTATCGTTTTAAAGATATAAAGAAATGTTTCTAGAGGTCATCAAAGGTCAAACAGCCCCCCCCCCCTTCTTCAAATGAGGCAAAGTGGATGTCAATTAACTCGGCTCCGTTTGTGCTGGTTTGTGCAGCAGAAACAGATGTTAACTGACCTTTGATGACCTCTACAAAATATTGTATGTAATTGAAATGATAGCAGTACAAATGAAAATTTTTGCCATAACATTTTAGAATTAATTTTAAATATAAAATATTTAAAATAAACATATTAAAATTTCAAAATGCATATTTTAAAATATCTATCATTTTAATGATATTAATAATTGTTTGTAGAAGCCATCAAAGGTCAGTGAACATTTGTTCATTCTGAAACTCTGAATTTTATATAAATTATAAGTTGCTAATCATGATTATATAATTTTAACCTGTAAAAAAATGATAGCGGCACAAACGAACATTTTTGCTGTACAAACCAGCACAAACGTTTGACACCAGTTTTGTCTAATTTGAAGAAGGTGGGGGGGCTGGTTGACCTTTTGACCTTTACATTTTCATTAATATCTTCAAAGCCAAAGCAGCACAAACAGGTTGACCTTTAATGACCTCTAGAAATATTTCTTTATATCTTTAAAATGATAGCGGCACAAACTAAAATTTTTTCTGCACAAACGGAGCACAAACGTTTGACTCAAATTTTGTGATTTGAAGAAGGCGGGGGGGCCAACTTCACTCAGGTCACTTTTTCCTTCCGCTAAACTTTCCACTTTTTTTTTTTTTTTTGCAATTACAGCATCCTATGAACTTTTAGCTTCTATTATTTCCCTCCTGTGGGTTTTGATTTTGTCTTAGTTTAAAATTATCCACTGTTGCCCGGTGCTTCATTGGGTCCAGAGATGCCTGCGATGTGATTGGCTGGGCTTCCTTTGATTGGAATGAGTTGCCTGGTTGGTATCACTGCATTATAATTATAGTGTAATTTAAATAAATCTGTATGCATGATTTACTTGATCCTATGATATGTTTATGTTTATATAATGGCACCTGAAATTTTATTTCATTGCATCAAAAAGCTGATTGCAGTCATATGTGCTACATGTTCCCCTTTCTGTACCTCAGCTTTTCCTTCCACTAAACTTTACAGTACATTCTCATTGCATACCTTTAATACCTTCTTAAGCAAAGACATTAAATGGCTCATTATCTTAGTGGAAGTTATTTAAAACTGTTGGACAGGTTTTAAGGTCTTAACTATGACTGTATAAAACATAACATTAGACATATTTAATATTTAAATTAATTAAATTATTAATCCCGTGTAATAATCCAGTTTGCTGCAAACCTGAATTGTTGGTTTAATTTTTATAGCTTTATAATTAGTTTCACCAATTCCTGCTTTCTGTTTTCTTTAAAAGGTTTTCCTTCCACTCAATTTTCTATCAACATCCGGGGCTTTGTAACTTTTTGTCAGGTTTTCTTTAGCTATGAACTATAATCTTCAAAAAAAGAAAAAAAGATGAAGGAAAACCTAAAATCAATTAGTCTGTTGATAAAGGAAATAAATCAGATAAATTTTATTTTGAACTAAATTGGTAAAGTAAATGAAGTTTCTGTTTTAAATGTCCCTTGTTTTTTAATATATATTGAATTTTTTTTTTTTTATCTTTTGAGTTCAAAATTGCTTTGTCTTGTTCCGCTAGTAAGAATTTTGAAAGTTATTAAAGTTGTTTTTTTTTGACATTTTTTTATATTTTCCTTGTGAGAGCATTACAATACAAAGGTAGGTACTTTCAGGGATCGCACAATGTTACTACCGCCACTCACAATTAATTTTTGTATGTATAAAATTATAAACAAAATATAAACAAAATATTCAAGTTACATCTGAAATTACATCAAACAACTTTGAACTAACAGGGAAAGAAAGGTCTACCTGAAAAAGTTTAGAAATAAAGTATGAGAAATATGTATTAATATATTAATCCTGAAAGTTATTAAAGTTTTGATCAGAACATTGATCTGAGACTCTGAGGTAGAAAAAAAAACAAAAAACTGAATTAGCATGAAAGCAAAAATGAGACCATTTTATTTTCTTTTTCCATTTTCTCATTTCTGGCATTTAATCCTCAAAGGTTGACCTCTTCGGTTTTCTTAAATAGTTTGACGTGCAGCAAAACAAACCCATAAACTAAAGCAGAGAACCATCCTCCAGATTTAGATGTTCCTCATGTTTGAGTGTTCCAGTCCAAGAGGGAAAAATGATGGTGGGATCGTCGTCCAGGATGCTACCTTCACACAGAAGCAGGGAGTGATGCACATAGGTGGCATCAGTGATGAACGCTCCCTCTGAAGCTGCTGCGCTCTCATAAATAAAGTGGATCACAAACAGCAGCCTTTGCACATTAATGGAAGTTGTCAACATGAAAGAAGTGTTATTGAGCCCCCCCCCCCCCCCCCCCCCCCCCCCCCCAACCCCCCACCATCCATTTTCTCTTTGCTGATGCCTTGCCAAATACTTATCCCCTCTCTGGTGAGCGTTTAGCGTTAACTGGCGGCAGCTCCTGGGAATCGCATAGGGCGTAATGAAATTACCTCGGCACAAACAAATAGGGTCAAACTCTCAAGGAGACGAGCATTTAGGGCCGCTCGCTGCTAATTACAGCGCAGCTCCAAACTCTGCACAGTCTGAGGGCGTCGGGCTTTGGAGAAGGAAATAACCCAACATTACCAAAGTTTTAACACCTTCAGTCTTATTGAACTCAGGTGGAAAATGTGTCATAAGTATGGAAGAGGATTAGGGTCACTGAAAAAAAAAATTAACTGATTTTTAAATTTTATTTCAGTTTAATATGGGAAAAAGTCAGAATTCTGACTTTTTTCCCATACTAAACTGAAAGAAATTTAAAAAATCTGTTAACTTTTTAATTTTTTTCCACTGGCCCTAATCCTCTTCTGTACATAAGTTAAGGTGGGAGTGTAGAAACATAATAAGTGGGCTTTAATGGGCTGGTTGAATGTTTAAACTGATAATTGATCCTAATTAAAGTTTAGTCTCTGTTGGATGTTTTCAGATACTTTAGCTTCTTTTTGCTCAAAGAAATCAGGAAACCCGTAAAAATTCTGACTTCTTCACATATCAGTGCCTGACTTTTCTGGTCTTAATCTGGTAAAGAAATGCTTCACTTTCAGAGGAGGGCCACATAGCTAAAATGAACCACCCCCAAACCATGACACCTCCACCTCCATGCTCCACGGCTGGGATAAGGTTTTTCACCTCTAATCCTGTGTTTGGTTTCCTCGAAATCTGTCATCTGGTTGGGTCTTTAAAATCCCATCGACTCTTCAGACAGATGGGATTTGGTTCCACGGGTCCTTTTCTTTTCCACATTCTCTCTGACAGGCTTAGATCTGTCTTCCATCTTAGACTGTCCTCACTCGCCATCCACGGAAGCTAAACCTTTCTAGCGTCTTTCTGATTGGTACTTTTGACACTGGAAAAATCTAGAAATAAGTAAAAATGTCTTAAATTAAGTATATTTACCCTTAATTGGAGTAGGTAAATGAGATAGTTTGCCAATGGAAGTAGTATTTTTACTCTTAAAATAAGATAATTAGATAAATATGCACTTGAAATAAGACAATGCCATTGTATTTTCTTATTTTAAGTGTTAGTATTCTTGTTCTATTGGCAAAATGTCTCTTTTACCATCCAAGAACTAAGAACAAGAAAAAATGACTTACTGTAATTTTCGGACTATTAGCCGCACCTGAATATAAGCCGCAGAAGCTAAATTGCTTGATTTGTACATATACAAGCCGCACCGGACTATAATTTGCAGGTTTTTTTATGTTTAATGTCCGTCTTTCTCGCTGTCTTTCTGTCTGGTACCACTCGCGGTAGAATTCTGCTGCCGGAGGACTTCAGCATTCCTGCGCGTGCACGGCTACCGTACTTGTGTGTTGAAGCAAATGTGACATATAAATGGTGGATGGTAAAATCCATAGATTTAGGTATTACCCTAGTGGCCGTTAGCTGTAAAAGTCCAAAGATAAGCCGCATTGTTATATAAGCGGCAAGGCCGAAAAATGGGGAAAAAAATTGCGTCTTATAGTCTGAAAATTACGGTACGTGTCCTCACAGTCTCATAAGTTCTGAGAATCATATTTTATAATCACCAGCCCCCCCCCAAAAGAAAAAAAAAAAAGATATGTTTGTTTCAGCTAAATCTTACAAATTATCAATCGCATCAAAGGTAATGAAGGAAAGAAGAAGTGAATTCTTCTCCATTCTGGCTGGAAATTCTTTTTTGAAATGCAGACATGGAAGATCAGCTGTTTGGTTTTTCTACCTGTAGATTCAGAAGAGACGAGTAAACGACCCCCCCCCCCCCCACCACCCACCACCCACCACCACCCCTCACCCTCCGCGGCATGGCTGCAGAGCCGGCCTTCATCTTAATGACATTCCTTTACCATAACAATGCTATCAGATGCGTTTTCTCCAATTCGTCTCACCTGTGTTATCACTGCCAGCAGAGCAAGAGATGCCATTACCTGCGCGGCCGTGACGGAGTGCTTTGTAATTACAGAGCGTGCTCCTGTGGTAATTACTTCAGTTTACTGAATTATGAAGGCTTCGGCGGAGGGAGGGGAGTATGAAGGCCTCGTGCAAAGACAGGAATATTCATCTGGAGGGTGAAGAGCTGACAGACTGCTCCCTGGCAGCAGGATTATCACAAACACTCATCTGCCAGAGTCTGTTGATGGAAAATATGCCCTATCAGCAGAAAGAAACCCTTTTTCATCCCGCTCTGCTTCCTCAGTCTGACGAAAGACAAAAGCTCCCCGGAGAAAAATATCAATAAATCAGACAAACCAACAAGAGTGGAGACCACCTATCTCGCCTGGTGTTTTCTTGTTTCCTCCGGCTTTTGTTGGCCACCTTTTCTGGCGTTGGCGGCGACAGCTACCCGCCTCCTAATCTCCCTTTCACCGCGCCCGGCGTCGAGCAAATGGGGGCCGGATTATGCCCCCGAACACGTTCATAAATTTGGGATTTAGTCGGAGGTAAATTGGGATTGACGGAGGAAGGCCCTCGTGTTTGTTAATCCCTCTACAGTGAAGAGGCTGCTCGCGTGGTGAACGTCCAAGAAGCCGGATCGAGACTCTTTATCTGGAGAACTGAGGAGATGCCTTATTTGTTGTAGATTTTTAGCACTGATTTACATCCCACTGCATGTTCCTCAAACAAAATACAAAAAAGTTGCCTTTTTTCATCTGTTTTGGAGAAAAAAATCCAACTTTTTATTCTAAAAGTTCTTCAGCTTTTAGAACTACTTCCCCTTTAAGAAAAACCTCAAGTGGAAAGGAAATTTATTGAAAAAATAAAAGCTCATTTAACTTTAAACTGTTGAAAAAAAACCCAGAAATGTCAGAAAAATGTAGAAGTAAACGCTTCGCTTCATCATTGATAAATGTTTCGACATTTCTTTGACTCCTACCAAAACAATGATCTGCTGCTTCTATAGGGTCATTGCTGTTGCTCTGCTGTCTTGGCAGAAAAGGAAAAAAAAGGATTTTCTTTCTTGTACAAACGTCTCCAGAAGTCAATGAAAGCAGCAACTCTTACCCTGAAACTCCAACCTTAACCCAGTTCCTTTGAGTTCACCCTGATGTCGCAATTAATTCACTAAGAAATCCTCACCCGGAAGTATTAGCGCATTTTTCCGATATTTGAATTAAAATTCTTCAGAAATAGAGATGATAAAAATAACTGGATTAATGGTCTGCATCGTGAATGCTATTTTATAAATCCTCTTTCTCGCTGAAAATAGCGGGTTAACGCATGTTTTTTAAACATGGGTCGACCCGCTATCAATCGGCGTTTGGCTCCTTTCCCATTGGAAAAACAGCTGGTCTTATCACTCGCTGGCAGCTGCGTTGCCTCTGTCCCCTCGTGGCCGTGGGTCTGGTGACATCATCACGCTGGGTTAAGGCTGGTTTTTACTCAGAAACCAGGTCGTCTGCGTGTGTGTCGCAGTGAACACAAATGTGCCTCTGCCCCTTTCGCAGACACTCTGGTGCACCTCTCCGAAATTGTAGGTAACCGCAGACAGGATGTGTCAAGTAGGAAGAGACTGCGGAGTTTACAATCTCCACCCCACTCTGCAGTCTTCAGCTTTCTCCTCGCTATTTATTGAAGAAAAGGGGATGTACCTAATTACACCAGCTGAGGTTTAACTAAGGGGAAGGGAAACAAAAGGATCTTACTTTAAACCTCAGCACATATGTTAAAACAAAGCATGTGGTATCTAGGCCGTATCTAGACCCACAGCTAGTTCGAGTTTGCCCCTCTTGAGTTGTGGCGCGGAATAACATAGTGCAGACCACGCTTCAAAGTTGTGCATAAATCAAAAATATCTGCATCATACCTGCGACACGCTAGCCTGACGTAGTCCTACTCAATTCTAGTCAGAATATGAGTCTGATACTGCTCCATAGAGCTGTGATTATGGGGCGTGTTTTGAACGAACCAGGAAAAAAAATGCCTCTGCACTCAATTGGATTGACCTACAACCAATAAGAGCAACGGAGTGCGTGACGTATGTTAAGCAACGCATAGTTGTCATCAACAAAAATCAAAGCATGCAGTTTCATGCCTAGAATAAGAAGATGAGCCTTGATCGCGTTTCTCTGTTCCTCTTTTAAAATTTATTTGCTGTCGATATCTTCTAGAACAGACCTAATAGCAGAATCTACTCACCTCAACTCTCCAGCGGCAGCCATTGTTGTTGTCACCCATGTATGCTTTGGTGACATGGTTGATTACGTTACTGTTGATCATCTGTCCATCATCGTATAAAGCCCGCCCTGACAATTTGATTGGCCCGCCAGATATTGTGCGAGCATACTCGCGCTACTATTAAGCAATGCCAGACCGAACTTCCCGACCTCAAACGTTGTGGGCGGGACTAAGTTCGGAATGGCACCCAGGCTAGCGACACGCTGCTGCGGGAGTATAACCAGCCCCTTAGCGTTGATGATGTCACCAGTGCAACAGAGATCAGGAAAGTAAACAATGAAGAGCAACATGTAAGGAAGCCAGGGCATAGTCGGTGTGCTTTATTGTTTTGCTCTTTTCTCTCTCAGAATCCCTCTCACCAGAGCTGCTCGTCAACCCGCTAAATTATGTGTTCTGACAGCATGCCGATCAGAGCCGGGGTTGATTTTTAACGTGGGCCGCTTTCCGCGTTTTTTGACCCGGTAGACTTGCGTTGGTGAGCTGTTTCCACTGCCAATAAAAGCCGATTGTTACCGGGTTTAAACAGGTTTTTCAGCCAGTGGATGGGGGTATTTGTGTGATGGTGTCATGTAAACAGGTAGAAATATATCTAACAGTTAACAAACAGGATCTTTGAAGGATGAGGAAATAGAAACGAGGAAAATGTTTGACACACACCACGGCTGACCTGGACATACAGGGATAGCTTTAACCTTGGACTTCAGCTGTTCTGCTGATCACTGCAGGCTCTGACATTGGAGCTAATTTTCTGCTGATGGGAAGGATTAACACCTGTCTCTTAAACGATGGACCTCACATAGTTGGGGGGGAATCGTAAAAGCTTTTTGTAGACTGATGGGCAGCAACAGTTGGTTCATCACTTTCATCCCTTCATTTTGGTATTGGGAGTACACACCTGTGTAGCAAAAAGTAGACTGTTCACATTGATGTAATCAGTTTCTTTAACGTGGAGTTTTTCCAGCCGTCGTTTGAGAGGACAGGTTTGAACCTATGTGTCCTCCCCATGTTATCCCCTCCTGAGCCCAGCTCAGGGGCAGAGTTTATCCTCCAGATTGCAGGTTTTCTCAAGGCTTTCTGCCTCCTGGATCAGAATGAGCTCTGCTTCCTGTTGGAAACATCTCAGGGACTCAAACTGGCAACTGTCCAACCAGCCAACTGGTCCAGTCTGTCCGATTTCCCTGTCCCTGCTGCTGCTAACAGGTATCCACAGAGCTGATTGGGCAGATCATTGGCTGAGAGCCCCCCCCCCACCCCCGCTGCTATGCTGTTTGCTTTACACCTCAGCATTCCCATCCTTCAGACTGGGATCCCTCCACCGCCGTGGGGAATTTCCAGAAGACAAAATAACCTCCACCTAACAAAATAAAACCCTCTCCTTCCAACAACACCAAACGACAGAGAGAAGAAAAGAACAAGGACTAACTGGCAGTGAAGGCAATTTGTCGCTGGAGCTTGCTCCCCCATCACTTCAGCACCATCCAGATTTCCCATAAGGAATATGCTCTGGTGTAATTCATCACCGAGCCCATACGGCAAACCGCTCGTTGTGGCGGTGAAATATGAGTCAGTGACGAGAGGCATTTTCACACGGTGGCTCCGCTCAATGGGGTATTATTTTGGCAAGCTCCCACTAGATACTCCAACACCTTTTCTTTTTTTATTTCCTTGCCTCCACAACACGCTCTTCATCAAACGTCCCCAACAACGCGACACACACAATAAGCATCAACCGGCGAATCACAAGCTTTGATTTCCGGCGCATTACTGTGTCCCATAAAGAGTAAAAAAAAAATGCTATGGAAAAAAGAACAGCACTCCATCTTGTTATAATAACATGCCTGTTTATGAAGATGGAGGATGACGAGGCGTACCTGCATGCAGGCGTGGGCCTGAGTGATAGTATTCATGCTCAAAGAGAGGCCCAGAGGTCGAACGGTTTAAACTCCCCTCATTAGCTACATCATCTAGAAAATTACTCTCTTTAAATATTTACACTAAAAACAAAGTCTAGCAGTAAAACAATAAGCTAGGTCTCAGAGGAAGGAAAATTCTGTTGTTAAAGCTTCCTTATTTAAGCTTAAAATGTTTGATTGAAGGGAAATTTCTACAAATGATGCAGGGAACCACTTTTTAAGTCTGTTTACCTCCTTGATCATGTTGCTGTTTAGAAATAAATCCTTCAGGTATAAAATTGTTTGAATAATAATCTACTTTCAACAATTTTGTTCAAAATACTTTATGAAGCACAGAAGGACATTAAGTGTTGCTTTATACCCATTGGCCATAGAGTTGTTTGAATGGAAGGATGGATCTCATGTAGCTGTCAGTATTACTGCTGTAATGAAGAAGCCTCTGACTAAAATATTTTGTTTTTAGAGTAGCAATTTTTTGTGAAGCTCTAAAAGATGGAAAAATTGAACTGTTGCTGCTCGACGCGCCGCATCAACCAATCAGAGAAGCTGATCTGGGAGCTGGCAGGGAGACGAATACATCGCTGATGAAACATAGCGCTGTGATCACTCATCAGAAACAGTTTTTTAATGCCTAAATTAACTTAAAACAGGTTTGCTTTTATTATCCTGGTGCCTGTATTCTGGATTACTTACATAAAAACTGCTTCTAGCCGCCGCAGCGAACCGTGAGGAGGCGACCAAGACAGAGGCTGCTGTTGAATGGGATTACTGACCGCACACCGCCGGTATGTGGAGGTCTGAGTGGCTCCGACAGAAATAATATTGGAAGGCAGGATAGTAATCTGGATGAACTGACTGCACAGATTACGTTTTCAGGTAGATTTTCCCACTTAAAAACATATTAAAACTACTTTATTCCCACTGATCACAGCAAATATAGCTGCCATTGTTACAGGGAAAGAAAGGATAGAGTAGCTCCGCCCAACGCGCCTCAGAACCACTTTTCCACCGCGCAGCGAGAGCAGCAAAGATGCAGCAAAAAGGAAGCAGCAGACGCGTTTTTGCTGATCCTGCTGCGTTTGGTGTGAACGCAGCTTTACACTAGCTTATCTTATTTTAGGTTAGATTAGCTTCTCTTACCCTTTGTATATTTTAGCTAGTATTAGCCTGGTCACTCCATTTAGTTTACACGAAGCTAGGAAACACATTTGTTCCCAAAGAGGCTAATTTTTATTTTACTTTCAAAGACTCTGAGATACATGTTTGCTTGACACCAAAGAAAGGCTTCCCTGACAGCTTCCCGAGGATTTAACAAAGTTCTCATGCAGTTCTGGTCCAGTTTTTTTACAGACTAGCTGGAGACACCTTTTCTGGGAAGCTGAAATATAGACTGTAATATCGGCGTTTTGTGCCAATGAAACTGAAAATAAATCTGGCCCATGCTGCTTCTATGGAGCAGGTGACTCCTTCTCCACGCCTGCCCTCTTGACTTCATCAGAGGGCATTAAAGTCGAGCACCTTCCTATGATGAGAAGGCTGCTCAGTGTCAGCACCTTCTCCTCTTCCTTCTGCTGAGCCATTTTTCTCTTAACGCTGCGAGATTCTGGGGCGGCGGCGGGCAGAGGGGGGGCATTTAATGCACAGTAAACAACTAAAGCACCTCAAGCCTTTAAATCCCGACAGGAGAAGCGAAAGTCGGATAGAGTGAGCCGCAGAGCCAAGGGAGACTCTCTTCTCCCAGTGGGAGGTGACAAATGCCATATGTCCTGAGCACAGCGCTTGTGTTAATCCTCTGCTGGTCCCGGCAGGCCCACATCCGACTCCACGACCTCTGTAGCCCTCCTTCACTCTCTCTGCTTCCACTGCAGATCACTCAGGAAGAAAATTATCTACCAAACAAAAGAAAAAAAAAAGATAAATGTTGCCTAAATGAATGTTTATTCTACCTATTCTGAACATTTCTTTATAGCCTATAATGAGCTTCTTCTAATCAGACCCTTATATCTAAACTTTTGTACTCATTTCCAAGTTAATGAAGGTTTTAATTCTGGTAAAAGTGTTTGAAAAAGTAACTTGCGCTTAAAAAAATGCAGACTCACGGATTCTTTTGGATTCACAAGCATTTTTATTGTTTAAACCTATCAGAATACTGCTTTTCTGTTTCAGAAAAGATGGTTAATCAATGTTTATGGGTTAAATCTGGCCTCAAGATAAGAAAGTTTGATAAAGTTCATGAATTAACATCAATCAAGCTACAGGATTGTTCATTAGATGGGGATTAGATGAATAGTTGATTTGAGATCTGTCCCTTAAACACACAAGATTTCGGACAAAAAACCCAGGATCTCATAGGAACTGTGGGGGAAAAGATCTGAGACATAGACCCGGATTTGTCCCTTAAAGACTTTACATGTAGAAGAAAACATCTCTGGTCTTTATTTTGAACAGATGAATCTATTTCCTCCTAAAATTGGACCATTGAAAGAGAAGAATTTGCAGTCAAACACTTAATTTATGAATCCTTGTTGCATCATTTCTAGCCTCTAGGTTGGCCAATGGCTGCGTACCTTAGAGGAGTTCATGTTTAGCCGTTCAGCCTTTTGTTTCAGAGGGAATGCAGCTTGTTTCTGTGTTCTGGATGATTTATTGTGATGTTTTTTAGGGCTCAGTCTCTGCAGAGGTGGTGACATGTTGCAAAAACAATGCCTTCCAGGAAGGTGGGGAGATCAATCTTAATGTTGTAGTCCTTGGAAAGGGATCAGTGGTGTTGTTGAGTTTATACGACCTGACGAGGTTGTTGAGCGTGAAATCCAAACTGCCTCCTTGTGCCAGCTTCATATCTGCGCGGTTTACTGTCATCGCAGCAGTTTGCCTCTCTGCAACATCACCTGAAGAGCTTTTTAACGGGCCCACAGCTTCGCTAGAGTAAACTCCACTTCTTCAGAGTTGGACCCGACGGACAGATTGATGACTCCGGCGTGTTTTGGATACTCCGGTCATTACAAACCTGGATCGGCACCCTCTGAAACCTGGAGGCCGTTCAGCCGTAATGATGCGGTTAAGGAATGAGCTTTTCTCACTCACCAGCTGAATCAGCTCCTTACCTCCATCAGCGGACCCACTCTGTTTGCAGCAGCTCTGATGAGGCTCGATGCCGCAGCCCTGATCACGACGGATAAACTGAATTAGTGACTTCATCTCGCCCGCTTTTCCATCTACCATTTTACAGTTTGTTACTGGGCTAAATTAACTAAGCTAATGGGTATTTACTCTACTGCAGGTGAGACGGATGAAAAGGGGGTTATATTTCACTTTTTTCCAGGCATGTCGGCATCTCCTTTGTGAAACCTGAATGGTATAAATACAAAATGAGGTGAAAAATTTGTAATTAATCCGCTCTGGGTGACACTGGCGAGGCATTACCCAGCCCCGTTTGTCTGGGCAACATTAAGGGGCTAATTTTGAAAATCTAGCGTGCAGTCAATTTCCCAGGATGCCTGGAGGTGTGAGGGGCGATGAAGGGGTGGAAGGGGGGTTGAAAGGTAGAGGAATACAGGAGCAGGAGGGGCTAATTTCACCCACCTTATTTACTCCTATGCATCATCCGGCTGCTCTCGCCTGACGCCAGTGACGGTGGGACTGGAATTAGACCGACTGCGGCTGGCGTTGGGGAATTTATGACGCCGCGCTGGTATTTGTTTGCACGGCGTGTGCAAGAATGCAGGGAAAACCTGGGGAAATACATCTTTTTAATAACAGTCGGCGAGGTTAATGCAGCTTACCTTGGAGTGCCGACAGCAGGAAGAGGGGGAGGAGGGTTATTTGACAGACGACGCACAGATGCCTTTAAAGCGGAGTTTACCTTTGCAGGAGTCAGGCATCGGAGCTTGAGCTCAGGAGAGGAGGCGCAAGGAGTGAGGGGGAAAAAAAAAAAGAAGAGTCCTAATACTATTGTGTGCCTATAACCATCTGTCACAGCTAGCCTGGAGACGAGGCTGAGATTAGGAGGAATAAACGTCGAGGCCTTTAGAGCATCGGTAAAGCCTTCAGGGGAACAAGAACAAAAACAAGCAAAAAAGAGAAGAGGGAGGTGGATAAACGACCCAAAAACTAAAACTAATGGGTGAAGCTCCGATTCCAAAGGGTCACGGATTACAGATCATCACCCGACACGGGCGAAAAATGACGGGTAATATCCCAGCAACACTCGGAGGGGTCTGGATGATGGTGATGATGATAGCATCAGCCACGATGGCGGTAATGACGGCCCTCGCTCGGCTTCTTCAAACCGAAATGGGAAGGCGATGGCAGGAAAGAGGGGGGTTAGAAAGGAAATAGTATCTTCTTCTTCTACCCCCCCCCCCCCTCTTTGAAACGCCGAGGGCTTAAGGAAGGCATTTGGTGGCTCCTAAGGCATCCACGGGTCTCCTGTCCTTAAATTTACCGTGAAGGTTCTTCCCCATTCAGGCAGGATATTCTTGTTTATTGCTTTTAGAAGACAAACCTTACAAAAGTACAGTGTCATTACTTCTGGAGAGCAGAGCCCTGGAAGAAAACTGGAGACATTGTATTTCCCGTCCTCCTCCATAAACAATGCTGCGCCGTGAGTCGTGAAGTGTCCTAAGGTGCTTTATGTCCCTCAGTTCACATGTTCAAGATCAATGAGAAGTTTTCCAAGTTAATTCTTTCTTTTATAATTATTCATTAAAAAAAATCTAAGAATATGTAGTTTGTTTTATTTAAACCATTTCATACCTGTAAATGTATATTTATAATTTTCTGAGATAATTGGATGTAAAGCACACTAGGATCTGTTTGATGCGTTGAATCCTTGCTCTTTCTGAAGGTAAGTTCAACTCGTCTGTCCTTGGAGGAAAACGTCAGACTATCTGCCTCAGATATAATCCAGACCCAGCCTGGTTCAGGCCAAACAACCTGACCCTCAAAGAGATGATGCATTCAGTCCCCTGGCTTTGGTTGAGTCAGATTTGCTTCCGCCTCCTGCAGGCAGGAGAAGTAGGAAACTTTAAAGCGAAACATGCAAGAAGATTCATCAAACGGACAGCGCCGATGTTCAGTCAGCGCCAGCGTGTGTCAGGTGTTTGATATACATCACTTATCCTTTGATTTTAGGGAGGTTTTGGGGACTTCTTGCTCTTCTGAGGCTGAAAACTTGCATCTTTATGAGCATTTCCGTGTCTAACCTTTGTGCCTCCGACGGCAGCGTTTCCATATACAAGCGCACAGGCATCAGTGGCTGCCCTTCCCTCTGCCCTTGTCATGCTGGTCCCAGTGCTGCAGGGCTGGATGTTGGTTGGACAGCTCGGGTCAAGGTCTCCCCTCCCCATCATCTGACCAACGGGGCTGTCACGGCAACAACCGGACCGCTGGCCGAGTCTGCAGGCTCCTCGATTCTGCACGCACAAATTAATAGACACACACACACAGCGGGGTCTCCACCCTGCTGCAGATTGACAGTGAGGTTTATTGCTGCTAATACTCCCAGCTGTAAAGCGAGAGCAGCAGCATCCTAATGGGAAATGGACTCATTTCCTGACAAGATGAGGGTGCGGCAGACGCCCATATTTGGTCAACGGGGGCGGTTAATCTGTCCGGCTTCCTCCATCTTGAACTTAATCATAATTCTCAAGTTCGTTCAAGTTTCTCCAGGTGTTTATCTGGTTTCCCTCAATTTCTTGGCATTTTATTTTACAATAGAGACTTTAAACATTAAATAACAAAACTTCTTTTTTATGACAATCAAACCACTTATCTAAGGGGGTTTGAATGAATATGAATGTGTAAAGGAGCTAATGAGAGTAATGTGAAGGAAAGTTGGTTGTGGTTTCAGATGTTTCTAATTAAAGACGAATATTTGGACCGTAGTTTTTTTAGAATTTGTTGGCCATCTTAGAATATACACAGATGGTAAATTCTGCCCATAATTCTGTGCAAAATGCATTTTAATTTCAATCAGGTAGTATAAAACCTTGTTTATGCTCAGAAACCAGGTCGTAATTAACACAAATATTCCGCAGACGCTCTGGTTTACCTCGCCAAAATCGTAGGTGGCCGCAGATACTGTCACAGGCAGCAGGGAAAGGTGGTCTCTGATTGGTCAATTCCCCATCCACTCTACACAATGCGTATATCCTGCAGAAACTCTGGCTGTAGCGCCGTCCACAACGCCTGGCACACCTCGGACACTATCGCTGACACTGTGCAGGATGCTAGTTCTTAGCTCTGTGTGACGGTCTTCTGGGTTGCGACCGAAGCCAAATCACGCAGCACCAACACCCATCTTTCGGGAACACTCACGGGTAAACCGTGTGTCGTCTGGCGTTGGATGAGGGGTTGTAAACAGCGGACAAGCTTGTCAAACCGACACACGCACACCAACAATCCTACTTAGTAGTCGTCCCTCTTGCGTTAGGATAACATAGCGCAGACCACGCTTCAAAATTGGGCATAAATCAAAAATATCTGCGACATACCTGCGACACGCTGCTGCAGGAGTATAACCAGCCTTTAAGAGCCTCTCTGAACACCAGCTTTCATGTTTTCGACTTGATTTAAATCTAGACTTTGACTCGGCCATTGTAGCTCAGGAATATCCTTCGATTTCAAGCACCACATTGTAATCACAACTTTAGTACTGTTGATCGACTAGACGGGGAAAAAACCCCGCCCACCCAGGTGTGTGGTGCAATGTTTCACGTTTTAGTCTCATCCTACCACAGCAGCTTCTCTTTTTTTCTTTTTAAAGTCATAGGGAAACGGTTGTTCCGATCGTTGTATTTCCGAATTTCCCGAGTGGTGCCCGACTTTACACAAGTGATTGTCGCTTATCAAGGAAGCTAGTTTGGTTGTGACCGAACATCTTGGATGTGGAAGCATCTTGCTTGCCAGTTAGCAACTTAGTGCTAGCAGGTTCCCAATGGGAAATACCATTGGGACCAAGTAGCACTTTGCAACGACACTGTCAAGGAACGCTATGGACAGTAGAAACACGCAAGACGAGGAGAGTTTAGTGTCATCCATTTTTTTATTTAGAGGAGGAAAGCGGGGATAGATATGTTGTGGAAGAGGACGCCATGGCGGCAGAAGCTTGGTTTGGTGTAGAAGGCTTCCAGCCGTACATGTTTGAGCCCTTGCCTCGCAACGCTGCCAGTTCTGTTAGCTCTACGCCTGCCGAAGACACAGACGTCCATCCCCGTGAACACTGGGACGCAACTCAATGGGAAAAGAAATTATTCTGATTTCTTATTTCAGCCGTTGCGTATATTAGCTGCAACATATGAATCAAGATGCTATGACTGAAAAAATTGATTTACAGATGACCGTTGATCTATGATTGGCCGAATTTAGGTGTACAAGCTGACGTAGAACTAACTGGCCTGCAGAAAGTAAGGAAAATAAAAAAGATTTTAAGACGGGATTTAAAAAAAAAATAAATTTTCTAGCTTTTGGGACAATATAGTCTGATAAAGAGAACATTTATATACATGTGTAAGCCAGAACAATTTGACAAGTAATTTGACTTCCCTACGACTTTAAAAGAACACGACAGTTATCCCCGTTAACAGATTCTTCTGTCCAGAGTTCTTGATCTCTGCAGCTCCTCCAAAGTTCCCTTAGAGCAAACACCTGCTGCTTGTTGAAAACGGATCTCATCAAACTTAAGTAGAATGCGGCTGCCCTGGACTTTATTTAGAGCAATCAAGGGAAAGGGGGAGTATAAATGCGCTCCACACTTTGCAGATTTGTTACTTGCACCCCTCCAAGTTTGTCGATTACTTCAAATCGCAATAAATACCAGACAAATGCTTCTTTCGGAGGCGGCGTGGCGACAAAAAGCAGTTTAAATTTCCTTCAGAGGTCTCAGATTTCATGTCTTTCATCTCTCTGTTTCCAGTCACGTGCGACGAGCTGCATCCGAACGAATCTCTTGCTATTTTGGACTTTTTCTTCATTAAAGCCATTAGCTTTTCATGAGGCAGCCGCGTGGCGTCCTCGTGCTAATTAGGTGTCTATATTTCTATATCTCGTTATTGGATTTATTTTATATTGTGCTTAATAGTAAATAGTGTTTGAATTTTAAAACCCACCTCTTGGGGAGCAACATAAAGGGGAATTTTTAATCAGGGATTCTGTAAATGAAAGGACCCGGTTTGCCTCTTTTTTATTTTTTTTTTTTACCAAAGTGTCCTAATGAGTTTGCAGGTTTCTCACACAGATACACACTCTGATTACATTTTGATATATTTTTGTGCACGCTGCGTCTCCTCCCCACTCTGGTCACAGCGGGAGATGGGGCCCGAAAAAAAAAAAAAAAAAATGGGGTGAAAGGGGCGGATCATCATCATCATCATGGCAGGAAAACGAGGGGAAAACAAGAAGCAGCAGCCACCTTGTTGTTTTATTTTCTTTATTTCTAAAGTCATTTATTCCCGAGGCCCCGGTGATGAGGCGTGCTAATGTCTACCTGCTGATGGCGGAGGGACTCCTGCGTCTCCTGCGTTTCAGCCTGGCTTGACAATTAAGACCTGGGCGACTGTAGCCAGGGGTTAATACCGCTCATTAAAAGAACTAGGTCATTAGCGAAGAATCAAGGCTCTTACGGCGGCAGGGGATATGGGGTAGAGAGGGGGGGGATTGATGGAGAGGAGCAGGAGGAGGGAGGAGGTGGCAGCGGCGGTGTACTAAACTCTGCATCTCAGTGAACATGCAGCCCCTTACATTAATTAACCTCCCTTTTCCTTGTTGGGGAGGTGGGTGTGTGTACGGCGCTGTTATCATATATGCACATTGCTGTACACCAATTAACTGCAGGGAAGAAGAAAGCCAGTTTGCAGTCCTCCCTGTGGTCGCCCCACTCTCCTGTGTGAGCCCCAGTTACATTATTTCAGAAGGATGGCTGGATATGGGGGGGGGGGTGTCTAATGTCTGTATGATGAGTAAAAAGGGTATTAAAATAAAGGAGGGGAATCATGGCAGAAATCAGCCATCGCTTTACCACAGGGGAGAGGAGGCGAATAAAAGCCGCGGAAATGAAAATAAATAAGCTTTGCTAATACCTCACCTTAAGGAGCGAGGAGCCGTACCCAGCTGAATCGACGCCGTTCGCCCCTCGTTTATTTGTGGACTTTGTTATTGAAGATCTATTGACCTTCAGGAAAAGGAGGGGATCGGTTTCAGAGTTACAATAACGTCAGGTGTAAACATCGCTTTACTTTCCTGATTGGTGTTTTTTTTAACCAAAATGTTTCCATGAACTGGTTCTGATTCATCACATCATTTATTACCTGCCCTTAGTAATGATATCTATGTAAAATAAAGCCTTGATTCTGCTTTAATGTTTGTAGGGGGGGGGGGGGTAACTTAGAGCATCTACACTAGGGTGACCAGACGTCCTTTTTCCCGGTATTGTCCTACTTTTCATACCTAAAAAAATGTCCGGGTGGAATTTCTAAATCGTGGGATTCTGCAGAACCGAGCCGTCAGCTCCGCGGTGAAGGTAGAATAGATTGAAGTTAGATATTGGATATTCAAGCTATGCGGAGTCAGCAAGATAAAGCAAACGCTTGATCCGACTGAGGGACTTCGATGTCAGCCAGCGTCTCTTAGCTGCTCCCTCCTCCCACACGCGGTGCATTTAGGGACCGTCAACAAATCCTTGAACCAAGCACTCTTGAGAAACAAAAATCTATAAATTCCTTATGACCAGCTAAGACAAAAAAAATAATATAAAATCATGCCAATAGATAACATATGTAAGACACACTTGCTTTTATGCAATTTTAAGCTATTTTCAATTTTTAAGAGGTTTTTAAAGACAAAAGTCGGGACTTTTCTTCAATAGCTTCCAGGTCATGTGACCCAGTGACTTAAGTTCTTTTTGAAAATGTTTTACTACATTAGCCTGATGAGGCACACTCATTTCTATAAAATGTTGAGACTTTGTATATTTTTGCCTTTCCGTGTCCCCCCCCAGAACAGCTGGTGGAGGTGTGCGTGGATCGGGAAGTCTGGGCATCTCTGCTTAGACTGCTGCTTTCACGACCTGGACCAAGATAAGGTGGAGGAAAACGGATGGATTGTTTGGAGGATTCTTGTTTTTTTTGAGTCGCATCCAAGTGGTAGACAGCTCTGAGAATCCCATTGATAGCCCCTTAAATCGGTCAGGCTGGCTGGGGTTTCCTGCTCCCTTTCATGAATATTACATGTAAAGGACTATAAAGTAGGTTTAGGTTTGTAGTAAAACTATAGGAAAAAGTACACTGATATAAAATTGAAAATTTTTCACGGGGAGGTTTTGAGGCATTGAGCTTTTGAGCACTCTTACTCATTCTCCTTCAAATACAAGCCAAAGGACCTTCTTTGCATGTAAACCCGTACCCTAATTACTCAAAGAGGCGCATCATGAGTCATCCTGTAGACGACAAAAGGGGTCACAACATTTGGAGTTCTATTGGCATCACGTTAAACATCTGGATGACCCTGAAGACCTTGGGGATAATATTCTGTGGACTTATGAGAAGAAAAGCTGAAATTTATTGAACGACTAAGAGTCAACAGAGTTTGGATGAACCTTCACACCTGCTTCCGAGAGGAAACTATTAAAGAAAACTACTGAAAAACATCATAAATTCTAGCTGACTTGGGTTCAGCAGTAGTATAGTGATCTGAAAAAACCTCTTTATACTTAAGTGACTGTTTCTGAGTGGCCTAGTCAAAGTCTGGGCTTGACATGGTTTGGCTTTGAACCAACAGTTCATGCTTGGAAACCCTCAAATGTAGCTGAAATCCAGCAATTCAGCAAAGAAGAGCGGGTTTACCATCTTCCACAGTCACATTTAAAGACTTTTTCCTCAAATATTTAATGGCAGGTGTTCCTAAGGTGGAATTATTTTGAATCTTTAAAGAGCAAGAACCTACGGAAGAGGATTAGAAAAAAAAAAAGTTAACTGATTTTAAATTAAATTTCAGTTAAACATGGGAAAAAAGTCTGACTTTTTCTCAGAATTCTGACTTTAATCTCAGAATTCTGACTGAATTCTGACAGTAAAAAAAGTCAGAATTCTGAGAAAAAAAGTCAGAATTCTGAGAAAAAAAGTCAGAATTCTGACTGAATTCTGACAATAAAAAAAGTCAGAATTCTGAGAAAAAAAGTCAGAATTCTGACTGAATTCTGACAATAAAAAAAGTCAGAATTCTGAGAAAAAAGTCAGAATTCTGAGAAAAAAAGTCAGAATTCTGAGAAAAAAGTCAGAATTCTGAGATTAAAGTCAGAATTCTGAGAAAAAAGTCAGAATTCTGACTGAATTCTGACAATAAAAAGTCAGAATTCTGAGATTTAAGTCAGAATTCTGAGAAAAAAGTCAGAATTCTGACTGAATTCTGACAATAAAAAGTCAGAATTCTGAGATTAAAGTCAGAATTCTGAGAAAAAAGTCAGAATTCTGACTTTTTTCCCATACTAAACTGAAATTAAATTTAAAAATTATATAACTTTTTTTTTTTCCATTGGCCCTAATCCTCTTCCGTATGAACCATTTCAAAACTGCATCAAATAAAGTAGGTGTAACTCAGTCTTAGAAGGTGTGGATGCTGCGCCAGTTTGTGGTTTTATTCTCCCAAATCTAATGTTTTCCTTTACTGTAGTTAGTTAAAAGTTTGACTTTTATTACTTTTCTTGCTGCACCATATAAATATAAAAAAAGTATTAGTTTGAGCACACAGCTGTGATTCAAAGATTTTGCACAGATCACCACCTGGCGCTCTGCGCTGATGGCCTCTTGTTGCGCCTGTTCTTGTGTTTTCATTACCCCGATCAGACTCGTCTGCAGACCTGAAGAGGTTCGACTTCATATCTCTGCTGCCGTCGGGCGGGAAATGTCAAACATCATCTGGGTTCTGGATAAAAAAAAATGCCGAGTGTTTTTCCGGTGATGAGGGAAAGCCGGGAGACCTGCTGCGTGGCGTCTTTGAAGACGAGACACAAAGGTCTTCAGATAGACCAGCCTCTGAAATACGCTCCGGAGGGGTTTTTCGCTTTGAATTTTAATTTGGGAGGAGAAGGTGGGGTGATTTTTCAAAAGGTGGACAGCTCAATTTTGTACAACTCTAATATCAGGCAGCTTTGATAGGTACTCTTCTTCATTTTCTACAATAAAGTGTGAAAGAGGAATTCAAAGGGGGTTAAATTAGCCCTAATATCAGGCCTGTGTGACAGTGTTTTTATCTGCTAATTTCTCAAGCATCGTAATGAGACGTACGGAGCGATGGAGCGACTTGAATTTAAATGATATAATACTTGAGATGGCCCTAATTCACCCATACATATTTAATCTGACATATTATCTCGCTCCTGCGATGACCAGATCTGATATGACAGCTCGGCCCCAGGACGGAGCTAGGCGCGCCGCCGTACGACGGAGAGAGGAAAGGTGGTGGAGAATCGCTCGCCGCAATCAGAGCCACTTTAGAGCACCGAGTGGGCCTGTCGTCTCGCTGTGGAGGGGTGGGGGGGGGATCAGCCGTGATCCAGTGGAGAGGACACGTGACGCGAGCTGGAACACTGGAGCAGCAGCTCAGAGCAGAAAGTGACTACCTCAGTCACACGCGTTCACATCTGGATCCTCCTCAGTGTGCCAAACCGTCCTTTGCATCCACGTGAGATCCTCATTTCCCACTATGGGGCTTTGCACGATAATATTCCTCTGATTTGGAGCTCACGTTTTAAATAAAGTGCTGACAATAGGTTTAAAGAGTGGAATAAAAACAGAAATTGTCTTTTTTAAATGATTAGTTTTGTTTTATTTTAGAGAGTCTGTTGTGTGAAATAGTTATCAGGGGTTGACTTTAAGGATTTTTACCACTTGCCCTTTGGGCAAATGACTTTCACATTTCATTTGCCCAGAAACTATTTTTACTTGCCCAGTATAATGTTTCATAAATATAGTTCCTAATATTCATTTTTGTATATATATCAATGAAACATGTTTGTTTTTTAAATGTTTTTGTAATTCAGTATTTTTTAAGTTTCCAGGTTCCTGGTGTGTTTCTGCATGCGTCAGATAATGAACTAAAGCCAACATTACCGTGTTAACGTGCTTTTTAATCCTTCCTCCACATTCTTTTCAAACTAAACTTTGCTTTAAACTGTTGTGTGCTTGGACAAATATAAATTGTAATGTTAAAAAACTAAAAAAAAAAACTTGACAGGTTAAAAACTTAAGATAAATCACAAGACAGAAGTCAATGTCACAAATGAATACCTTTTATTTTAGAGTCACGGTATGTTTATACAAGATAATACTATTAATATAATGTGACTTTTCTAGAGAATCATTATACATAGTTATTTTATACAGGGTTTCCACATAATTTCTGAATTCCCCGACTTTTAACTGACTCAGGATTAGTTTTCCCTGACAAAATAAATGCAAGACAATAATAATAACATAACAGGTCACCAATTTAACATGTTTAGCTCTAGAACATTTAAATGCACCTCTCCAATGTCTGAGAGAAAAAATTTAATGAACATTTTTTAATGTATGGCCTGCATCACTGTACAGAAGACTGCCATATGATAGCGCTTTCTAGCTTGTTTGTCGTTTTGGTAACTACATCAAAATTACCGCTAGGTGGACAAAAATGACGGCATCTGGCAGAAAATCACCCGGCTTTTTCAAATCACGCGAGAATTATACAAAACAACAAACATGGCGCCGGCAACGTTTCTGGGTCGTTTTCATCGAATGTTGGTGATTTTAAAGTAATTTTCAGTGATAAATAAAAAATTTTTGCGATCATTGGACTTGCCTGGTGGGCAAATGCAATGAAATTTGTACTCTCCCAACTATAGAAACTACTTGCCCCGGGAGATGGGGCAATGATTAACATCGAGCCCTGGTAATCATCTCCCAAATCTGCCAACTGGTTACTCCGCCTTACAAACACAGTGGAGGAATTTTAACCTGAACAGTTGTGAAGGGTTTTCCATCATGGACGGCCTATTTAAGGCCACGCCTCAGCATGTAAGCTGAACTCGACTTCTGACTTTGACAAGGCCAAAGTAAAAGCAAGAGTCTTCAGAATGGGAGTTATTTTGGATGCTGCATAACCCAGATCTAACTCGGTCTTGAAACAGCAAAGCAGCCCCGGCCATAACACTGCCACCACCATGTGGACTACATATGTTTTACTGCAGATGTAATGAGGGCAGACCTTTTATAATGGCTAAGATCCAAAGAGGATTTTCCAGTCATTTTGGGAGCATAAGGAAAGCGTCCTCTTCCACAGTTAACCAGCTAACAATTTAAAAACCCAGAAGGATGGTAAACAATCAAACAGCATTACTAAAGTATTTGGGAAAAAATAATTTTTTCATTTTTATAGAATATCTTTAAAATAGTAAAAAAAAAAAAAAAAAATTATAAAAAAAAAACATTTTTAGTTCACAAAAACATTGTTTTATTGTCAGATCTTGTATATTAGCCAAACACACAAGGACGATGCAAATAGAATAGAAAATTCCTTTATTGTCCGACAATGGTAGCCTAGTAAACTAAATCATGTTTGCCTGTGAGTGGGTCTAGCCTCGATCAATGCCCCAGGCGCTAAAACTGGCGGGCCAATTACAACGCAGAGATGTGTTTTGAATTTTTGGATGCAAAGCGGGCGAAACGATAAAGCTGCGCGACGCTGGAGAAAACACAACAAGGAAGATGGCAACAACTATTGAACCGTTCTCGTTTGACTCAGCTTTGGAATCAGTTCTGGAAGGATTAGACTGTTTCTTTGAAACGTGAGCAGGAAGAGGCTCTACGCTCATTAACTTTTAAGAAGGACCCATTCGCTGTTTTACCGACAAGCTGTTTGTTTCCACTCCCCGTAGTAAGAGCTTTCTATCGCGTTTACTACGTCACAGTCAGTTGCGCTCATTGGTCAGAGCGTTGGCCAATAGGCACAGACATTGTTTGAAAAACAACGGGTTGTTGTAATCAGCAATCTTCCGATGCCTCATTCATCGAGGCCAGACTAAATTACACATTTAATCTCATATTTAGTCTGGTTTATCAGACTACCACAATGGAGAAATTCTGGTAAACGGACTGAAGGTTGATATCATGAACAGCTCAGTAGGACCACAGATGGATATCCTCCATGTCAATCTTTCTCTCTTGGTTCTAAGCTATATTTTTATATTCTAAAACTGAATGAGAGGTTTGTGGTATAAAGACTGGACAGTAAATAAAGACTTAAAATCAACCAAAGTCAAATGAAACCACCTAAAGCAGAGTTGATCCAAACCACTTAGAAAGATTAGAAATATCAAAAATTAACAGTTTTATGTCTCTATTGAAGTCTTTGCTGCGGATCTGACTTCAATCTCTCTTGATTTTCATGCCAAATTGGCTTCTAGTGAATTTATGATCCTTACAGACAGGAAGTTGCCTTCAACATAAAGACCAACCTCCTCACCCTGTAGCTTGAAGTGCAGATTGGCTGTTATACATCATATCTCCTCTGTAAGCCATAAGCAGCCAAGGTTTTCTGCATGAAGGCCGTTGCCGCAGCTATCGGAGGCAAAGAAATGAGAGATTTACTCAATTAAGCAATTTAGGCCAGCACCTGTGCACGGTGTAGTCCTGTTTTTCTCTCCAGATAATAACATCTGAAAGCACATGGAAGAAAGCCTGTGCTTCTACCTGATGTAAGGCAGCCACATTGTGCTTAATTGCTCTCTGGGTGTTAATGTGCACTCGTGTTTGGAGTGTTTAATTTTCGCCCGCCTGTTGTAACGATGGGCGGATCGCACCCTCCCGTTTTCTAACAGTTGGACGAAATCACAGACGTGGTGGAAAACTGCAGGCGAAGGGAAGTGGCTCCTGCTGTTTGCGACACGAGACGCAGGTCTAAATGAGCCGTTTGCATGCGACGGTGTTTTTAACCAGCACGCCGCTGCTGGGAAGGATGTAAAACTGCTGGGAATACTCCATCTTTGTTAATGGAGGGATTCCTAACCTGCACTGAATAGATGTTTGTAGAGGAGGACTTTAGATTTGTCTTCTTAGTAATGGAAAGTGTCTCTCCTGAATTGGGACGGATGAAGGTTTTGTTCCATGTGCTACGATGGAAAATATGGATGCTCTGGGATTCCTTATTCTCTGTGCGTGTAGATCTACGAAGAAACGTGGGGGTCTGTTTCCTGGGTTTGGTGGTCTGTCCAATCCTCAGTCCCTGCTTAGTTACTACAATGAGCAAAGTTCTTAACAGTAGTACTTGAGTAAGTGTTGATGCTCATAGTAAAATCTTACTAAATCACAAGTAAAAGTTACCCAATATTCTACTCAAGTATTGAAGTACTCACTTTTTTTTTCCACTTAATTTTTAATTTACACGTAGAGTAGGTCCCATGGTTAAACATAAGTAATTTACAAACATATTAAATAAGCAGCACCAATGGAAATAACATAAATAAATAGAAAATAATAAGTAAAGATAAAAAGAAGTACTCACTTTTGAAAATACTTTAGTATTCAAAAATGCAATTACATTTTTTTAATATCAGTACATTTCTGTATAATTTTCAAAGTGATAATCAAGAACCTTGTAACATTCAGAAACCACCTGATATATTGATGCGTAGAACCGCCTGCTATAGATTCTACACCACTTGTAAAGAACTTCCACATAAAAACACCAAAAAGAAAATGACATCTGTTTTTATCTTCATTTATTATTCAAAAACAAACCAAAACTAAAACAAGAGTGTCTTGGTTCTCCTCACAGTTTAATGAATCTATTACCAGAAAGGAACTTTTACTCTGCTTTGAGAACTAATCCTACTAAACTACTTGACCAGATGAAAACAACTAACCTCTTTATAAAATGCATTTACTACTAATAATATCTGCTCCGAGTTTCTCACATTTGTGGAACGTCTTGCAAATCTCTAAAACAGTAATTTCCAAACTCAGTCCTAATCTTCCATGTTGAAATTGCATTTCAATAAAGAAAAACAGCAACGGATTACAAAGCTAAGCTAGGCTAAAAGGAACAAGGAACTAGCAGCTTCCAAGAAATGGAAGCTATTTCCTAGAAATGAAGTGGAGAAAGAAATAAAAGAAAGTTATAAGTACCTCCCCCTTTTAATGTGTATTTATACATTAAATATTATGAGAATGATACAGTATTGGTTAATATTCAGGAGAAGAAACAAATACCTTTCCAATAAACATTAAAAACCTGAATATCAGGGTTTGTTTCAACAGAAAACACCAGCTAAAAGTCAAATCTATCTGTAAACTCTGTTCTACTGTAAAAGGATCTGTAATCATAACGGAGACATCGACGAGCCGGTATCTAGAAATTTACCCACGTAAACATTTACACCCCCACACACCGAGTGGTACCTTTATTTTACATCTGAGTGGAATCAGATTTGACTTCTGAAAACAAATACAAAATAAAAGAAAAATTAACTTTAGTGCCTCCATCTTTGGTTTTCCAATGAAAAAACAGCATCAACTTAAAGTGGTTCAATTGTTAGGTTTTAAGCTGTGCTCGGTCTTGGAGTTTCCCAATTTCATTTCATGATTCCCCACTAAATGAAACAAAAAAAAATGACTATAGTAAAGCAAAGATACTCTTAAAAAAAATAAGTACTTAAATTAGTAGGGAAGCGGTCGTTCCAACGGTTGCAGTTCCGAATTCTTCCGAGAGGTGCCCGATTTTACACGAGTGAATAAAGTAAATGTGATTGGTCGTTTATCAAGAGGGCGGGATTGTTGTGGCGGAAGGTTTGCAAGTTTGTGAGTTTTGTATTGGAGGTCGTGGATGAGTCTCCTCCGTCATATATTTTTTATTTAGAGGAGGAAAGTGGGGACGAAGATCTAAAGGGCAAAAATACCAGAATACCGCAAGAATTATAGAACATAATGAAAGAGTTAAAGTCGTAGGGAAACGGACGAATTCTCCCTAGTGGTGCCCGACTTTACACGAGTGAATAAAGTGAATGGGATTGTTTTGGCATAAGGTTTGCAAGCCTTTTGGTTGTGGCCGGTGTCTCTGAAGCATCTTGCTAACCAGTTAGCAACTTAGAGCTAGTAGGTTCCCAATGGGAAATTACATTGGGACCAAGTAGCACTAAATTGGCGACAAGTTTTGTGTCGGAGGTCGTGGATGAGTCTCCTCAGTCATCCATTTTTTTATTTAGAGGAGGAAAGTGGGGACGAAGATGTTGTGGAAGAGGACGCCAGGGCGGCAGAAGCTTGGTTTGGTGTAGAAGGCTTCCAGCCGTACATGTTTGAGCCCTTGCCTCGCAACGCTGCCAGTTCTGTTAGCTCTACGTCTGCCGAAGACACAGACGTCCATCCCCGTGAACACTGGGACGGAACTCAATGGGAAAGGAAAGGATTCTGATTTCAACCGTTGCGTATATTAGCTGCACATATGAATCAAGATGCTACGACTGAAAAATTTTGATTGACACATGACCGTTGATATATGATTGGCCGAATTTAGGTGTAGAAGCTGACGTATAACTAACATAAAATAACGAAAAAAGAAAAAAAAACTGATTTTAAAAATTAAAATTTTCTAACTAACTATGGTCTGATAAAGAGTACATTTTATATACATGTTTAGGCCAGAATGATTTGAAATTTAAACATGGCTTGCCTAGGACTCTAAGTACAGCAGTCAAGTAAATGTATTTTGTTACTTTCCACCATCGGTCATCTTTTCAGTATGTTAGGCATTACTCCTGTCCATTCAGCTTATTGAACTTCTTAGAAATAGTGATTTTATCATAAAGCAGAATGTAACCCGTTCTGTTAGAAAATATAAAATTTTGGTGATATTGAATCAAATAATGATAAAATAAGGGACACATTGGGAAACATTTCCATCCAGATTTATTTGCGATTTCGTTTCTGCTCATTGGAGCCACTTTTGAAAACAAAACAATATTGTACGGCTTTGTTGTTTTCTATCAATATGTTTAAAAAGGAGAATGTGTAGAAAGTAATTTTCTTCTCCTTCTAAATATTCTTTAATAAAATGCACCATATTTCCACATGTTCTCTTTGATCTGGTGTATGGTGATCCTAAGTGAATACTTAGATCCCACACGAAGGCCTTTCTTCCTCTTGACGTTCATCTGTTGTTTCCTCTCCATATAGACGCTCAGCAGTATGGTACCCGCTCAGATGGTGGAGCGCATTCATTTTCCTGTGCAGCATTGTTGGGATCTGCTCCCCAACAAACAAAAACAGACTATTTCAACTGGCAACATTGCCCCAAGATGGAGGGGGGGGGAAGTTGCTGAGCAGATGTCGGTTGTTGTGTTTTCTTCGCCCATGCGTGGATCTTCTATCAAAGAAGGCTTATCCGAATAAAGTGCTTAAAGCTTTTCTGACGCCTGGTGATGTGAACGCTCCTTGGCTTGATCTGCAGACTAAACAACCCGTAATGATGCAAGCTTGTGTAAAGACGCACGCAGCAGTCAAACAACAAATACCCTCGCTTGATGTTTTTATTAATGTTTTCTCTTCTTCTTTTCATCACACTTTTTTATCTCTTCTATTTGTTGCACTGGATCCCACTTTGTGTTTGTTCCTGCAGAGGTGCGGAGGAACGCCACGGTTTTTTAAATTCATGCAGGAAAATGCAGAGAGGAACGTGTCATCCGCCGCCTTGCCCCACAAATTTCCCCCGGGACGGCGGAGACATAATCAAAAATATTCAAATACTCTCCAGTCAGTGTGAGAAGAGAAAACAATCCTGCTGCAAAAGGTGTATCTTCCAGCTTAATAATAAGCCGAGCCGTGCTCTGAGGCGGCCACATTAACTTTTTAACGCTCTGTGTTTTGTAACAAGGTTGAATTTGAGGAGAAAGTTTGGAGCCGTACTCCTAAGACCTGCCGGTCTCATATCAGCGCCGAGAAGAAGGAGCGTCTCGTCTGAAGTCACGACTTCTGGCTCGCATGACGGGCGAGGAAAACGTGGAGAGATCCGCTCGCTGGAGCCAATCAAAAGACCTGAATTCTATTTGTTTTGTTTCAAGGGAAGACGACAAAGGGGGCCTCAAGGTCTTCTTCAAGATGGCTCTGAAGCCTGAGACAGGCGAGGGGGGGGGGTGGAAGAGACAGAGGGAGGACCAAAGCTTTCAAGTGCCCGTCCTTGGTGGGACCTTTGCCGCGGTGCCAGGTACACAGCTTTTAGGACGAGGGAGCGTGGAGGAGGCGGCGGTTGTTTCATGTCGCTGCGTGGTTGGGAGTTATTAATATTCTCAAAGACAGAATTTTCTCCCCCGGATTGAAATAATGGATCATACTTAAAAGGGGAAGAACTCATTTCAGGTTTTAATACGGTAAGCCTGTTGGAACCAATTATTGGAGGTGCTTTGCCATTGTCATCTTGCATTTCTCCTTGAGGAGATTAACTGGCAGTGCTGAAAAGGCCCCACAGTATCCGGGATTTCTCTCATTCCCAGAATCTGCTTGAAATGAAATGAAATCATTTTTTTCCTTTTTTTTTTTATTTCTTCCAAAGAGCAGGAGTTTGTGTGTGTTGCACGTCTGCGCCCGTGTCAACTTCCGACGTGTTTTGGCTTCATGTTCTACCTAATTATTGCAATTTGATCCTAAAGCAGGAGTGTCCTAATCCTCTGCTGCACCGCTGAAATCCTGCTTCAGAAACTTTGGTGAGAAATTTGGCCTGTTTCTTAATAGACTGGGAGAGGAACTCTGACGGCAGAAGGACAGGCCTCTCTGGGAGCATCCTCTTTGTTTCTTTATATGCTAATTCAAGCGCCGACACTGTGGAAGAAAGTTACAGAAACTTGCAGGAAGTTGGTGAAATGATGAAAAGGGTGAGCTGAGGATTCTTGTTTCCTCATGTTCTCTGTGTCCCTGAACAAACTGACATATAGAGGAGGAACCAGAGAGCTTCCAGAGCTCCAACTTTAAAAGTTTTTATCCCAAAAATCGAACTAAACTAAACTTGAAGATGTGGTTCTTGGTCATTGTTTTAAAAGAGACTGAGGTGTTCCTTATTATGAGAAGAAAATTAGATCCTTTATTTTTCACTGTATTGATGTTTGTAGACAATAAGACTTCCACAAGGGAAACCCACACATTCCTCTAACCTGTGAATCTCTGCGGCTACTTCAGGGAATTCCTAAGGGCCCTCCAGGCCAGAAGCAGTACTGGAAAAGTCATTTTTTCTTAAAATAAGTGCATTTGTTCTTGGATTGAGGAAGTAAAAGAGACATTTTGCCAGTGGAACAAGACAATTTATACTTAAAATAAGAAAACACAATCGCATTGTCTTATTTCAAGCGCATATTATGTAATTATCTTATTTTAAGAGTACAAATACTCATTCCATTGCAAACTATCTCATTTACCTACTCAAATTAAAGGTAAATACACTTAATTTAAGAAATCTTTACTTATATCTAGTTCTTTTTGCCAGTTGAAGTTCTGGGGGTTTCCTACATAATAAATATAAACCAGAAAACTTCAAAGCCAAGACCTTTAGGGGGTGTCCCGGTCAGATGGTCCAAATCTGTTGAATCCTTTTTAAAAAAGAGGAGCAGGTGACTCTAAAGCTCCAAATGACTAAGTTCCTCATCCTGAATCCTGCAGTTCCACCTGGACAAGTATTTTTGTTCATGACCCCATCCTTGGTTTAATGATGTGGCAGGATCTTAGCAACGCCCTCATTCCTGAAGCCCCACAATATCTGTCCGTATTCCATCTAGTTCAGCCATCATTCCTGAACAAGGCACCAATGTTATTGAGCTCCTTGAGGACAGAATCTCCCTTTATCTGGTAAAGAACCATGGAGACACTGATTTTTAAGAGCATGTTAACATTCAGTACCTGGAGCCGCTTGAAGACAAAAGACCTCAAGATCCAGACCAGACCCCATTCCTCCCCTACATCGCCCTGAGATCTGGTCTATGAACAACACATTCAAGATTATTGCCAAACTTCCTTCTTGGTAGAGTCCAAACCAATTTTTAATTTATAATAGGACTTTATTAATCTTACTTGGGAGAAATTTACCTCTGCATTTAACCTGTCCCCTTGGGGTACAGTGGGCTGCCATCGTGGGGCACCCAGGGAGCAATCAGGGGTTAAGGGTCTTGCTCAGAGACCCAGAGTGGCAGTCTTTGGGAGTGGGGCTCAAACTCAGAACCTCAGGATTCCAAGCTTTATGCCCTAACCACTAGGCCGCCACTCCACCAATCTAGTACAGCTTTCAAATCAGTCTGACTTTCCTCACAAATTGAAATTTTCCTCTTTAATATTGAGCCAACTCATGTTGGTTGAAATAAGCTTATAGTGTGAGACATCAATATCTGCATGCTGTAGGGATGGAACGCTTTATGAAAACCGTCCGAACCGTTCGGTTCGACTGTCTCGGTTCGGTTCGACTGTCTCGGTTCGGTTCGCGTGTGTTGCGTTCGGTTCATGCGCTGCTCCTTTTTCTCATAGGCAAAGAGTGTACACCCCAGAGCAGAAGGTGGCGGTACTGCGACCAAAGCCAACCACCAGTAGTAAACAATAAGAAGAACCTTAACGCTGATTCAGGGACTTACATTTTTTCCTTTTTAAACTTGCCTTATTAACTTTTCAACTTTTTATTTAGCTTTTTACCTTTTTTTCTTAACACGTTTACTTTTGTTCAATATAATTTCCGGTAGGTAATATATCATTCAAGGGCTCATCTGATTGGTAAAATGCCCAAATAACATGTACAACCACGTACCCGTATCTTTGCTGAATGGCTGGATATAGATCTTGTGCTTCTAGACCCTAACTCCATTTGTAAGGGTATGCAAGTGATCAATTACAGTAACTTGCCCATAAAGGTTTAAAAACCAACATTTCGCCGCAACTGTATAGACTGATAGATCAGGCCAGCTGTTTAATGCCCCTTCTATATCGAAAAAACCTTAAAGCTTTGTTAAAACAAAGTTCCTGCAGGTCCTTAAAAAGTCTTAAAAGGCATTGAATTCTTCAAAATAAAACTAAGGCCTTAATTGGTATTAAAATGTCTTAAATCAGTCTCCAAATAGGATTATTTTTATTACGATTTATTTTTGTAATCCAAATAAAACGTTAAAATTTACAATTTTTTTTTTATTATTATTTAAAAAAATAACAGCTCACCATTATTGGTTCTGTCCCGATAGTGGAACCAATAAAAGCGTTGTTGTGGCCGGGAGATGCGCCATTTACTTTTTGTCTGGAAAATATGAGCAAGTGTAAATGGAACGAAAATTGTCTGCAGCCAAGAGTTTTCTCCACGGCTAAAACCAGGGAACAAGAAGCGATTCAAGCTCGGAACGATGGGAATTAAGGCAGTGGAGTCACACATGCGAAGAGCGAAACACAAAGCGTCAAAATCGAGTTACGGAGAAACAGCCGGTATTTCTCAGTTTTGTTCCACCCTTGTCTCTGCAACGCCTCCACTTATCACCAAATCAAACATACCAAGAAAACGATACAAAGAAAAATAGCTGCAAAAAAGACTTAGCACTGGTTATGTTGTGGCTTTAAAACTGATTTGTTTTGTTCCCTGCTAAAACAAAGTTTGTGAATTCAGTTAAATAATTGTTAAAATATATCCATCATTTGTGTGTTTTTAGCTTTCTTCCTGTATGGGAAGCTTTTCATTAATTTGAAACATTAGTGCAGTGGTTGATGTTAAAATAAACCTTTTTGTTAAGTTGCCACAAGCAGGTTTCACTGCAAAAAATGTAATTTTTTCTTAAAATAAGTGCATTTGTTCTTGAATTGAGGAGGTAAAAGAGGCCTTTTATCCAATGGAACAAGACAATTTACACTTAACATAAGAAAACGCAATTGCATTGTCTTATTTCAAGTGCATTTTATCTAATGATCTTATTTTAAGAGTAAAAATACTCATTCCATTGGCAAACTATCTCATTTACCTACTCAAATTAAGGGTGAATACACTTAATTTAAGAAATTTTTACTTATTTCTAGATCGTTTTTGCAGTTTTTTCTTGTGTTTCTTGTGAATTTGGTCTTAAAGTGGCATTAAAAAGTCTTAAAAAGTCTTGAATTTAACTTGCCTTATGCTGTAGGAACCCTGTAAAACATTTTTGTTTAACCATCAAGGTAACGTCTATTTCTAAAAATTCCGCCTTAAAAAGTCTAGCTTTAAAAAGTGCTCTACAGGCAATGTTTCCTGTTTATTAACTCGGCTGACACGTTATTCCCTTAGACTAAACCTCGCTGCAGAACCTGCCTCTTTTGTTATCTCCAGATTCCTCACCTCCTTCCCCCCCACCCACCCCCAGCACCAGGAGTGAGCAGCATTCTCGGATCATTACTCCTCAAAGAAATTTAAGCGAGGGACGCCATTTAATTTTTTTTCTCTCCTGCCCAAATGCAGTCAGTCATTAGAAATCCTAGCTGTCATGGCAGTGCCATTTTTGGTGCGGGGTGTGTTTGTTGCCTCATTTCTTTTAATTTTATCTCCATTAGCTTAATTCTTTTTTAATATTTCCATCTAACGAACTTTACAGTCCATTTTGTCTCAGTGTCTTGCTAAGCGAGTTTTATGAAGCAGGCAGTTGGCTTTTCCATTTGAGAGGGGGTGAGAGGAGGAGGAGGAGGCGGCGAGGAGAGCCCCGGTGCCTTTGTCAGCTTATTTTTGGCACCTTAGCAAGCAGTTCTGCTTCTTCGCCTTGATTATACAAGCAAACAACTGCATGAAGTTCATTAACAATAAAGCACAGGCTAATTAAGCCAAGCCCCTTAGACAAACCAGAGCTGTCATCCCGCATGTGTTCGGAGCCGATTGAGCTGTTAAAGATTTACCTTCACTTGTCTTTTACTCCTCCGTTTCCTCACAAAGGCCCTCGCTGATTCGTCTCAGAGGGCTTTTAACCCAGCAGAGCGTCAGCTGCTGCCATTTGGGCTGGTTTACTTCAAGCTACAGTAGCCTTACAAGGATAAAGCAACATTTACTTTTCTGTGTTGACTTTGTTTTATTGTAATGTGCTACAGGAAGCTGCCTGTCTGCCCATATTCAGTATTTGCAGCACAAATCTGTCTCCTAGCCACATGGTTAAACTGCAGGCCGTGACGTGGCATCATAAATTACGTGTGAATCCGCCCGCCCAGAGGTTGTGAGCTGTGCCATTGGCACCCTGTGTTAATGTAATTTGCTTAATTGCTCCCTATCAGTGTACAGATGAGATGCGTTGGCTTGTATGCACAGTGCGTTCACGACATATTACTTCTTTTTGATTATTATTGATTATTAAAAAACAAAACAAAAATTTATTTGCAGAATCTAAGAACAAGAATAACTGATTCCATAACTTTGACGAGAGCTGATGAGGTCTTGAACATTGTCGGCTTGATAGAGTGGAAAACCTCATTTTTTCTGTAACCTTCAGGCTGCAGTTTCCTCCTCCTCTCCATATCTGAAGGCTCCATTCTACCCCCCCGGGGGTGGTGAAAAGCCGCGGCTCCCCACTGCGACGGCTCCTCTTCGGTGTTTAATTACAGAGGAGGTGGAGTGTTCTGTGTCTCTGTTGAGAGACGGTGAAGAGGTGACCTTAACCTCTGAAGAGCATGAGCTCAGCCTTCACATCAACTTTAGAGGAACCTACCTATAAAACTAGATGGGTTTAAGTCTGGAAAGGTGTGGGGAAGGTCAAATTTAGGATGTTTTCTATCACAAACATGTTGTCTTTGTAGCAGTCTGCTGGTACCAGGGAGATTAAAGACAATTTAAAAAAAAATGTTTCTATGATATGTTAGATGCGAGTTATGTTGTGTTAACTCACATCCATCTACACCGGCCCACTTATGGACAAAAAATGGACAATGAAATGAAAATATAACCGAAGCAACACCCTAAGCATCGATATTCCCATGGACCAGCGCCACCTACCACATCAGCAGGGTTGCTAGATGCCACTGACTGACTTTTTCCGGCCCACATAATGTTCATAAACTGCCTGGATATACGAAATCTCACCCAATTTGAGCCAAAACAAACATTTTTTTTCCCATAGATGGCCATTCTAAACTGTCAGATTGGGAAACATCCCAAACCCTGCAACAACGCAGGTAAGACAGGAAATGTTAGCCTTTAGATGCAAAACCCCATCATGCACTGCAACATATTTTTGCAAAATATTCTAACATGAATTTGCCAAATATAAGAAGAACTGTAATTTCCCTCTGGGATTAATAAAGTATGTCTGATTCTGAGATTTGAGAAACTGTCAGAAAGTGTTGAGAACCCCCCAAATTGTAGGTGATCACAAACAGGAGGCCTCTGATTGGTCAAATCTACATCCACTCTACACTATGCATTTCCTGTTTGGTACCTTACCGGCTTGTTTTATTTGTATGACCGTGATTGCGGAAAACGACTCATGAAGTTGGATCAGCTAGAAGAGCGAGGTGTGCGAGAATGCTGGGACCCTTTTTCCCACCTGGATCCCCGCTCTTTTTCGCCCTCATATCCCTCAGTTGTCGGACAAACTTGCCCCCACTTCGCACGTATTTAGACCCACAGCTAGTTGTTGATTTCCCCCTTTTCCGTTTTTGGCGTGGAATAACAGCACAGACCACTCTTCAATATTGAGCATAAATCAAATATATCTGCGTCATCCCTGCGACAAACTCACTGCGACACTCTGCTGCTGGAGTATAACCAGACCTTTATAGGAGCTAGCATTCTTCTTCATTCCTACTCCAGGGGTTATAGGTAGAGTTCCCCCTACAGGTTTGGTGGGAGACAGTTCAGTAGATATCAGACCCCTATTGCCTGGTGTGGCTTATGTGTATATTTCCAGTTTATTCAAAAAAATGTAGTGGACAAGGCTTCTAGTGTGTTTCGCTCTATAGTCTGGAAAATACGGTACTTATTTTAGTGCCAGCCACTCATAAAGACATAACTTTCCGTCAAGATGTTATTGTGTCTGTTACGTATTGTGCTGCGGTCCTGCCAATTTGTAGCGTCTTTTGGATCAATTTGACCAGAAGTCTATTCATACCTGTCTTTTGAATGTGTTGTACCAAAGACTTTATGGATGGAAGTGATACTTTAAACCAGCCATCTGTTAAATGAGGAAGTTATGTCCCCTAAAAAGGGAGTTGCGCCTCGGGGCTTCCCCACCGCTTCTTTTCCTGGGAGCAAGTTATTTACTACTCTTAACTCAAACTGGGTAAAACCATATAAAAAAGGACTATAAAAACCGGAGTAAAAAATTAACAGAGTTTATTCCAAATCAGGTCGTTACAGGACAGAGAAAATGCTTAGAGCTTGCCCAGCTGTGGGCTCAAAAATCACGTCCACGAGCGTCCGGCAAAGATTGAGCCCCGAACAAGGTAATCTCCTGCTTCTTATACCTTATGTGTCTATGTGTTGCATCAGGTGGATGCTTAGCTGTCCGTATCAGAAACTGACACGCCATCCATGCCCTGACCTATATGCGTCTTGCCTCTATGCCTCAGGATTACAGATAGCTCTCCTATCAGTCCAGGTCCAAGATGTGCCCATAACCTGTGTATCTTTAAAAGACAAGAAGGCTGTCCTATTTAGATGGCCTCCATACACACAGTGACATCCACAATGTGAAGGAAGGCCTTCTACTCTCTCTAATCTGGCTAGCAAAGTAAAAATGCACATAATGTATAAAGCATAAACCTAACACATGCATTAGTATATACCTTCCTTTGGCACATTTCATGTCAACCATGTGTTAAGTAAGTTCGTACTCATGATTTAACATAAGGTTTCCACCATATTTAGGGTTTTATACCAAAATCTAATGAAGTCCAGTAGCTGTGATTCAATCTTTAACTTTCTCTGGTAAATTTACCAAGTAGGAATGAGGCTATTTACCAGTAGCCTCATTCCTACTTGCTGTCTAGAAATTTCTTTGACCATTGGTTGTTTTAAAGTGACCAATGTTTGCCTCTGGTTCATTTTATACTGATACTCCCCATCTGTTTGCCTCTTTGAAGCCTTTTTCTTTTAAGGCCTGTTAAAAAAAATCATACTGACAACCAGTTGTCCTGTTCTACCCAGAGATGGGGACTCGAGTTTGTGACTCGTACTCGAGTCGCACTTAAGTCGCATATTTAATGACTTTAGACTCGACTTAGACTTGCATTTGAAGGACTTCAGACTCGACTGAGACTTGTGATTTCTGACTTGTGAACAATATTTTATTTTTAAGTGTTTTTTGTTTTACTAACTTGACTGATCGCCGCTCACCTTACCCGCACACAGCAGAGGTAAAAAAAAACAACAAAACAAAACGGCAGAGGGGCTTTCAAATTGTCACGTAGCACTGACGTCACTGACGCAACACTACGTGACATATATACCGCGCGCCCATGCGCATGCATGCATAATCGACAAGCCAAGCTTTAAAAACTTCATGGCAGTCGTAGAGGAGAAAAAAATATGTTGTGAATAATGTTGTGAATTGGCACTAAATAAATAAACTGAATTGAATTTAAAATACTGCCCGCCAAGTCGGTTCTGTCTGTTCCAGGGCATTAAGTTACAAAAAGTTATTGCCACAATGTTTCTTTTGTGAAAGAATTGTTATTGTCCTGGTATTTTTTTAGGGTTTTTCTTTATCTGTTGTAGTTGCTAACTTCATATGTATTAATAAAAAGCAGGATTGTGATTGGTTTTTTTCCCCCCCACAGCCCTCATTTTCACTTAAAAATAAAAGAGCAGACATTTACTCCTAAAACTAGAAAAAGTTGTAACCACAAATGTCATTTAAATACTGTAAAAAAATAAAGATGCAAAATTTAACTGGAAAAAAAATTGAATGTGTGCTTTTTTAAATTGTATTTTTCATTTACCAGTTCAAGATACTGATAATTCCATAGATATAATAGTAACCTTTAAGCTATACCGTCTCAGTGACGGAGATGAAAACACAAGGAGAAACACGCAAGCATGCAAATTACTGCACTTATTTTAATTAATCGAGTGATTAGAATTTATTGTGCGATTAATTGATAATTGTGACAGGCCTTCTCAAGACTTAAGACTTGACTTGGACTTGAGCTCTCAAGACTTGAGACTTGACTTGGACTTAGGCTCTCAAGACTTAAGACTTGACTTGGACTTAGGCTCTCAAGACTTAAGACTTGACTTGGACTTGAGCTCTCAAGACTTGAGACTTGACTTGGACTTAGGCTCTCAAGACTTAAGACTTGACTTGGACTTAGGCTCTCAAGACTTAAGACTTGACTTGGACTTGAGCTCTCAAGACTTGAGACTTGACTTGGACTTGCAAAAAATTACTTGTGAACATGTCTGGTTCTACCTACCTTTTTTGGGTGTTTTACTGACCATCTTCAGTCGAGAGTTTCTTTTGGATACTTGGTCTTAACAAACAGATTAGAATATTTCCTACTATCCTTTTAGATTATCTGGACTGACTCAAGTTTAACCCCCTTTCTAAACAGATGAGTTACCACACTTTTTAAAATGAACTTCCTGTATGATGCACGATATTGGGATTTTTTGCCGATATCCGATATGTCGATATTTTATAGCTCATGTAGCCGATAACCGATATCGATAACGATCTTAAAGCTGGACTAAAATAAGTAGTCATTGAAAATAGCAGTTTTATTATCCCTTTCTGACACTTTGAAAAATAATATACTCAAATATATTTTCATATGCTGATATCAAATTGATTTTTAAAAACGCGGTATCGATCTATTTTACTTTCAAAATCTCGTGAAATTTCATCGTTCTGTTACAAACTCTCGTGATATTTCGCAAATTCTTGTGAGATTTTGTTAGAAAAATAGATCGATACCGCGTCAATATATCAACATATAAAAATATGGCAATATTTCGTGAATTTTCGGGGGATTTCGTAGCATAACGATGACATATAGCAATATTTCATTAGTAAAAGAGATTGATATGGTGTTTTTAAATGGCAATATATCAGCAAATGAAGTTATTGTGATATTTTAATGTATCAATATTTTTTCCCTCATCTTTAGAAGTTTTTAAGTCTGTAAAAAAGAACATTTTGAGGAAGAAGAAGAAGTAGTATTTTATTTAATTTTTTTAGACTTTAGAAACTCAGAAGCTGATCAAATATCGGGTTAAATATCGGTGGGGTGGCCGATGTCCGATATTCAGTTTTAAGGCCGATACCGATAGGGGGGGCGATTATATCGTGCATCCCTAATAAATATAAATGGTTGCTCAGTCTTTTCTAGCTGTACTTAGTTTGACAATCTCGTATATCATTGCAGTTTAAGGAAGGAAATGAGAGTTAAACCACAGTCGATGTTTAAATGGGAAAACTTAAAATCCTCTGAGAACGTTAACTAAATCAAACTGATTATAAGCTTTTTTTAATGATAGAATTTAACCTCATTTTATAATTGAAATGTAACTTTCATTTGCCTTGGTAGGTATGAATATAGATGGATATTAAAGTGACAGACTGGCAAAGGTAATTCAATCTTTTTAAAAAAAATTTTTTTGAGAAAGCCTGTTTGTAGAATTTTCAGTTTATAATCCACTTTGTTGGGAAAAAAAAAAGATTGGAATCTCAATTTCCATTCACGTTCCAATTAACGTTGAGCAATGATTAAATGTAGAGACGTCTGCTCAGGCTTGTTGTGTCTCTTTAAAGGTAGAAGCTACTTCCTGCTCTCCAACAAGTGATCCAAAGTGACCTGACTCGCCTCCCGTCAAGTCGAAGGACGCCACATACGAGCCGTCAAACAGAGCGATATGAATCTGCACTGTAATTCACAGAAAAAGAGATTAGAAGAAGATAATAGTGTCATATCTCAAAAGTTAACAGTGAGGCCTGCGTGAACTGTGAATAATCTTATAATTAGTGATCTAATGCCATTAAGGCCCGACAGAAATAGAGAAAGCAACGCTTGGATGAGGCGCAGTTAATCAAGTGTGCGCCCCTCGTTGGATCATCAGCCTGGGCCACGACTGATGATAGGTATAAGTTTAAATGACAGCTTAAAGGAACATTACGCTGCTCTCCTATTTGGTTAACTTTCCCTCCCAAATGGTGGAAAAACGTGACATCCTTTTAATGTGCCTTCTCTATCGCCCCCTCCATTTGCGAGGATCCTCTCTCCTCCCCTTTTCGCCCCGGGGCTATTCTTCCTCGGGGAATACGCAGAGTCTCCTCACCTTGTGAGCCGGTTTGATCCTCCGACATGTCAGCAGGCGGCTGATCCGGCCTGTTCTGCCTCTGTTCCAGGTTGTTCCTGCAATGTGAGGGTAGGAGAAGCGCTGGAGGCTCCTGTCTCTTGATTCACGTTGTTGTCTTTCTGCGCTCTTTGTGTGGGAGAGAACGCTGCGACACAGTGCACACCCAGAGTTTGACAGTTTCAAAGAAAACATCCACCCTCAGCTTGTCAGCCGCTGTTTGATCTCATCAGTCGGTGGTGTTCATTTTGATGGCAAAGTGTTCGGCTTCAGCCAAGTTTTGTTGTTTTTTTATTCTAGCAGTGATTGTTGGAAGTGTTGTCTACATTTAACTAATCATGTGGGAAGAAAATGTGTCTTTAGCGAGATTTTTAACCAATATATGAAGCTTTTCCCATTTAGGCAGCTTTACAAAGGTCATCTGTTAATCTAATTTCAGACGACTCCATTTAGAGTGTCCCAATGTTATTGTATTTGTTTAAAATATGTTGAGGATTTTTTGGGTTAGTTTAGCAGAATTCAAGCTTTTATTGAATGAGTGAAAATAAAGTTTTTAAGCTTAAATTTTGCAAAAGATATCATTTTTAACACTTTTTCAACATTTTTGATGGACTTTCCAGGATCCAGATTATATTCCCTAGAGACAGAAAATATTTGGTGCTAAATTACTGTCATGGATCCAGACTCAATTAGGGATTTTACTTTGTCATCTAACAAAATTATGCTTGAATTTGCAGTGTGACTTTTTGTTTTTGACAAGATAACTAGATCTGTGTGCTTTGTTTTTTTCTACTTAAGCTAATGAGCTCCTCCGTTAGCTTTAGCCTCCGCGGCTGACCCCGAAATCCTTCATCCTCCGTCTCCTCCCCGCTGCACTCTAGATCGTACAAAGCAAAGCCTACAGCCTCCGCCGTTCCTCCCGTCTTGCTCCAGTCCGACTTCCTCGGGGATCAAAGAGAACATGCGTTATATTATTATTAAATTCATAGGAGCAAAACATGCTGAAATGAACGCTTAATTCAATATGACATATTAAAAAATGCCCATTAGTATCCAGGATATGTTCAGTTTCTGCCCAAATATTTTCTTTTTGTTGTGGAGTTTTTTTAACACCGATGGCTAGGATCATACAAAATTGGTTTGTATGAACTATGTTAGTTCTCTGCTTCCAAAATCAGCATCTCTTTATCAGGAAGTACCAATAGTTTGCATACAATAATTTAATTAATCGGTCTTATTTTTGGGAAATATATAAGAATTATGCTCCAATCTGTAGGTACCGATCTGTCCTTACCATATTTTAATTTGACAAATCGGATCTTCTCTACGTTCTTTTTCCTATTTGGTGCGATTGCAATTGCGGATCTTGACCTGACCGGACCGGAGCTGAGCAATAACTAGCTTGAATCCGTATTTTGATGGTGAAGGATGGAGAAGACGTACGTGGACTGTGACGTGCAAAGTAGTAGCGGTGGATGTGGAACAGATCTAGTTAATTAACCTGACAGACAAGTACTCTGCACGACGTACGTGAGCGGGTCGAAGCAGAGGGCTGTGTTAGTATTTGGAATCTGGGGGTAAAGCATGGCTGTAGCAAACAGGAAGTAGAGGCTGTAATCTAACACTGACCACAGATTGATAATTAATTGATAATTAAACTTTATTTATCTCACATTGGAGAAATTAACTCTCTGCATTTAACCTATCCCCTTGGTTAGCAGTGGGCTGCCTTCATAAGGCACCAGCAGAGCAATCGGGGGTTAAAGGTCTTTGCAAAGAGACGGCAGTCTGTGTGCAGTCTGTGGGAGTTGGGCTCAAACTCAGAACTGAGATGATTCCAAGCTCTATGCCCTAACCACTGGGCCACCACTCTCCTAACGGTCGGTAATGGAACAAAGTTTTAATGAATGTATTTTTCATCAACCTTTTTTCGCAAAAGCCAAAAACCACTTGAAGCGAGCGTTAAGACTTTTTTTTAACCAAATTTAAGGCTACGTTCACACTGCGGCCTGAAGTGACCCAAATCCGATTTTTTGGCCCATATATGACCTGGATCTGATCTTTTCATGGCTGTCTGAAGAACTGAGATCCTATTTTTTGCAATCCGACCCCGGCCACTTGGCTCTGTGGTCCTGAATCCGACACGAATCTGATCTTTTCAAATGCGACCTGTGTCTAAACGGCCAGGTCACATTCATCCGACCTGAACGCAATTAATACCCGACAAAGGTCACTATTCTGGGTCTTGCTATGAAGAAGCGGCAAGAAAAACAACAACCATGGCGGACAATGACGCGGAGAGCAGTATTTATGTTAAAACTTCTTGAAAAGATTGAGTTTTTATGGTTAGGAAAGATCGCTAGATGCGCTCTGTCACTACCATCCATGTTTACTTACACACACACAGAGCACACTGGCCTGTGATGTCATTGCGTCCTCTACTGTGCATGCGGGACACTTAGGTTGTATGACTGCAGTTCACATAGGAGATCACATAAAAGTCACATACACTATATTGCCAAAAGTATTTGCTCACCCATCCAAATTATTGGAATCAGGTGTTCCAATCACTTCCATGGCCACAGGTGTATAAATTCAAGCACCTAGGCATGCAGACTGTTTTTACAAACATTTGTGAAAGAATGGGTCGCTCTCAGGAGCTCAGTGAATTCCAGCGTGGAACTGTGATAGGATGCCACCTGTGCAACAAATCCAGTCGTGAAATTTCCTCGCTCCTAAATATTCCACAGTCAACTGTCAGCTGTATTATAAGAAAATGGAAGTGTTTGGGAACGACAGCAACTCAGCCACGAAGTGGTAGGCCACGTAAACTGACGGAGCGGGGTCAGCGGATGCTGAAGCGCATAGTGCGAAGAGGTCGCCAACTTTCTGCAGAGTCAATCACTACAGACCTCCAAACTTCATGTGGCCTTCAGATTAGCTCAAGAACAGTGCGCAGAGAGCTTCATGGAATGGGTTTCCATGGTCGAGCAGCTGCATCCAAGCCATACATAACCAAGTGCAATGCAAAGCGTCGGATGCGGTGGTGTAAAGCACGCCGCCACTGGACTCTAGAGCAGTGGAGACGCGTTCTCTGGAGTGACGAATCGCGCTTCTCCATCTGGCAATCTGATGGACGGGTCTGGGTTTGGCGGTTGCCAGGAGAACGGTACTTGTCTGACTGCATTGTGCCAAGTGTAAAGTTTGGTGGAGGGGGGATTATGGTGTGGGGTTGTTTTTCAGGAGCTGGGCTTGGCCCCTTAGTTCCAGTGAAAGGAACTCTGAATGCTTCAGCATACCAAGACATTTTGGACAATTCCATGCTCCCAACTTTGTGGGAACAGTTTGGAGCTTGCCCCTTCCTCTTCCAACATGACTGTGCACCAGTGCACAAAGCAAGGTCCATAAAGACATGGATGACAGAGTCTGGTGTGGATGAACTTGACTGGCCTGCACAGAGTCCTGACCTCAACCCGATAGAACACCTTTGGGATGAATTAGAGCGGAGACTGAGAGCCAGGCCTTCTCGTCCAACATCAGTGTGCGACCTCACAAATGCGCTTCTGGAAGAATGGTCAAAAATTCCCATAAACACACTCCTAAACCTTGTGGACAGCCTTCCCAGAAGAGTTGAAGCTGTTCTAGCTGCAAAGGGTGGACCGACGTCATATTGAACCCTATGGATTAGGAACGGGATGTCACTTAAGCTCATATGTGAGTCAAGGCAGGTGAGCAAATACTTTTGGCAATATAGTGTATATTTGGAAATGTGAACGGCAAAGCAAAAAAATCGGATTTCACGAAAAAACTCGGAATTGAGCATCAAGGCCTGCAGTGTGAAGGTAGCCTAGGAGACTTTATTCTATCAAGGTTTTCTGATGCGATACTTTAAAGTGGCTAATAGAAAAAGCTGATGGAAACCAGATGACTGATGATGAAGTAATCCATTATTTTTTCATATAGATAGGATAAAGGTCTTTCCAAAATTATTTTTTGAATATTTAAAAAAGTCTTTAAAACTTTTATTTTGCTTTGTTTTCTTTTTTCTATATTTACAATACTCTATCCTTCATTATGCCAAGCCAACAATAACAAACATGGTGCTGGCAGTATCATGATGTGGGATTTGAAAATATAGCAGGGGTTCATTTTCTGTTAAGACCTACAGCCAGAGATATAATAAAGTGTTGTAGATAACATATTAATATGTTAGAATGGCCTAGTCAAATTCCAGTTTGGAATAAATTTCATTTTGGAATCCATGGGAATAAACCAAACTGACAGAGTTTGACCTTAATTTATATTTATAGACGAACGGCGATCTGGTAGGTAGATGAGAACTGTAGCTGTGAAAACATCTATAGGATTGACTCATCTGGATGGAAATGAATGCGGACCGAATGTTTCAGGTTTTTCCTTGAAAGAAATTTTGGAACCATAATTTCCTTCAACATTAGACTGTTTGTTGGTCCATTTCATTAGTCCCCATAAGTTATTGTGAATTGGTAGCAGTAACAGTAACAGATCAAAGGTAAGAAGCCAGATAGTTTGACCCATCTTTATTTGGGAATTAAGTCGACTCAGGGATCTGGATCATCTCTTGTTCATCTCTCTTTCCTGTCTAGTTTTAACAAAATCTTTGTATGACTTCAGTTGCAACTTCCTTTCACCCACAAACTGACAGCGTTCTGCAAAACAACACGTTTGATGGCAAACCCTGCGATGTGTTCGTGCGTCGCCGTTTGAATGCGGGCCGCCGTAGTCGCACGCTAACAACTTTGCAGGCTGGATGGTGTCGTCGGAGGTGTGTGTTGGTTGGTGTGTGCGAGTGTGACGGCAGAGAGCAATCCCACGAGGGCCTCCATGTCATGTCGAAAATACCATAACATGTGCATTACACTTAAGTGATTCTTCTTCCATCTGCTAAGTATGACAGCATTAGCATAGCCATTTAATTAGTGCCACGCTTAAAGCGTTCCCCCCGTTTTAATCACCTCATATTTGTTTAGTCAATGGTTGCAGGAGAGCTCCCATTTGGAAAAACAAAACAATCTAAGCCTTTTCCTGTACTTTATTTAAGTGTTTTTCTTTTATTAAGCTGCTGAATAAAAAATATAAGAATAAAAAGGTTTCATTCAGCTCTTTATTACAATCAGATCTGATCTCTTTCTGCTTTCAGAAGTCAAACCATCACATGGTGGCAGAGGGAGGGAGGGAGGCTGAAAAATTGGGCGCCTCTTTGAATGGGCCACATTTACATTAATGAACCCGATTTGAATGGGGGTTCATATCAAGCCTCATAGATTCTGCGCCGTGATTTTATTAATTGCAACAGAGGCGTCATTGTTTGTCGTTTTGACGCCAATTCAATTAAAATCCCATTTAGGGGGTAATAGATTAGACAGTGTAAAGTTTATGTGGAGGACGCCTTGTGACTAATATGTGACTAACAAGCCGCCGTGTGCTTTGATGCACATGCAGTCACACGCCATACACGTGTATCATGTTCATGTCTGTAGGTGTGTTAGCTTTCATGTCGTGGGGTTATACTCTCCCCAAGTGAGCGGATCCAGTTTTCTTTGATAAGTAATTGGTCGTCCTTTGAAGGAATTAGAAGCTTTTGGTTTCTGTCCTTTAATCTCAGTATTTTCAGTCAAAGATACGCGAGGCCTCGGCTATATGCCGTTCTGAAATAATTACATTTTAAAGGGTTATGCATTAATTAATAACAAAGGACTCAGTCCAAGACGAAAGTAGGTTTGATAAAAGTCAACCGGTGTCAACGCCCAAAGGTATTTCTCACTTCTGCCAGTTAAGAAACTAAAGAATGAACAAGTTTTTAATCTGAAAATCTGAAAAGTGTTACTGTCAAAGAGATAAAAGCCCCAAACGGTTTGAGTTTTTAAGCTACACATGGGCTCATGGGTGTAGGTTTGCATAGGGACCATAGGGACATGTCCATACCAGCATTTTGGCACCAACCTGTCATGATACTATTAAAGTTCTGACCCCAAGATGCAGAAGACCAAACAGAGAGACCGGGGAAAAGTTTAAACAGGTTTATTTAGTAATGATGTGATGAACCCAGTGCTGCTCTGAGCACTGCTCAACAGGGACTGAAAGGTGAGGGGAAGACACTGCGGTTAGTTCAGCCTCAGTGAGAAATTTGAATCTTAGGTTTACCCCTTGCTCACACTGGCTCCGGTGCGGTTACCGAGCCGACGGAAACCGCAACTCCCGCACACCCCCTCTCACACCGCCCTTTTGACTACGGTGCGGTGCGGCTCTGCGGCTCCGGCAACAGGTACGGAGATTTAAACAGAAGTTCACTTGAGTTCACGTAACTTCACGGGATAACACGGCCCAGATAAGGATATTTGCGAGAGCTTGTTCCGGAGGGCTCCGGCACGCCGCAAGGATAGCTTTCTTGCTGAATTTTCTGCAGCGCCGGACTGTCTCGGTAACCGCAGCCGGAAAGCTCAGCAGCCGGTGAGAGAGGTTTACGTCTTTTTAATGACTTGGAATCACTGCAGCGCCGCACCCACCGCACCGCAACGGTAAGACCGGAGTCGGTGTGAGCCGGGGGTTAGAATTGGAGGAAAAGGTTGCAGACTCACTTCTCCAGGAAAAGGTGTCCTTTAAGGTATCCGGACTGTGAGGATTTTACCAGAGATTGTCATGTTTGGTGATGGGTGGACTGGGTTACTGAGACGGCCGTTGTTCCTAGGTGAATGGAGAAGCTGACTGCCACTCAGTTTTACTGCGGTACTTGAACGGGCTGCGGTGCAGATGAAACCTTTGCTCGAGGTGAAGCTCAAACGACCACTTGGGGAGAGTTGATCCAATCTTCCTGTTTGGAGTGAACGGAGAAGCTGTCTGCCACTCTGATTTCCTGCGGTACTCGGAACGGGCTGCGGTGCAGATGAAACCTTTGCTCGGTATGAAGCTCAAACAACCTCTTGGAGAATTTGGATCCAAACTTCCTGTTTGGAGTGAACGGAGAAGCTGTCTGCCACTCTGATTTCCTGCGATACTCGAATGGGCTGCGGTGCAGATGAAACCTTTGCTTGGTGTGAAGCTCAAACAACTTCTTGGAGAAAGTGGATCCAAACTTCCTGTTTGGAACCCCAGCTCAGTTAGAAGCTCAGTTGAACCTTCCAGAGAGAGAAGGACCGAACAAATCCAGTCTGCAGGATGACTTCCTGCCGAGAGGCAAAGACAAAAACCAAGTTAAGACTCAGGTTGACAAAAACTGTTTGACTCAGAAAAACCCAGCCCGGCTAGAGAATCCAAAACTGGCAAAAAAAAAACTCAGGTTAGACTCTGCTAAACTAAGCATGGCTAGAGTACTCTGTATTGGCAAACACTCTAGCGTCGAGGTAGTGGCAGTCAGCAGCTTAAGAACACTCGACAGGTAATGAGGCAATGAGCTACAGGTGTGCTGGGAGACCCAATGAGGACGGGGCACCACCTGGTGGAGGAGGAAAGGAAACACAAAAACAGACCACAAAAACTGGATCCCTGACACAACCTACTTGCCCCTACCAATAATTCTATTTGAATAACATGTTTATAGTTTACAAAACAGTGTGGTTGCAGCAGTCGCTTCTTTTTTCAACTAATTTTCAAAAAGCTTTTTGTGTTTAATCAGGTTTTTCGGAAGTTCAAAAAACCGTTATTTTCCAAACCCATAAATAGAACAAGTATGAAAGGTAGAGAAGACATTTTCACAGCATATCTCACCATTCCCCATTTGCTGTAATAATGCGTCCTCTCTGTATCGTTCCCCCTCCGTCTTCCACTGTCTTTGCCTTTCGCCTCCAACAAATGTGATTTGCTGTAATTACAACGCTCCTGTCTGAGGCACCTGCGCAGGAACGCCTGCCAATACAAATTCACCGTTGTTCTCCTCATCTGCTACACGTCTGCTAATTCACCCAGAGGAGCCGAGCGAAGTGCTCGCAGCCACTCCGAGGGAGTGTTTTGCATTAAAAATCTTTTTGAGCCCATTTAAGTTTGAGAAGAAGAGAGGGGGAGAAGAAGAAAATCTGTGTTTAATAATGCACAACGTGAGACGGCACAGAGCAATATACATTTTTAATTACTAAAGTGACTAATATCTAGGTTCTGCTTTGAGGTTTCGGTTCCATAAAATATGCATCTGTATTTAGCTCCCTGCAGCTGAGCTGGAGACGCACACCTGAGGTTAGCAGCTTTTAGAGCACGAGGAGGAAGTTCTGGAACACGATGTGTTCAGGTACTACATGCAAATAGGTGCATGTGAATTTTATGAAGAGGGGGGAAAGGGAACGGTGCATGCATAAGTAACCATCCAATAACCTGAATAACGACGCATTTCATGTCACGGTTGAGCCAATCAAACCTTACATCTGGAGATGTGGCTTTAAAAAGACAAAAAAAAAAACTTTTGATGACCTGAATTTTATGTTTGAAGTGGCGTCTAGATGGGAAAACATGTGGCCACAAGGAGGTGAGATGGTATTTCCTGTGCAGATGATGATGAGGATCTCAAACTGCTTCCCTTCTTTGTTTTTAACCTTTAAATAGTTCCTGGAAAAATGTCTAAAGAAACCAGATCTAAAAGCTGAATCGTTTTCTGCTTCTTACTGTTTCTTTTTTCACACTTTCTTCATTTGTCTGCATTAAATGAAGAGGCTTTTCTCTTTAGAGGGAGTGCATTATTTATGGCAGAGCCTCAAACGCTGACGGCCTTAGAACCATCCGACTCCAGTTGTTTTCTCTACCGAAGCTCTCCTGACGCCGGCCGCGTCCCCCGAGCGATCCAAACCCGCTTTACCTTCTAAATTAAAGTTAAATGAACAAAAAGTTGCTGCTGTGCTTCTTTTTTTTTTATTTTAGGGGGGTTTATTAATCAGTCATGCATCTCGTCACTCCGCCTACACCCTGCTTTTAAAAAAAAAAAAACAATGTCCAAGGGAGAGACGTGTTTTTTCCAAAGATCGATGCGTTGCCCAGGAGGGACAGCCAACCAACCTACCTCCTCCCAGAGATTTGTGATCATTTATTCCATTAATCCCGCCTCACTTCACTGAAATTTTCCACTTTCCTCAAATCTAAGAAATAACTTCGAGCTGCTTCCCTGCAAAGCTGGAGCGCCACGCTTCAACCTGGAGCAGCGACGGTGGAGGTCCTGGGTTCCTCCACCCCCCCCTCCCGACCGTTAGGAGCGTTTCAAAGTTTAGCTCGACACAATGTGATGTCAATTAAAGGTGACAAAAAGTTTAGCGCTTCCATATGCGGCGGTGGCGGCACTTGAAAACCACACAGCTATTAAGAGGGTGCCAAGGAGCGTGCCAAGTGTCCATATGCTTCATAAGGTGTTCTTTTTCTGATTCAGTTTGAGATTTGTCCCCTCTAACCCCAGACTTTCTTTATTAAGACAAAAGAAAAAACTATTTTTTTCTTTCTTGTTTAATTTCTCCATTGTTCTCTGCTTCTCTTCTTGCTTTTTGTTTGGCTCCTCGTTGCAGATTCTGGTTTAAAACCTCCCTTCTGTTTCATTATCTTCTCTTCCCATCCATTCCAGGGAACGTTTGCAGAGTTTCCTTCCAAAAAAAGCAGAAAAAAACCCAACAAAAAACAACAAAGTATGAGAGCCATCATTGTGTTAAAAACCTCATCGCTCCAGGGGTTATTATTTCTTGTAGTAGCTCTATAAAGGAACAGAGATTTAAAATAAAAAAGACTGAAACTGTTTGGCTCATGAAATCTTTTCAATGTAGGTTTCTGTTAACAGAAACCAAAATGACTTCCTGACGGTTTTTCGTGAAGTTCTTCTTTAGCAGCAGAAGTTTGGATGGAAAGCAGCAGAAATCCTGTGTGTATTAAGACGCTTAATATGAGCTGATGGGACAGCTTGCATGGAAAATGTGGAATACCAAAACAAACAAACAGTTAAAGTACCCTGATGCTTTCCCCTTCCCGTTTATCAACTGCTTCAGAACTTGAAGTGCAAGTTAAAATGCCTGAGCTTTTCTACCAAAAATACAATTTCTAAACTTTTTGAACTCAGATTTTCAAAGCAATATCTGACCAAAATAACTAGAATTAATACAAGAAATCTCTTCTCAAATAACAATTTAATTTGAGCGACAAGCGCTGTCCAATCAAACCTGTTTTTGTAAACACAGCAATTGCTGCTCTTCTTAAATAACGACATGACTTTAGTTTTTGTTGAGTTTAATTAGAATTATTCAGGCATGATTACTAGAAGATCCAGATAATCAAGAAAACCCTTTTTTTAGAACCCATCTGCTTACAAAAGGTCATCTAATGAATCCTCAAATGCAACAAAACAAAGCTATTTCTGATGGCATGGGACTCTAGAGAACAATGGTGAGAAACATCACCCACAAATGGAGGAACCATGGGACAGCGGCAGTGGTTAGGGGACTAATCCAGGAGGTTACAGAAGGACCCAGAACAATTAATAGTCCTCTGTAGACCACTTTGAAGGTCTTCAACATTATGAAACATTAAGAAATAAAGACTTATAAAGTGAAACTGGCCAGAACAACTGAGTCAAAATAACACAAAGGCCTGTTTCACAAATCCAAAAAAAACAGGTGTTCTTGGGAAACACCACCCTGTTTCCCAAGAATCTAGGAAAACATTCTGTGGATGAATCAGACCAGCATTTCAGGAAAGCACACCAACAGTTAAAGATGCTGGTGGCACTCTGAAACCATCACAGACCTTGCCTTAAAGGGGTCATAGAATGCAAAAACGAGTTTATATTGTCATAAAACGGGTGAATCCAAACAAAGCCCCAAGTTCTGGCCTACATAAAGACCAGCCCACTGGTTTCATTGGCTCAAGGGGGGGGGGGGGGGGGGGGGGTTATGAAATGTCGACTGCTGGGCAGCTTACTGGACTGGACCTCGGCAGAGAGCCACAAGCTGCCCGTCCTCATCCGGAGGAGGGCAGGGGGCCAGTAAGGGAGGCATGGGGGAAGCACGGGGTCAGTTGTGTCCAGGCTACCGTCATCCGGTCGGGTTTGGTCGCCCGGTATGTTTCAACTACGTCCTGCAATGTAGTCGACCAAAATCCCGGACGATTTTGAAATTCCCCCCAGACATTTTTTAGGTATGAAAAGAAGGACATATCAGTGAAAAGGAGGAGATTTGGTCCCCCTACCATATCAACAATTCACCTGAGTGAACTTGCCCCCCCGTTTGTGCTGGTTTGTGCAGCAAAAATTTTCATTTGTGCTGGTAGCATTTTAAAGATATAAAGAAATATTTCTAGAAGATATTAATGAAAATCTAAAGGATGAATGAATGTAAAGTTTTAGAATGAACAAATGTTCACTGACCTTTGATGGCTTCTACAAACAATTATTAATCATTAAAATAATAGCAGTACAAACACAAATTTTTGCTGCACAAACGTTTGACACCAATTTTGTCTAATTTGAAGAAGGTGGGGGGGGGCTGGTTGACCTTTTGACCTTTAAATTTTCATTAATATCTTCAAAGCCAAAGCAGCACAAACGACAATTTTTGCTGCACAAACCAACACAAACGGTGCTGAGTTAATTGACACCCATTTCGTGTGATTTGAAGAAGGTGGGGGGGGCTGGTTGACCTTTGATGACCTCTAGAAATATTGCTTTATATCTTTAAAATCATAGCGGCACAAACAACAATTTTTGCTGCACAAACCATCAGAAACGTAGCACAACACATTTCGGTGAGTAAGTGCTTGTTGCTATGATGCGTCTTTGCTCAGCAGCTTTGCTCGTTATAAACCAAGCAATCAGCTCACAGCTCATCTAAATATTCATGATCATACCATAAAAGAAAGAAAGCCTGTCGTTTCATTCTAGGGCTTTTAACCAGGCTGCATTAGGGCTCATTGAACAGCAAATATGGCATTTTTGGCCCAACCAATGTTACACACCCTATTCAGAGGCCTTAAGAACCAGCACCAAATACCCTATAGAATCATTCTATGACCCTTTTAAGTCATGGGGTTCCTATCTGGAAACAAAGCCCAGTGGAATGTCTTTTAACTTTTTTGGAAAGATTTCTATCTTTGCTCACTTTGGCTACACAGCAGGACAATAATCTAGATTCTCTTTCCCACTGAAAATAGCGGCTTAACACATGTTTTTTCAAACATGAGTTGACCCGCTAACAATCTGCATTTTGGCTCCGTTCCCATTAGCAAAAAAACCTGGTCTAACTCCTCGTTTGCGGCTGCTTGGCCTCTGTCCCACTGCTGCATGTTTATTGAATGAAAACAGAGTTGTTTCGGCTTGTTAGTTAAAAAGAGACTGGTGGGGTGTGTTGACATCCATCCGCTGCGCTCAATGGTATCGTGTAATTTAGCGGGTCAACCCAGTTCTGGTGTTCCCACAGCATGCTGATTGGAGGCGATACGATTTTAAAACGGGTCACTTTTGACCTAACCTGACTCCGCCAGATGGATTTGCTCCGCATATCCATCTGGAAACCTTCCGTTGAAGAAATTTTGGAAAGGGGCGAAAATACTGGTTAGCTGATTGGCCTATGTTGGTGATAGACGGGCCAAATACACCAATCAGATCAACGAAGCATATGACGTACTAACAGAGCGACGACGAAGAGGAGCCAATTGATAGATCAAACTCTTGCCAAAACCAGTCGGGAGAAGAGCAAAAACATCTTTTCCTCTGAGAAAAGCCTCCAGAGCAGCCTCCAGAGCAGTGTTTTGCAGTGTTTTCTTTCAGTGAAGAAATACTCTGTAATTCCAATAAAACTTGCTCGATAGCCACGCTAACGCTAGTTTCATCGGCTGAAGCCGCCATGTTCTTTAGACTGAACTGTCGCGCTTCTCGTTGCGTCCCACCTCAACCCGCCTCAAAGCCAACGCTGATTGGACGTTCGTTTGGTGAAAGGCTAGGATTTTCTTTAACGGAAAGTAGCCAGACTGATCTGCGAATGAAACCTTGAAAGCTCGCGAGATCAGGATGGTCTCACGAGGCTACTTTTCCTGGGTAGAGATGTGCATCAAGCTGTTCCCAACTTCACTAAAAGCGGAGGTTCCTGGGTTTAAATGTTTTCCAACCAGTGGGAAAGGGGTATAAAACACATCAGCAAGTATACATCTAAAGGGTTGTTCAGTCTTAAATCTGCACAAGATGCTGTGGCTTGCATGAGTGAATTAAAATGATATTCCAAGGCAGATGGGGAGTGTTTGTCTAGTGGTTAGAGCAGTGCTCTTGTGCTCTGAGATGGTTGCAAGTACCCGGTTCAATCCCCACAGCCACTCTGGTTTCCTGAGCAAAACCCCTAACCCCACACTGCTCGCTGGGAGCCACACAATGGCAGCCCACTGCTCCCCAAAGGGATGGGTTGAATGCAGAGAGTGAATTTCCCCATTGTGGCACAATAAAGGGATTTACGTTTACATATCTCCACAGTAGTGAAATGGACTTGTAAGCAGTGAACGCTTGACGTTAGCTGTTTCTATCAAGGGTGCAAAACCAGTATTAGGTTTGGGAGCAAATAGTCTTTGACTTGGTGTCAGATTCAACTGAAGTTTTTTTTCTCTTTTGCTTCATAAAAACTGGAATATCTGGTTTTCTTTGATAATAAATACTAAGCTTATATATGATTCCTTTAGTCTTGTATAGATTTATACGCTCAGGAAATGCCGTTCACAAAACAGCCAGTAAAATCTGTTAAGGTGGAACTAATTTCACAGCACTGTCCCCCTGCTCCCATGTTGGCCTCTAAATCTTCAAATTGTGCTTTCTTCTCTTTACTTCTTCTTGACTAGACTCCGCCAACTGTACCCTCCAGAAATGCCTCTCATAATAACCTCTATGACTCTGTTTTTGACCTCCTTCTCATCTTATCATTTGAGAAATTATGTATTCCTTTAGCAGCAACATTTAATCATTTTTTTCTGGACAAAATTCTCATCTGGAGCTGAGATATGGAAATAGAAAAAAAAGGTCTATATTGGAATGATTCATGCTTGTTGATCTGCCAGCGTTTGTTGATCTTGTCCAACAGGAAATAGCTCAGAAAGGAACTGAAGTAGGCATTTCCTCCAAAGGCTGTTAACTCTCAATGTGCCATAGCAAAGAATTGTTAAAAGAAGAATGCTTGCAGGAAAGATGATGGTTTCAAACCCATCATGACATTTTTTACCTAAAAAGCTCAAATATTATATTATGTTATAAATGTTATATTAATTGTACAGCTATTATACTGCTAGTTGATACTCTGGTTCCAGTGAATATCTTCCTAGTATCAGAAGATGATGATTCAATTCAATTCAATTCAGTTTATTTATATAGTGCCAAATTCACAACACATGTCATCTCAAGGCACTTTACAGTTCAACCAGATCATACAGTCAAATTGATACAAAGTTTTCTATCTAAGGAAAACCAGCTGATTGCATCGACTCATTGAATCAAATTCAATCCCTCACACTAAGCATGCTTGTAGCGACAGTGGAGAGGAAAAACTCCCTATTAACAGGAAGAAACCTCCAGCAGAACCAGGCTCAGTGTGAGCGGCCATCTGCCGAGGCCGACTGGGGTTCAAGGAGACAGAAGCAGAGATACAAAAAGCAGCTGTAAAAGGCGGCCCCGTCCAGGAAACACACAGCCAGGCAGACGAGCTCCAAGGCAGCTCCCATGCCAGAGGATGAAGAGAGCACATCCACCACGCCACGGCCAGAGAAACAGGACCACACCTGAAGACAGGCCGATCTCCAACATCTACAAACAAGGGTGTTGATGGCAGCAGCAAAGCTGATGTTTCTTTCCTGGATGACGTCACAGCCAAACAGGAACAGACGAGGCAAAGCTACTCTGAGGAAAAGCAGAGAGAGCAGAAGGTTAGAGATTGAACTAACAGATTCTGCAGAATAGGAGAACAGAGAGAGAATGAAGCAGAATGATGAAATGGGGGTCCCTATGTCCTCCAAAAGTCTAAGCCTATAGCAGCATAACTTTAAAGACAGCTCAGGATAACCTGAGCCACCCTAACTATAAGCTTTATCAAAAAGGAAAGTTTTAAGTCTAGCCTTAAAAGTAGACAGGGTGTCTGCCTCACGGAGTAAAACTGGTAGTTGGTTCCACAGGAGAGGAGCCTGATAACTAAAAGATCTGCCTCCCATTCTACTTTTAGAAATTCTAGGAACCACTAGTAAACCTGCAGATTGAGAGCGAAGTGCTCTGTTAGGAACATAAGGAACAATCAGATCTCTGATATCAGATGGAGCTTGGCCATTTAAGGCTTTATATGTGAGAAGGAGGATTTTAAATTCTATTCTGGATTTAACCACATCATTTAACGATGATGTGGTTTTTGCTATGCTGTGCTCAGTAGCTAGCAGGTTAGCCTCTTTTAGCTCGGTCAGTTAGCCACATTAAGCTACCCTACTTATAAATTTGTGTCAACAACAACGTTCGTTTTCCAGAAGTAGAAAAACTGTTTTTATTTGTCTAAAATCTCTATGAAATTCATTTTTAAGATGTGCCATTTGTCCTTCCTGCCCTCAGATTTAATAAAAAGATGAAAATAAGCAGTCTTTTTTTGTCACCTTGGTAAATGGGTGAGCTCAGTTTTAGAAAGCAGTACTTACCTTCAAGATTGACAATGATTGTTTTGTACTTTCGGCTACTTTAGATCGCCAATGAAATGTAAAATAATAGGAAATATACGTTATAATATGTTGAGACCCCAAAAGACATTTGATCCTTAAGAAACGGGCGCAATACCGTTTGTCCGAGTGGTGTTGCCATATATTGACGTCATAAGCAAGGGCAGGAGCCAGAGTAGATCTGACCACCCGAGCAGATCTGGTACCTACACCGTAAACACAAAACTTCAGTCATTCATAAAAATACTTGCTTCCCTCCCACTTTATAGGATTTCCAGTGATGATTCTGTTTAGCAGTGTGATGAACCTCAATGTCTGTTGCTGTTTCCCGCATCTCTAAGCCCTGATTAGACCATACTATACTTCCCAAAAGCCGACTCTGTCAAGTAAATTCACCAAAGGCTGCCATCTTTACTGACTCTCTGCCAACCACGAAATATTACAAATATAAAATCACTTCCTGAATGATACGGACACCGCCATTTTTAATTGGCTGATTCCCTCTAGAGAACAGTAGTACGGTAGAACGTCACTAGGAGGCGAGGAACCATGCTAGCGTGATGTCTATATGGTCGTAAGGAACCGAGCTCGGCACGGTTAACTGACCCCAGCACCCGGCATGGATCGGTTTCAGACGGGGAGTGTAAATGGGACTATTAGGTCAATGCTGCAACACTGGAGTAGTGGTTTTATAAGAACTGAGCTATTAAGCTATGTCGCTATGCGGTGACCTTCTGCCTTCCCATGCATTAAGCCGAAGAGCAGAACATGTTAGAAATTGGTAAAGGTAGAAGGATTTTACCGTTTTAGCTCAATGTTTTTTTTTTCTTAATTACCTTCAAATAGCGTCAAAAAAGTCTTTTTTAATGCTGAAACAAATGGTTTTTATTTTTTAATTTTCTCAATCACATTCCTGTTGCTGAAATCTTGTTGTTAATGAAACTTTTTTTTGTTTTTTTCCTTATTTTATCAGTTTAACACTATTGGAACGTCAACTGAGCTGTCATTAGCCTAGCTTTAAAGGAGGCAACATGGAAAAAACACCTTTAAAACACCTTTAGAACGCAGCATTAGATCATTCTACTACTTGAAATTTGTACATGAATGTTAAAAACGATACAATGTGGTAAATGTAAGAACTATTTTTTTTTTAGATAGCAATTTTCAGTTGATATTCTAGAGCTGGATGTCTCAGAAGTCACCGAACACCAGTGAACAATCTTTGCAGCGGTTAAACTGTTGCTTGTTGTCACATCGTTTTGGTTAAGAAGGAGCTGGGATCTAAGAAACTCTGCATCGTCAAGCAAAATGGAGTCACAGCAGAGCTGAGGAGGAGAAAAACCGGAAATTCAATGTGGCATCACATATGGGACGCATAAGCTGTGTCTTTTATAGCTCATCTCTGTGTGTGCGTGGATTTCAAAGTAAAGGCCTCAGTGTGTTTAAAGGTATGCGATGCTGGCGACGTGTAGCCGTCATGAGGTCTATCTGTGTTTCATTTTCATCTGAGGGGAGGCACGTCCGTTGTTCAGAGGACGCCGCGTGTGTGTGTCTGTCGCGAAGACGGGGGGGGGGGTGGGTGTGAGGACGCCACAGGTTTGAGGCAGATGGGCTCTGTGTCAGCCATGACAGGCGGCCAGGCTGCTTTAGCTTCCTCTGCAAATTCTAAAGCCTAGAGCGCGCACACACACACTCCACATCTCTCTGATCAGGTAAATCTGGGCACCCTGTGGAAAGTTCGGGGGATGAATTTCGCCTGAGGGCTGTGAGTTTTGTGACTCGGCCCCATCTGTCACAGATCTTCACCAGCTTCAGCTGCCAGGAGGGACCGCACCTCCTCCTCCTCCTCTTCCTCCTCCGCCATCACCTTCCTCCTCCCCCAGAAAGAGTTGGGAAGACAGCAAAATAAACTGGATGCACAAAGGGACTGGCTTTGTGTGCACAGAGATTAATTATGTTGAAACTGTTAGCTGGGTTTTATTTACCTGAGCAACACAGAGAGAACATGAATCAGATCGAGCTGCAGCGGGCCGACTTTGAGGAGCTCTCTGAGGTAAAATAACGTTTGATTTTGAGCAACCAAAGAGCCCGAGGCATCAAACAGGAGTCTGTTAAAGAGACGGAAACAAAATCAACCCGACATTTCCACCACAGGCGAAACAATCAAAGTATTTTAGGAGGATAAAGACAAAACCTAATAGTTAATGTCAAGCAATCAGAAATAAAGTCTGATCCTGCACTAACAGCACGTAGGAGCAGACTATGTTCCTTCTTTGGAAAAATGCTTCTATGCTTCAGAAATTTGCTCCCATTTGATAAATTCATCCTGCGGAAACGGGAGACCATCACATAAAATGACTTGGAAGAAACAACAGTTTATGACTGTACAGAAATTGGACGAGTATGACTTGTGCCGTAATGCGTTTTTATGTTTTTTTCGCCTACCTAAATGAGTACCGATTACAGGTTTTTTTTCTTAGAAAAAGGAAATGTTGGCTCGTTTTAAGTACTTCTACTTACATATGTTATGTCTCTGGTTGTTAAGAGAGCTGATTTTAGTTAAATTAGAATAGAAGTGCTTTAGAAAGGACGTTTATTAGTTGATCTTACTGCTAGAATCAGGTTTTAAAAGCTGTAAGGCAGCCAAAAGGTATTAAAATACAAAAAATAAAAAATTTTAAGTAAATTAATGTTTTTTAGACCTTTGAATTGATAGTACACTGGAAAAACGATCTAGAAATAAGTAAAGATTTCTTAAAATAAGTGTATTTACCCTTAATTTGAGTAGGTAAATGACAGTTTGCCAATATAATGAGTATTTTACTCTTGAAATAAGATATTTCGATAAAATTCACCTGAAATAAGACAATGCTATTGTGTTTTCTTATTTTGAGTGTTAATTTTCTTGTTCTATTGGCAAAATGTGTCTTTTACCTCCTCAATCCAGGTGTACAGCCTACACTGCAAAAATGATCTAGAATTAAGTAAAAATTTCTTAAATTTAGTGTATTTAGCCTTAATTTAAGTGGGTAAACACAATGATTTGCCAATGAAATTAATATCTTTACTCTTAAAATAAGATAATTAGATAACATGAACTGTTATGAATAGACCTGTATGTCGTCTGCAAATTAGTAAATAAGAAAGAAACTAAAATTAAATGCCAAGCACAAATATTTTGATCCCCTCACTGGAAAAACGATCTAGAAATAATAAAAAATTCTTATATTAAGTGTATTTACCCTTAAATTGAGTAGGTAAATGAGATAGTTTGCCAATGCAATGGGTATTTTTACTCTTAAAATGGGATAATTAGATAACATGTACTTGAAATAAGACAATACAATTGTTTTTTCCTTATTTTATATAAATTGTCTTGTTCCATTGGTAAAAATGTTTCCTCAATCCAAGAGCAAATGCACTTATTTTAAGAAAAAAGGGACTTTTTTCCAGTGCTCTACTAAATTTGCAGAGTCAAAAGTGGAGAGAACCTATATTCAGAGGTTTAATATCTGACTGGAATATTACACAGATGTTTATAACATAAGGAAATCCAAGTTTAATCACTCATATTTCAAAATGGCTTCTAAGTCTGAAAGTAGCAGTTAAAACACAACATGATGGGATATTAATTAGAGTAAAGTTGGTAAACTGAATGTAGAACTTTCAGAGTCTTGAGTATCGCTATAGATTTCAGGTTGATTACAAATTTCTTCAGGTATAAATCTCTGTTTTGCCCTGAAGGCTCTGATTGGGATGACGTCACAGTCGCCGCTTGAAGCCGTGAGCTGTGGGGGCCTCTAATTGGGGAACAAAGGTGCGTTGTTGTGGCTGATGCTGCGGGTGTGCGAGGTGGCGACGTCTGCGTGGAGAGGGTGTCAAATCTCTCCGTCTCAGAGCGTCCACCTTTTTAGCTCCCGCTTGGCTCGGTAATTAACACCTGCCTTCTCAGTGTGGCGGCGAGGCGCTCCTGCGCCAAAAACGCCCCGAGCTAAAGCGTGTGTGTCTCGCGGTTCAGGACGCAGCAGACACATCGACACTCGTAGTCACTGTTAAGGTAGCCAAGGTTGGGGAGTCAGAAGAGCCACTGTTGGCGTTGCTTCATTGCACAGACAAACCGCTGCAATTTTTAAAAAAAAGTATTTACTTATAGCTTGTGGCTGTTTTTTTTTTTTTTTTTTTTTCTGCTGGCTCCATTTAGTCACCCTGTGGAAAAAGAAGAAAGGATAAAAATGTGAAAACAGTGAAGTGAGGCCAGAACAAAGAAAAAAGATACTTGCAGACAGCTTTTCTTATGTCCCACCTTAGCATGTGACCCCCAGACCACCGTCACGTCTCTGTTCACTCATCAAAGGCTGTTTAGATAAAGAGTCACTGGATTTTGGTCTATTTTTTTCTAAGCTTTTGGATCCACACTGGAAAAAATCTAAATCTAGATAATTCATTTTTTCTTAAAATTGGGCATTTATTCTTGGATTGAGGAGGTAAAAGAGACATTTTGCCAATGAAACAAGACAATTTACACTTAAAATAAGAAAAGACAATTGCTTTGTCTTATTTTAAGTGTATATTATCCAATTATCTTATTTTAAGAGTAGAAATACTCATTCCATTTATTTACTCAAATTAAGGCTAAATACACTTAATTTAAGAAAGTTCTTACTTATTTCTAGATTGTTTTTCCAGTGCATGAAGTACAAAACATTCAATTTTAATATGCTCTTTTTCCTACTTGATGAATAAAAAGGTTCTTTGTAGGTAAAAACAATTTTATCATCAATGTCGTAAAGATATAACCTGACTCCGCCAGATGGATTTGCTCCGCATATCCATCTGGAAACCTTCCGTGGAAGTAATTTTGGGAAGGGGCGAAAATACTGGTTAGCTGATTGGCCTATGTTGGTGATTGACGGGCCAAATAAACCAATCAGATCAACGAAGCATATGATGTACTAACAGAGCGACGACGAAGAGGAGCCAATTGATAGATCAAACTCTTGCTGAAACCAGTCGGGAGAAGAGCAAAAACATCTTTTCCTCTGAGAAAAGCCTCCTGAGCAGTGTTTTGCTCTTCTTTCAGTGAACAAATACTCTGTAATTCCGATAAAACTTGCTCGATAGCCACGCTAACGCTAGTTTCATCGGCTGAAGCCGCCATGTTCTTTAGACTGAACTGTCGCGCTTCTCGTTGCGTCACACCTCAACCCGCCTCAAAGCCAACGCTGATTGGACGTTCGTTTGGTGAACGGCTCCAAATTTTCTTTAACGGAAAGTAGCCAGACGGATCTGCGAGTGAAACCTTGAAAGCTCGCAAGATCAGCATGGTCTCACGAGGCTAGTAAAGATATATATTTAGTAGTGTTGCACCGATACCAGTATTGGACGGGACCCCGATCCAGCACTAAAATGGTGGTTTCGGTATCGGCGAGTACAAACAAACAGGACACCGATACCATTTTGAGAGCCAAAAGTTTATTTAACTATTGTCACCCATTCCAGGTAGGCAATAGAAAGTTCTTTGTATTAGTCTTTTTCCTGCTTCACAAAGGTAGGCAGCAGCTTGACAAAGCCATGATGACCATTATTTTACATCCAAGTAATATGCAGTTCTTTATATATACACACACATCAATTTCAAACAGATGGTATCGGTACCGGGCCAATACTGCACAGCCAGGTATTGAGTATTGGTACCGGGGCCAAAAATGGCATCGGCGCAACACTAATATTTAATATATGTAATGTTTTTATCCTTTTATGTCTTGTTTTATTCTTCATAAACTGTTTTAGAATAAACTGATTTCATTTTGGGCAAGTGCAATGATCACAAAAAAAAAATTATTTATCACTCAAATTTACTTTTAAATCAACAACGTTCGATGAAAACGACCCAGAAGTGTTGCCGGCGCCATTTTTGTTGTTTTGTACACATTGTTGCGTGATTTGAAAAAGCCGGGTGATTTTTTTTTTCTAGATTTTTAACATTACAATTTATATTTTTCCAGGCACAAAACAGTTTAAAGCAAAGTTTAGTTTGAAAAGAATGAGCAGGAAGTGTTGAAAAGCACGTTAACACGGTAATGTAGGCTTGAGTTCATTATCTGACGCATGCAGATACACACCAGGAACCTGGAAACTTAAAAAAAAACTGAATTACAAAAAATATGTTTAATTGATATATATACAAAAATGAATATTAGAACTATATTTATCAAATATTATACTGGGGAAGTAAAAAATTGTTTCTGGGCAAATGAAATGTGAAAGTCACTTGCCCAAAAGGCAAGTGGTAAAAATCCTTAACGTCAACCCCTGGTAATCGATTCATTGGTAACTGGAGCACAAAGACTCATTTAGCTGACAGAGAGACACACTTAGAGCAGTAAATATAACAAAATTATATTAAAAAATATAAAAATATTCTCCATTTAAGATAAAAACATTTTCGTCTGTCAATATGCTCCATCCAGAAAAACACAAGAGGAAAAGCTTGTTTCCCCTGGTTTAAATTCTGTAAAAAATCTTCTTTAAGGAACCTTCTTCCATCCGATCATTAATCTGAGAAATTATCCACAGATTAATCGATTGGCAACACTGGAAAAAATCGAAATCTAGACATTTTTTCTCAAAATAAGTGCATTTGTTCCTGGATTGAGGAGGTAAAAGAGACATTTTGCCAATGGAACAAGACAATTTACATTTAAAATAAGAAAACACAATTGCATTGTCTTAGTTCAAGTGCATTTTATCTAATTATCTTATACTAAGAGTAAAAATACTCATTCTATTGGCAAACTATCTCTTTTACCTACTCAAATTTAGAGTAAATGCACTTAATTTAGGAAATTTTTACTTATTTCTAGATGCTTTTCCATTGAAAACAATCATTAGTGGCAGCCCTAGTTGTAGGCTGAACAACAACAGCCTCCAGATTTCCTCCCTTATCTTCTATCCAGGTTGAATGTATTTTATTGACTCTTTAATCATAACAACAGCTTTATTTATCTGGAAAGACTATTTAAATCTCTTTCTGAGTTCAAAAAGCTTCTAGAAAAATCCAAGGAGTTCATATTTTAACTTATGATGCTGATTAACTCCTCCTGCAGCCATAAGCATGCATCTTTTCCTCTTGGAAGTGTGTGTGTGTGTGTGTGTGTGTGTGGAGAAGGAGCACATGTGACGAACATGATGCTAAAAACTGATACCCATCCCTGCATGTGTTGGTGCGTAGCAGCATCTGTTTTCTTGGATCCGAGTCTCCATGTTCAGTTTGCCTGGTTAAACCTCCGGAGACTGTGGGTGGGTGGGTGGGGTGTGTGTGTGTGTGTTTGTGCAAAGAAAGATGGTGTAGTCTTCTTATTTTAACAACACATCACTATCATCCCAGCAACTTAAATCTGTCTGCATGTGTCGTTTCCCCCCCCTCCCCCATGAATGCAGCTTTAAACCGTCGTCTGCCCGTTCATCGCCATCTTTAAGCTCCTTCACTGGAAAAACGATCCAGAAATAAGTAAATATTTCTCAAATTAAGGGTAGATACCCTTAATTTGAGCAGGTAAATGCGATAGTTTGCCAACAGAACGACTATTTTTACTCTTAAAATAAGATATTTAGATAAAATGCACTTAAAATAAGACAATGCAGTTGTGTTTTCTTATTTTAAATGTAAATTATCTTGTTCCATTGGCAAAATGTCTGCTTTACATTCTCAAATCAAGAACAAATGCACTTATTTTAAGCAAAAAATGACTTATCTAGAGTTTTTCCAGTGTTGCTCTGTAGATCTTTAGGACAAAAAGCTTTTTGCTAAAGGCTGAAGTATGAATGATATTGATTTTCAATTCCCTGAAGTTTACTTTTAGTGATTTGAATCTTATTTATGTGTTTAATAGAAGAGAAAAAACATATTTGCAAATTTTAAAATGAATTTATTTTCATTTTCTATGTTTTTTTTATTTTGTTTTAATAGGGTTGGTTTATTTAAGTCTACACACTGCAAGAAATTTAAATCTTAAGTCATTTTTTCTTAAAATAAGTGCATTTTTTCTTGGATTGAGGAGGTAATTGAGACACTTTGCCAATGGAACATTTAAAATGAGAAAAAACAATTGCATTGTCTTATTTCAAGTGCATTTTATCCAATTATCTTGTTTTAAGAGTAAAAATACGTATTCCATTGGCAAATCCTTTTACTTACCTACTCAAATTAAGGGTAAATACACTTAATTTAAAAAATCTTTACTTATTTCTACTTTGTTTTTGCACTGGAGTTTATTATTTCAATGAAAAGCTGTTTGGAAATAAGAAGTTCTCTTAAAAAAAGGTTGCTGTCGAATTATAAAACACTAGTATATCACTGTAAACAAGTAGGTGGAAAACTACTTGTTCTCTAAGAGGATTTCATATTTCCTTAATATTTAAAGCTGCAGTTTTAGTCAAAGTCTGCATTTATTTTTCATTTTTAAATGCATTTTGTAAAAGAAAAGTAGTTTATTTTGCTCATTATGAGAAAACACATTTTCTTCCTGTGAAAAATGAGGAGAATTCTATTACTCAGTCTCAGTCTCAGAAATTGACTGAAACGTGTTTTTTTTTTGGGATGTTTCTTCTTAGAAGAAAACTAGTATATTTATTTTTGCCACTCAGGATTGCAAACTGTGTAGTTTAAAGTATAGGACATTTAATTTGAAGATAATAATATGATAAAACTTAAGTCGTCTCTCATTTAAGAGCTAAATTACCTCCAAAACACCCAACCTGGTCGGTTTTCCTTTTGTAACAACTTTAGTGCAGTTATGCAAAGATATAGATAGAAATCCAGGCATGAAGTTATTTTAGCTTAAATAGTAATGATTCAAATTTTGAAGTCAGCAGATCAAGTCTTAAACACTCATATGTCGACTTTTATTTTTCTTTGACAGAGAGAATTGTAAAATATTAATGAAAATTGCAGCTAAAACACAATCAATAAAGCTGCAGAAAGTCTGTGAATAAATGATTATCTGAGGATTAAATATGCACAAAGCTGCGTCCCAGCAGATTGTCAACATACAGCTCTTTGTATCTGCTGACTGAAATAATACGTTCTCATGTTATTCTCTGGCTGTGTGCACAAACAGCCGTTCGCTCCTCTCTGCTGGACAGGCTTTTTGGTTTTGCTCTGTGTATTAAAAGCCTGAGCTGAGGTTATGTGGGCCCCTGGGCGCCGGGTTAAAACGGCCCTCCTACACAATCGAGCGTGGAGCGATGATTTAGCCCCAGGCTCACCTACCCACAGCCACCTAATGCATGCTGGGTATTCACATGTGAGACACGGCACTGGGAGGCTTTCTGTCTCTTCTTGTGTCAGACTGTAAGACACGCAGTAACTGAAAACAGGCATGTTGGTTGACCATCCATCCATCCGTCCATCCCATTAGCGATAGACCAAACTTGGTCTGATCCAGTTTCAGCTGTTAAAAGTTTAGTTTAGAAACCAGACAATGAGGTTCTTAAAGTCGTAGTAAAGCGGCTGTTCCAACAGTTGCATTTCCGAATTCTCCCGAGTGGTGCCCGACTTTACACGAGTGAATAAAGTGAATGTGATTGGTCGATTAGACATCTGCATCCGCACACTTCAAATGTCGCTTGGGTCTGGTCGCAAACCAGTTTTGCTGGTATGCTTCTGTCCCGTCGGTCTGAAATTTCTAGGGACCAACAGCAGTTTCCAGCCAAAGCGCAAGGGGGAGCCTATTCGAGAACTCGCTAGAACTTTGGCAGTGTCGGCAGGAGTGTTTATCTTCCAAAACAACCATTGCTCGTCTGCAATAGATGCATCTTAAGTTGTTAGACATCAAAGAGGATATGTTTATTTATATAATTTGTCTGAGGCATCACACAAATGGTTGTACTTCCGAAACTCCTCAATTAACCTTTCGTCTTAGTTGTCTTAGACAGGTTTCAGGTATTACAGGAGACAATCCCCACCCTTTAACGACTGACCCTCAGAATCATAGACAGGTTTCAGGTATTACAGGCTAACAATGGAACCAAACGACCCATTCAACGGTTACCATTTGCATGTTTCCAAGCCATACAAGGCCTTGTCTAGATAAGACTCACTGCGGATCCAGACATTTGAATTGAGTAAGCTTCCTGGAGAGGTGGCGACCTTCCGACGCGTAGTCAGTATTTTTTTTGAGGTGCGAGAGGATGGTTGCAGAACCTCTGCATGGGGGGCATGGTCGCGCAAAGAGACAGATTTGACGGCTGCAGAGGCGTCAGAAGCATAAATTGGCACTTAGAGACGCTATGGACAGGAAGCTATGGACAGAGGAAACATGCAAGAGGAGTAGAGTTTAGTGTCGGAGGTCGTGGATGAGTCTCCTCCGTCATCCATTTTTTATTTAGAGGAGGAAAGCGGGGATGAAGATGTTGTGGAAGAGGACGCCAGGGCGGCAGAAGCTTGGTTTGGTGTAGAAGGCTTCCAGCCGTACATGTTTGAGCCCTTGCCTCGCAACGCTGCCAGTTCTGTTAGCTCTACGCCTGCTGAAGACACAGACGTCCATCGCCGTGAACACTGGGACGCAACTCAATGGGAAAGGAAATTATTCCTTTTTCCTATTGCAGCCGTTGCGCATATTAGCTGCGACATATGAATCAAGATGCTATGACCGAAAATATTTGATTGACAGATGACCGTTGATATATGATTGGTCGAATTTAGGTTTACAAACTGACGTATAACTAACTGGCCTGCATAAGATAACGGAAAAACACAGATTTTAAGACAAGATTAAAAAAAATTTGGCACAATATGGTCTGATAAAGAGTACATTTATATACATGTTTAAGTCAGAATGATTTGACATTTAAATATAGCTTCCCTACGACTCTAAATGACAGGAGGTGAATCCTTCTCTGTGTGACACAAGGGTGAAAATTAAGTTTCTATTAAGTGTATTTATAAATGTCCAAATTACAAGAAACCACAGTGAAAAAAAACAGTTGTAACTCTTTACACAGCAAAAAAGACTTTTTGAAAATTGTCTAATTTCCTGAAATACACCTGCAGCTTGTTACTCTCTCCACAAACATGTTTAATCTTCTAAAATATGTTAAATTAAGTAACGCAAAGAGAGGCATCACAAAGTGACTGACGCAAGCTTGTTATAAAGACTTCACCTGTCGCCAGGACATGAAAAGCCATCAAACACACCCCGAGTCGGCGCTTTGTTGTCTGCAACACCCACTTAACACTCAAGACAAGCCGTCTTTTCTTCTCTAACAGACAGAAGATCTAATCTGTCACTCGGTTTACCTGTCTTCCCTTTCAGAAACGCGTCAAAAAGCAGTTAATAGCGGCCCAGTCTGCTGCTTGAAAATGTAAAATAGTCTCTTCTTTTGTGTCTTTTGTGGGTGAAGAAGTCACATCTCGGGTCTGAAACGTTAAAGAGTTACGGCTGATTTTGCACATTTTCTGCCAAACAAAGTAGAAAAAACAAAACAAAAAAAAACCTGCCTTGCAGATATCTGGGAAGTGGCCAACTTCATCAGGAATGAAGGAAAATGATGGGGGGGCATCCTGTGAACTGCAAGCACACATAAAAGGCCCAACGAATATTGGAAACACACCAAATATTTCACTCAAGTTTGTTTTTTCTCTAAATCGTAATGCTAGAAACTACTGAATTAGACTTTGGTAAGTAAACAGCAGAATGCTCAAAGGGTCGGGCAGAAAGTGGAAAACAGGGAGTTTGGCTGAAACAAGGGGAGCTGGTGAGGAGAGGAGAAAGTATGTGGCGGACATGTTGGGGGTCACGCTCCGCTGTCACCTTCTTTTTGACCGGAATTCCTCCTCCCTGGCGAGGTTCTCCCATCTGTTCCTCCGCTGAGAGAAATACAACTCTGCAGCTCCCACTGCTGCACAACATCCCGCTGTCCTCTAAAAGCAAACAAACGTGCCTGAATTTAATAGTTTATATTCTGAAGAGGTCTGTTGTTCACCTGCAGTCGGCCATCTTCAGAAAATCAGATGTTATATAAGATGTTCTGGTTTTTAATTAAAAAAAATCCTTTATGTAGAAATCATTGAGTAGCTTAAGTTTACAAGTTCTTAGCACAAAATCGTCACAAATTAAACTGACCACATGTCTCTATACTCTTCTTCATTGATATACAATTAAGGTTGCAACTACGCTTCAAATAAAAAGACTTTATCTTAAGATTATTCACTGACAATAAAAGGTGATGAAGAAAAAAATATTTTTAGGGAGTTAATGTTAATAAATATGACATATATATTGGAAATATATTCAAATATGTCAGTAAATGAAAGTTTCTGTAACATTGTAATGGATTGTGATGTGTTGTATGAAATAAATTGTAAAAGAAATAAACATAACTAAATTTAGATTATTAAAAATGTAAGGTGATTAGAAAGTAGGGACTTTTTTTCCCCAGATAGATGAAAATGTCCTACATGCAGGACATAAATATTATAATAATCCTAAGAGGCCTAAAACAGAACCCTGAGGTACACCATAAAGAATTGGGCTTGAATAAGACATCTTCTGCAATGTTTACTCCTTAAAACTGAGATAATATATATATATAAAAAAATAAGTAAAACTTGCAAGAAAAAATTTTCTTTTTTTTTATAAAAATGAAATTTAGGAATTACTGAATAGTTTTCAAACACTTATCCTTGCCCCTAAATCTCCTTTTATATTTAGGCTTTTGAAGGGAAAGGTTTGCAACTCCCAACTCTTAACATCTTATGAATTTGTCAACATGTTTGAGTTACAAAATCTAGAGAAACAATATCTCGCAAAACGTAATTTTTATATGTGAAATTTAAAACTGCTATTTTTTGTTAATTTGATTGGAAATATGATTATAAGATTAAATGGTTAAACAGGAGATTTGGGGGAAAACGGTAGACAAGAAAAAAAAAAAAAAAAAACCCAACTAAATAATCACTAAATATGCTTTAGGTATTTTAACTAAAAATTCATTAATATAATTTTGAATCTTAGATATAAACCATTTGATCTGTTTTCTCTGAATACAGGCTCAAAATTATACATAGACTGAAATATGTACATAAGCCTCTACCCTGTTAATATGTAGTAAATAAAAAACAAGTCATTATGTTATTTTTTTTATTTATTCACAAAAATTAAAAAATGAAGTTTATTCAACTGAAAGATTTTAAAAACATTTAAAGTAACTCTATAGGAATTTAAATAGCTGAAAACTAACTGATTTTCTTAAAGAAAAAAAGAAACGGCTTACAGTGTTTTAATGTACTTATTATTCTTTTTCATTTTTATTTGTTTACCTTATGTTTTTGGCAGCTCTATCCTTCCATAAACGGCCGCAAATAGAAAAGCCAATTTTCTCAAATCCTAAAATGTTGTAATTTTGTAAAATATTTACCTTTCAATATTTTCCTGCAATGTTTTGCATTTACAATGAAGCATGAAACTTGTTTCCATATAATAAAATAAAAATATTGTTTTCAGTTATGCCTACAAAAATAAAACATAAATGATTTTATGTCAGCAGTTTGATAGAAATGGTTTACATTTATGGTTTAAGTAATTTACTGATAACATACTAAACGTAAGTATTTTTCTTCATTACGTTATTTGGCAGCTCTGACCTTCCATACGTAGCCTCACATACTAGTTTAATCCACATGTTTGCTTTATTAAAGCGTTTTCATTTATGACACCCATTCCTGTCTTGTGTAAACATCCCGCCTGTCTTCAGCTTCACTGACTCTGACTTCAGCTGCAGAAAATCTCCTTTAATTTTCCTGCTTAAAGCAAAGCGATGGCTTTCAACATCACTGCAGGGACAACAAGAAAGTCATCCTAGTTTTTTTTCTTCTCATTCTATCTGCTGAAGACATCTTACTGAACGAGCGTCTTTGTATTAACTTTTAAAATTCCAATTACAAAGGAGGTTTAAGATCTCTCAGCGGAGTTTGACTTAGAGTCTGTGTTTGATCTCTGGCGCTCCACAGGGACCCCCCCTCGCCTCCCTCCTCCTCTCCTGCCTTTTCACCTTCTCCTTCCTCTTATTATTCCTCCATCACTTTTCCTCCCCTCCCTTTTCTGTCCTCCTCCTCCCCTTTGTATCACATTTCTACCTTCCTTCCCGTCCTCATCTTGGTTTGTTTATCTTTGCAACTTATTTTTTTCTTTGTTTATTGGGAAACTTTAACCCATTTTTAGATTCACATCACATTTTGACTTCTTCTCTACCTCATACTTCCTCTATTCTGTTTCTTTCATCCCACTTCATTTTCCCCTAGCCTTAGCCATTACTTCCTTTATTACCTTTCCTGTTCTCCTTATTTTAGTTTTCCACTATTAGTTCTCTTGCACATCAGTTACCTTGCCTCTCTGAGCCCCTTATTGTAAATGTTCTCTTTTTACCTTTTTTCCTCTTCTTTCTTATCAGTTTGCTCCAAAGTCATTCAGTTTTCTTTTCTTGTTTTCCACCATCCTTTTTTTCTCCATCCTTCTTCATTTCTTCACCCCAGTGATGAATCAGAAAGAAATATGTATTATCACACTTATTTAACTCATCCATTCAACTTCTACCGTTTTTTTTGTCTGTACTCCATCCATCCATCCATCCATCCATCCATCCATCCATCCATCCATCCATCCATTAATTGATCCATCCATCCATTCATTAGTTGATCCATCCATCCATCCATCCATTAGTTGATCCATCCATCCATCCATCCATTAGTTGATACCTCCCTCCCTCCTCCCTCCATCCATCCATTACTTGATCCATCCATCCATCCATCCATTAGTTGATCCATCCATCCATCCATTAGTTGACCCATCCATCCGTCCATCCATCCATCCATTAGTTGATCCATCCATCCATCCATCCATCCATTAGTCGTCCATCCATCCATCCATCCATCCATTAGTTGATCCATCCATCCATCCATTAGTTGATCCATCCATCCATCCATTAGTTGATCCATCCATCCATCCATTAGTTGACCCATCCATCCATCCGTCCATCCATCCGTCCATCCATCCATCCGTCCATCCATCCATCCATCCATTCATTAGTTGATCCATCCATCCATTAGTTGATCCATCCATCCATCCATTAGTTGACCCATCCATCCATCCGTACATCCATCCATCCATCCATTAGTTGATCCATCATCCATCCGTCCATCCATCCATCCATCCATTAGTTGATCCATCCATCCATCCATCCGTCCATCCATCCATCCGTCCGTCTATCCATCCATTAGTTGATCCATCATCCATCCGTCCATACATCCATCCATCCGTCCGTCCATCCATCCATTAGTTGATCCATCATCCATCCGTCCATCCATCCATCCATCCATTAGTTGATCCATCCATCCATCCATCCATTAGTTGATCCATCCATCCATCCATTAGTTGACCCATCCATCCATCCATCTATCCGTCCATCCATCCATCCATTAGTTGATCCATCCATCCATTCATTAGTTGATCCATCCATCCATCCATCCATCCATCCATCCATCCATTAGTTGATCCATCCATCCATTCATTAGTTGATCCATCATCCATCCGTCCATCCATCCATCAATCCATCCGTCCGTCCATCCATCCATTAGTTGATCCATCATCCATCCGTCCATCCATCCATCCGTCCGTCCATCCATCCATTAGTTGATCCATCATCCATCCATCCATTAGTTGATCCATCCATCCATCCATCCATTAGTTGATCCATCAATCCATCCATTAGTTGACCCATCCATCCATCCATCTATCCGTCCATCCATCCATCCATTAGTTGATCCATCCATCCATTCATTAGTTGATCCATCCATCCATCCATCCGTCCATCCATCCATCCATCCATCCATTCATTAGTTGATCCATCATCCATCCGTCCATCCATCCATCAATCCATCCGTCCGTCCATCCATCCATTAGTTGATCCATCCATCCATCCGTCTGTCCATCCATCCATTAGTTGATCCATCATCCATCCGTCCATCCATCCATCCATCCATTAGTTGATCCATCCATCCATCCATCCATAAGTTGATCCATCCATCCATCCATCTATCCGTCCATCCATCCATCCATTAGTTGATCCATCCATCCATTCATTAGTTGATCCATCATCCATCTGTCCATCCATCCATCCATCCATTAGTTGATCCATCATCCATCCATTCATCCGTCCATCCATCCATCCGTCCGTCTATCCATCCATTAGTTGATCCATCATCCATCCGTCCATCCATCCATCCATCCGTCCGTCCATCCATCCATTAGTTGATCCATCATCCATCCGTCCATCCATCCATCCATCCATCCATTAGTTGATCCATCCATCCATCCATCCATTAGTTGATCCATCCATCCATCCATTAGTCGACCCATCCATCCATCCATCTATCCGTCCATCCATCCATCCATTAGTTGATCCATCCATCCATCCATCCGTCCATCCATCCATCAATCCATCCATCCATCCATTAGTTGATCCGTCCATCCATCCATTAGTTGATCCATCATCCATCCGTCCATCCATCCATCCGTCCGTCCATCCATCCATTAGTTGATCCATCATCCATCCGTCCATCCATCCATCCATCCATTAGTTGATCCATCCATCCATTAGTTCATCCATCCATCCATCCATTAGTTGACCCATCCATCCATCCATCTATCCGTCCATCCATCCATCCATTAGTTGATCCATCCATCCATTCATTAGTTGATCCATCATCCATCCGTCCATCCATCCATCAATCCATCCGTCCATCCATCCATTAGTTGATCCATCATCCATCCGTCCATCCATCCATCCATCCATTAGTTGATCCATCATCCATCCATTCATCCGTCCATCCATCCATCCATCCATTAGTTAATCCATCCGTCCATCCATCCGTCCGTCCATCCATCCATTAGTTGATCCATCATCCATCCGTCCATCCATCCATCCGTCCGTCCATCCATCCATTAGTTGATCCATCCGTCCATCCATCCATCCATCCATTAGTTGATCCATCCGTCCATCCATCCATCCATTAGTTGATCCATTATCCATCCATCCATCCATTGGTTGATCCATCATCCATCCATCCATCCATCCATCCATCCATCCATCATCCATCCATCCATCCATCCATTAGTTGATCCATCATCCATCCATCCATCCATCCATCCATCCATCCATCCATCCATCCATCCATCATCCATCCATCCATCCATCCGTATCAACAATAAATAATTGGTCAGGATTTCACATTATAATGAAAACTTTGAAAGTATTATGAAGCATTTTGTCTAAAATTCTCACAAGTTTAAACCTTTTTTTTATTGTAGCTTTCAGAACTTCCATTTTTACCTACGTGCTGTGCTTGCTGCAGCCTCTCGTTGGATAAAAACGTGTTCCTGAGGGATATAAACCAGTGGTGTATGTTTGTGTGTTCAGCATGCGTCCCGTGGCTGTTTAACGCTCTCTTTGTGGCTGCCGACAGCTTCCACCTTTCTGAATACCTCCACCAGCAGCGTGTTGACAGTCTCTGCGAGCAAATCCAGAGCCACCTCTCCACCTATTCCACTTCATAAAGGAGCGTCTCGGTTCCCATTACCCCCACAGCCATGCAGAACAAATTACATTTAATGGGGTTTCTTTTGCCCCCTCAGTCGTTTTCACCGATCGCTTTAAAAATTTCAATTTAGTGCCTAACGCTAAGGTTTCCTTCAAAGTATTATGGAGCAATATTATACCAATTACGGTGACTGCGAACATTAAATTAAATGCATTAGCACAATATTGGAGAGAAAAGAGGCAGCGGCTTGAAACGAGTTCAGCTCTAAAGCGATGCTGGGTGTGGAAGCAAAGAGGCCTGACGATGAAACACAATTATGTTTGTAGTCTTACAGTTTCATCTCTGCTGAATCATCCGTCTGTCTTCCATTTGGATTATGTTAGCCTAATGGTGTCTTTCTTAATTTGGTACAAATTGCTCGTTGAGTCGCAATAACTAAGATTAGAGGTGAATCCTTAAGTTTTGCTTTGTCTCCTGTGAAGGTTTGGGTATATAGCAGGGGCGGATCTAGGATTCTAGGAGATCAGGACCTGAAGATAAGACTAGACTTTCTGGATTAAAGAAATTTCTAGTATGCTACATGCTATCACACATAACAATTCCCCCTCCATAACATGGGATTAAATAAATTTACCTGCAAGTCTTTAACTGTGTTTATTCCTCTCTTCATAAACAACAAATCCTGTGATTTTGGTGACATTTGCTCCTTATTTGCCAGAGTTATGAGAGGGAAATCAAATATTTTAGCCATCTGACTGCAGGTAAATTAATTTAATCCTGTGTTATGGAGGGGAAACAGATTATTTGTTTTACTAAATGTGAAGATTTTCTCTAATTTTCTCCAAAGCAGCTATTAAAATCTGTCACACCATGTTCTTCTTGGAGGGAATAGGATTGTTTAAGATTTTAATATGAAGTTATTTGGCTTGAACTCTGTGTTTTGTCCTTCATTAAATGATTCATCATTTCCCAAATCCTAGTTTAGATGCAAAAACTAACTTTGGTTAAAAAAAAAGAAGCTTGTAATGGAAGTTGGGTGAAGATATTCAGTCGCTGAAAGCTGTTTTCTTCCTGAGTTTGGTGACATGTTGCGAATTAGTCCTCGTAGTTTGCTTGGCAACAGAAGCTGTCATCTCATGCAACAACTCAAGGCTGTACTGTAAGTACGCAACACAGCTGATGTATGGCGTTGCCATGGAGACGTGCTGCTTCGTCACTGCTGTAAAGCGGAAGTTCAGAGCTTTCTTCTTCATGTGTGACCTCTGCCGCTCACCGAGAGCTTACAGTGGGATGAAATGCAGAAAACGAAAGAGGAGGGGAAAAAAAAAAACCCAGATGGCTGGACAAAGACCAAGTGTTGAGTGGTCACAGGACGGGCAGCGAGCCACCGAACTTCCTGCTCGCTTTCTTCCCCCCTCTCCGTCGCAGCAGTTGGTGTCACTACTTGCACCGTCTGCGTGAATTCGAGGCGACGGCTGAACAGATTGGCCAGTCGGTGAGGATCACTCAGAGAAAAACTCTGCTAATCTTCCACCTGCTGCCTCGACCACGCTCGCACAGACTTTCTCCTCCTTTATTCTCTCCTTTCCTCTGGAAAGTGTGTCGCGAGGGGAGAAGGGATTGGGAAAAAAACGTCATTGTGATTTCTCTTCCAAACTAAGATGGATCAGTGTCAAAATATCCTTTTTGTTAATCAGTTAATAAGATTGGGACAAATGATTGTTGAAATAAACTTTGATCACTTTCCTCCGTCACACTAATTGATTCACGATAAGTAGAAAATGGATGCAGTCAAGAAAACACAAAAAATGTAGAATCCTTCTAATAGTTGCACCTGTTTCCTTTAGAGCTGTAGGTTGCATCAAACACTCCCGGGTAGGAAAATCATCTAAACTTAAAAAATATAAGAAAAAAGAAGGAAACCAACTTCAATGTTCAATGATTGTTAAAGACAAATGTTTAATACAGGCTGTAGGTGTATAAAAACAAACAACAAACTTTCTTTAAAGAATTCCCCTCAGGCCACTTTGAATTGGTATCAACAGAGCTGTGAAAACATTAATTAAAATTTATAATAAACTTTAGGATTAAAAAACGTAACATCAATAAAATAGAATGCTTCTTTAAAGGGAGAAAAGCAATCAAATTGGATCCTTGTGAAAATATAAGAGCCCCTTTGTTGAATTATTGGTCATCCCCCTGAAAATTTTTAGAAAATGTTCTTAAAAGCCCAGAACATTTCAGAAACTACAGGCCTCTTTCCATCATTTAAAGTCCGATTTCATTAATCAAAAGTGGCATTTATCGGTGAGTCCCCCGATCAAAACCACTGACCATTAAAGGACCATTTAATATTACTCAGAGATGTGAAGGTAATTATATCTGGACTGACTGAACAAAAGTACAACATTTTTTGCAGGTTTGTTCCCCATTTGATTTATAGTCCCTGTCGAACACAGAGTTGGAAGTGTTGTTTGCTCAGGATGCTGTGCTTGTTCAGGACCCTAGACAACTTGCTGAAATGGATAAAACTATGGTTGCACTGCAGAAAATGTAAATCTGAAGCCAATTTCCCACTAAAAACCCAGGTTTTTCAAAGCCAGGTTGACCTGCTAACAATTAGCTTTTGGCTCTTTTCCGATATGATTGAGAAACTGAGTCTGAGCCCCTGCTGGTGAGCTGTGTGGCCGCTGTACCCCAACACTAATGATGGCATCACGCTGGGTAAAGGCCAGTTTATGCTTCTGACGCATAGCCTCTGCAACTGTCAAATCTGTCTCGGCGACCACGTCCCCTGGGCAGAGGTTCTGTAACTGTCGTCGCGCACCACAAAAAAATCCTGTCTGTGTCGGACGGTCGCAAACCTGCGAAGACTTCAAGCGGAAGTCGCAGATAAAAAGCAGCTGGGATTGGTCCTTGGTATGCCGTTCCAGCTGTCTGTGTGGTCGTACTTCTCGATTCGGTTCCAGGTTGCGCCATTTTTTAAGACTGAGGAACAACTACAATGGAAAACTACCTATAAAGGCTAATCGGTCTTTTTGCCAACTCTATTAACAGAACCTGTTCCTTGTCGATGTCTAGCAACTCTAGATCCATCTCCATGACAGTGATATCTTGCAGACGCGCCATTGTTCTTTTGGAAGATAAACACACCCGCTGGCACCGCCGAAGTTCTCACGAGTTCTCGAATAGGCTCCCCCTAGAGCTTTGGCGGGAAACTGCTGTACGTCCCTAGAAATTCTACACCGACGGTGCTGAAAGCATACGAGCAAAACTGGTTCGTGACCAGACCCAAGTGACATTTGATATGTGCGGTTGCAGAAGTCTAACCTGACCTTTAGCGTTGCTGATGTCAAAAGTACAATGGAAATCAGGGATGTAAACAATTTAGAGCAACATGTAAGAAAGCCAGGGCGTAATCAGTGTGCTTTACTTTTTTGGCTCTATTATCTGTGTGAATCCCTCTCACCAGAGCTGCTCCATGTTTATCGAATGTAAACAGAGTTGTTTCGGCTTGGTAGATCAGAAGCGTCTGGCGTTCAATGGTATCACGTAAATTAGCGGTCAACGCAGTTCTGGTGTTCCCACAGAATGCCCGTTAGAAGCGATTTTAACGCGGGTCGCTTGCCGAGTCGTTTGACCCACTTATACACGCGTCAGTTAGCCATTCCCACTGTCTCGAAAAGCTGATTGTTCTCGGCTTTACATGGGTTTTTCGGCCAGGATGAAATGGGTATAAGTAAGTCAATTTTTCTTGAAATAAGCAGGTAAGTGAGACTCTTTGCCAGTGGTATAAGACAATTTACATTTGAAATAGGAAAAAAACAACTGAATTGTCTTATTTCAAGTCCATAGTACCTATTTATCTTAAGTGTAATACTATTGCCTTTGGCAGATTATCTTATTAAGGGTGATTACACAAATTTGAAAGAAATGTTACTGATTTTTAGGCAGCTTTTACAGTGTGCTGCTCTTTGTTTAAAAGTCCTGAAAAGAAATCGCAGCTTTCATTTGGTTTCTTCAATGATCCCGAGCTCACAAGCAGGTCCCCCCTCTGAAAAGTAAAAAAAATAAAAGGATTTTAGAGTGACCCAGTCAAAGTTTGAACCTTGATTGAGTTGCTATGGCAACCTCGATCATGTCACATTTCTCTAACAGTTGAATTGAAACAATTCTGCAGAGCGCAGTAGTGGCAACTTGAAGACTCACAAGTTGCCACAAAGATGAGGAGGGAAATAAACTCTGTGGTTCGGTCAGCTATTCAGACCTACTGTCGTTTTAGCTACAAAATATGACGTTTGTTTGGTTAATAATGCCTAAAGCGAAGTTTTAATAACAGAAGCATCGTCTGACGTTGGGGGTCGCAAGCAGATTTATCAGAGCTCATTTTCTCCCCTTTTTTTAATTGACTTTATCTATAATATCAACTTTAATTTGGTTGTTCTTTTCCTAAAGGAGCAATAAATTAAATGTGACCACTTGGTTAGGTTGTGGGGTGCGACGTCACACCATATTCCATCCAAAAAGATACCTTTAGTTCTTCTCATCACTATTTTTTTACTTCTTTCTATCTAAGGAATTATTGTTTATCACTCCTTAAAGCACAAAGCGACCTCCTTAATTATCTTCTGCCACCTGCATCAGTCATTATCCTCCAGTGGTCGTGGTTTGGCGCTTTAAAAGCCTTAAAATGTATTTATATCACAAACAACTACCCAGCAAATGCATCACGAGTCCAACTAGAATCCCCGCTACACGGCGAGGGAGTGTGTTCAGTTAAAGGTAGATTCAGCCTTGGCTCTGAAAAAAAAAAAAGATAAAAGGAAGAAAACCACAGTCGTAAAACCATGACGCCAACGACTAACGAGTCCATAAACTCAGCATCTCAAACAGCTTCTCTCCTATATTTTTTAAACGGGTTGCAGTAAAAAAAACACAGCATAGCTCCGACTTGCCTGCGTTTGGGCTTCGACGGTTTATGAGGAGTGTTTTTTTTTGTCCTTAAATTGGGGCCACTGTGTCAGAGGGATGTTAATGCTTTACAAAGGTGTTCTGTTTAGGATGAGTTTAAAATCTGCTGAAACGGTAAAATGCTTTTATTAGAGGATTGATCGAAACAACAGGAATCTCTTAATGTCCAGAAGACAAAAAAATCCAATTTATTTCTCCACAGATAACTTTATGTTGTTACATTTATCTGAATGTTGCATTTTTTTTATTATTTAAAGTTAATCTAATTTAGGTTCAATTATGCTTTAACCTATTTAATTCATGTTTTTATGTAGTTTAAAACCCCTCTTTAGACATTTACACCGGAAAAATCTAAATCTAGATAAGTCATTTTTTCTTAAAATAAGTGCATTTGTTCTTGAACTGAAAAGGTAAAAAAGAGACATTTTGCCAATGGAACAAGACAATTTATATTTAAAATAAGAAAAAACATTCCAAGGTCTTATTTCAAGTGCATTTTATCTAAATATCTTATTTTAAGAGTAAAAATACTCATCCCATTGGCAAATCATCTCATTTACAGACTCAAATTAAGGGTAAATACAGTTAATTTGAGAAATATTAACTTATTTCTAGATCATTTTTCCAGTGTAGGTAAAGCTAAAAAAAAATTAAACGACATAATCAAGTCTGACAAACAGATTTCCTTCAGAATACCACCATACCTGGAGATACCAAGACTTTTTATACATTTTAAGCAAGTGAAAATAAATGCCAAAAACCCCAGAGCAATGATGCTGCAGTTGTTCTTTTAGGGCTTAACGTTTTTGGTTGAATGGGAAAGATTGAAAAGCACAACCTCTTAAAGTGTAACTCACCCCAAAATAAAAACATACCCCGACAAATATTAAAAAAATTCCACCAAAGAGACCGGCAGCAGCAGGTCTCAATGTGAGGATGGGTGGTGGGGGAGCAGGAATGTGTTCTGCTAGGGGCAGCTAGCTTAGCTTTATCGAAGCTTAGTCGGTTAGCAGAGAGATGCTTTTGCTTCAGATCTTTTGAGGTGTAGGATTTTTCATCCCTCTCGTCACCAGAGACTGCGATGCTTTGTTAAGCCCGGTTGGCTAAAGCCTGACCCGTTTGAACTGCTTGCTTTAAGTGCTAACTAAACAAAACCCAGCTGAAGAGGATGGGATGTCGGGGTACAGAGGTTGTATATTTACCTCAACTTGGGTCTATGATGATCGAAGCCTGAATGAGTGTTTTAGGCCTCATTTCAATCACTTAGAGCAGCAAAAGTTTTAAGAGGAAAAAAATCTCACCTGAAAATGAAAAAAAAAAAAAAAATCATTTAAATAGGCCCCATAGAACCAGTGTGTGCAGATAAAGTGCAAAAGAGGTGGATTTGGGGTGAGTTGCCCTTTAAATAAGGTCTGCCTGTTCTGTAAGGCTTACACTAGCTTTAGTGTAAACAGTAAGGGGTTAAATTAGGCTGTTTTTATTATCCTAAACACACCTCATAATTCCTGCAAACAGAATCTATTTTATAGGATTTTTTTTGTCAGAAACAAGGGTTTCGTCTTCCAGTTCACTTTATTCTTTAGGTAAAGATGTTTTTAGTGGGCCTATTTAAATGTTGTGCAAAAACACAATTTTCTAAGTTTACATTACTTCCATAAGTACATTACCGTGTTAACAATCTTTTCAACACTTCCTGCACATTCTTTTCAAACTAAACTTTGCTTTAAACTGTTGTGTGCTTGGAAAAATATAAATTGTAATGTTAAAAATCTAAAAAAAAAAACTTGACAGGTTAAAAACTTAAGATAAATAACACACAAATGTCACAAATGAATAACTTTTATTTTAGAGTCACGGTGTGTTTATACAAGATAATACTATTAATATAATGTGACTTTTCTAGAGAATCATTATACATAGTTATTTTATTCAGGGTTTCCACAGTCTGGCATCATTTCAGAATTCCCTGACTTTTAACTGACTCAGGATTAGTTTTCCCTGACAAAATAAATGCAGCAAGACAATAATAATAACATAACAGGTCACCAATCTAACATGTTTAGCTCTATAACATTTAAATGCACCTCTCCAATGTCTAAGAGAAAAAATTTATGAAAATTTTTTAATGTATGACCTGCATCACTGTACAGAAGACTGCCATATGATAGCGCTTTCTAGCTTGTTAGTCGTTATGGTAACTACATCAAAAATGAAGCTAAGGCGGAAATTCAACTGAAGAAACTCTGATTACTTCCATTCAATCTGAGGCTGATCCGCCTCTGATGCAGCCAATCCGCTTCAAGCTACATCTCTAGGCCTGCTCTTCATCAAGCGCAAGATCCGTCGCTCCTATGTCGGACTTTGATTCAGACAACCCACCTCCATCCCCTTCTCCACCATTGTAAGCTCATCCGACTCCTCCTCGATGCTCCTTCAACCTCACCTCCAGTGTGTACTCCCTCCAGACTTTCATGGAGTTCCCTGTCACTTTAAACGGTCCGGCAGAAGACCGCCATGTTGAGCCTGGTTCTGCCAGAGATTTCTTCCCAAAGGGGAGTTTTTTCTCTCCACAGTTGCTTCATGCTTGCTCTTCATGGACAGTTCATGGACAGTTTATGCAAACTTTGTTCATTCAGTGACATCTAACTCAAGCATCACCTTGTATACCAGCCTCTACGGATTAACCAAACTTCATCTATCTAAACTCCACCACCAGTTTCAGGCCTGGGGGAAATATCCATACTCTCATACATCAGTTTTTCTGCCTTAAAGTATAAATCAGCGTTTGTTTCCTGCCAAGGCCTGAGCGCCAAAGTTCAAACTATTGTATCAATAAAACTCTTCTAATTGCATCTTTCTCTCTCTGTGAGTTTTTCAAATTGAATTACCGCTAGGGGGACAAAAATGACGCCATCTGGCGGAAAATCACTCGGCTTTTTCAAATCACGCGAGAATTATACAAAACAACAAAAATGGCACCGACAACGCTTCTGGGTCGTTTTCATCGAATTTCGGTGATTTTAAAGTAATTTTGAGTGATAAATAATTCTTTTTGCGATCATTGCATGAAATTAGTACTCTCGACAATAAAAACTACTTGCCCCGGGCGATCGGGCGATGGTTAAAATCGAGCCCTGTAAGGCACAATTGTTTTTATGCAATTTTAAGCTATTTTCAATTTTTAAGATATTTTTAAAGACAAAAGATCGCAAGAGGCACCAAGCATACAGTAAAATTCTTTCCATTTTGTATTACTTGGAGCATTTTTAGCGCGATTTTGACCAGTCACCTAGAGAAAAGAAAGAATAATCTACCATCACACACAATAAAACTGCTCTGGACGCACGCCTTTCTATTTGACCTTTAAGTGCAGCCTTTATTGCTATCATAAACACGATTGGCTTTGTTCAAAATTTGAGTATTCCAACACATTCTCATCTTTATACTTTGGAACTTGTGCTGAAATACATGACAAACGGGAAGAAATAATATTTCCTCAAAACCGTGTCCTCTCTGACCACTTTTTATTAAACTTCAGCATTACTTTAACAAATTTCCCCTTTCCAAAATAAGGTTTTTCTTTAGCAGATTATCTTCAGATAATACAGTTATACAATTTAAATAATCTGTTTCACTTTCTCTCTCGTCTTTGTCACTGAGCAATGCTGCAGAGGGCAAAAATGTGGTTTATTCATCTTCACAGGTTGTTGATTTTGTTGATGGGGTTGCTAGTTCACTGTGTACTGCCTTAAACAATGTAGCCCCTTCCTAAAAGAGAAAAAATAGGCTCCCTGGTTTAATGCAGAGAAAATGGCACTCTACATGCAAAAAGAAAGAGAACAAATAAGAGAAGGAGAAAAAGAAGAGGAGAAAAAAGAAAAGAGAAAAAAAAGAGGAGAAAAAAAAGAAAAGAGGAGAAAAAAAGAGGAGAAAAAAAGAAAAAAAGGAGAGAAAAAAGAAAAAAGAGGAGAAAAAAAGAGGAGAAAAAAAAGAAAAAAAGGAGGAGAAAAAAAAGGAGAAAAAGAAAAAAAAAGGAGAAAAAAAAGAGGAGAAAAAGAAAAAAAAGGAGAAAAAGAAAAAAAAAGAGGAGAAAAAAAGAAGAAAAAAAAGAGGAGAAAAAAAAAGAAAAGAAAAGAGGAGAAAAAAAGAAGAAAAAAAAGAGGAGAAAAAAAAGAAAAGAAAAGAGGAGAAAAAAAGGAGAAAAAAAGAAAAAAAGGAGAGAAAAAAGAAAAAAAAAGAGGAGAAAAAAGGAGGAGAAAAAAAAGAAAAAAAGGAGAAAAAGAAAAAAAAAGGAGAAAAAAAAGGAGAAAAAGAAAAAAAAAGGAGAAAAAAAAGAGGAGAAAAAGAAAAAAAAGGAGAAAAAGAAAAAAAAAGAGGAGAAAAAAAGAAGAAAAAAAAGAGGAGAAAAAAAAGAAAAGAAAAGAGGAGAAAAAAAGAAGAAAAAAAAGAGGAGAAAAAAAAGAAAAGAAAAGAGGAGAAAAAAAGGAGAAAAAAAGAAAAAAAGGAGAGAAAAAAGAAAAAAAAAGAGGAGAAAAAAGGAGGAGAAAAAAAAGAAAAAAAAGAGGAGAAAAAAAAGGAGAAAAAGAAAAAAAAAGGAGAAAAAAAAGAGGAGAAAAAGAAAAAAAAAGGAGAAAAAGAAAAAAAAGAGGAGAAAAAAAGAGGGGGAAAAAGAGAAAAAAAAAGAGAGAAAAAAGAGAAAAAGAAAAGAGAAAAAAGAAAAAAACAAGACAAAAGTTGGGATTTTTCTGCAATGGCTTCCAGGTCATGTGACCTACTGACTCCAAATCAAATATTATATTATATATGATTGGGCCGGCAGGGGTCGTGTGTAGTCGCTCCGTTCCCGGCTGGCTCCGGACCGGAACCAGCACCGGAGTTGACGGCTCTGTTCAACTGTGCCTCATGGGTCCTTGTTGATGGCATTAAAGAGCATTTAAGGAGCATTAAAAAGCATTAAACTAGAGCTACTCATTCCTGTATAAACCCTGATCTCACTACAGTCACATGTAGGACTGCTGGTGACTGTAGGAGCATCATCTCCACCACAGTGCATTGCTCTATACTCCCAAACAGCTTAAAAAAATAAGACAACATTCATCTATACATCCATTTAGCAGGCGTGTGGGGTTTTTAATATCCGCTTCTCTTCATGTGCCGACCTCTGGAGAACAGCAGCAGCTGTATATCCGTGTTTAAAGTTGGGATAAGTTTCCAGTAACGAGCTTAAACTTTCTAAAGGCAAAATATCAACACAATTTCACGATGAACACATTTCCTGCCGCACAGTGAGGCTGGTTTAGAGCTCCACTCTGACAATGATTCACTTGCTTTTGGGTGTTTCAGCCCAGTCAGAAGAGAACTGATCATGTTATCTAATGATTTCATGTGGCTCTTCTATCCAAAACCTTGTATTTCTGTCTCCGCTCGTGAGCTTTTAACTCTGTCACTGAGATTAGGCCAGCTCCTGCCCTCCGCCTGCGGAGAAATAAATGTGTACAAGTGAAACTCCGCTGAGCGACAAAGCCACACTGGATTTATTAAAAAATCCACTCCAAAAAGGTTCTGGTGCTTTATCCGGCTGAACAGCAGAGCGGCGTTTATACCTCTTGGCTGCGGTGGCAGGAGCAGCACCCGGCGTACTTTTTAAATGTGTGAAATGTGCTGAGGAGGACCACCAGGTGCTGCCTCTCCACCTCGGAGCCGTCCGAGGAGCGCCTCTGCACTCCAACAACCCGAAGGGCTGAGACGCTGCTTCGCTGCAGCCGAGCCAAAAGACATTTGGAGTGCGCACTTCAAAGGAGCCTTGGATTATGTACGCGCGCAGCCTATCCTGAGGGGATCCTTTGAAGGGAAAGTTAGCGAAGAGCCCATGGTGGCCGCTCGGAGACTCTCTCTGTGTGCGTCTGTTTGTCTAAACCCATTTTTCTCAGTGTTCCTGGAACCGTCCTGTGGCGCTTTGAGCTTCTGTTAGAAAGTTTAACCATAAAGACAATTTAAACATCTTTTATTTTCAGAGGATTTAGATGAAGTTGCTATAAAACTATGTGTTGGATGCCGACTTTATTATAGTTTATAGATTTCTACATACCCAGAACAATGATTAATGTAGAACTATAATAATTCAAAACCTTCAAGAATAAAAATAAATTCTTGTTTTCTTCTGATTTTGGTGATTATTTGAATAAAAATGATATCCCTGAATTTGAATTAAGGAAAATAAGGAAGGAAATTAAGGAAAATTAATTGCCGATTGGCTTAAAAAGAAAAAAAAAAAACTACCTTGACATAGTTTTTAACTTAATTCAAAACAGCAAAAGTTTTTTTCGTGCATTGATAGAACTTTATTTTCATTTTATTATTTACCGCCAAAGTGAGTTAATATTTTTAGGGTTAAATTGGAGGCTTATACCGAACAAAAGCCCAAGTATAGAAACAATCTATAGGACGGCTTTATTGTACCAGAAACTTTATCAACAGCACTTGTTACGTGTCTAAATATATGTATTGTATTTGATTAATCTAAAATGAGTCGTCTTTTATTTAAAATGGCGAATAATCATAATTTGATCCATTATTAATGATTTATTGAGAAAATGTTTGACAGATTATCTAAATTAATCGTTAGTCGCAGCCCTAATCAGAATACACTGGTTTTAGGCTTCCAGAATTGATTCAATCAGTGGTTGTAAAGTTTTGCCCGATCAAGTGCTAACTTAAAAGGCCCATAGGAGGCTTACATGAAAACAAACAGAAGCAACGGCAGCCATGGCTAACGTTAGCTCGTCTGCAGCAGCCCTCTCTCAGCATAGCCGTGTGTGAAGTACCGCTAGCTCTGATTTTTTGATTTATTTGTGTTTATCTGACGGTGTTCATCATTATTCCCCCAATAAATGAAAAAAGTCATAATTTATAATTATCTAGAGACTGTAAATAGCAGGAGGTGAAATGTAGCTCTAGACGAGCTGAGCGTGTGGTGACGTCACGAGTACGCTTCTGTTCCATTTGACCCATATTTATGCTGCGTGCTCCCGTTCTCCCCGAGGCAACTTTCCTGTGTTCTTCTCAAGAACATACCGTAATTTTTGGACTATTAGCTGCACCTGAATATAAGCCGCAGAAGCTACATTGCATGATTTGTACATATACAAGCTGCACCGGACTATAAGCCGCAGGTTTTTTATGCTTACACACAAATTGTCTTGCGCTTGCAATGTCCGTCTTTCTCGCTGTCGTTCTGCCTTGTACCACTCGCAGTAGAAGTCTGCTTCCGGATCTCCGCATTCCCACGCATGCGGCTACCGTACTTGTGTGTTGAAGCAAATGTGACGTCAACATGGTGGATGGTAAAATCCATAGATTTAGGTATTACCCTAGTGGCCATTAGCTGTAAAAGTCCATAGATAAGCCGCATTGTTATATAAGCCGCAAGGTGGAAAAATGTGAAAACAGTCGCTGCTTATAGTCCGAAAATTACGGCACTTGGAGAGGTCACGAGTCTGTACTCGTGTTCTAGTCAATTAAAAAACGGCCCAAGTCGAGACCCCTGAGGGACCCCACACTGATTTTGGAGCTAAGAAAGTTGCAAACTAGTCATTTGCATCAATTTGAGTTAAAACAAAACAGAAACTCAAAAGTCAAACCGTCCCCCTCCAAAGCAGTAAAACGTATTTTGTCATTTGGCAGGGTTCCCAGCTCTCAGCTCAGGTCAACATTTCCCAGCATGTCATTGCAGGAATCCAAAGGTGACAGCTGACTAGCAGCTAACAAATTGTACAGCTCCAAGGGGAGGCAACCGAACATCTGTAGGACACCTGCACCGGTTGATATCAGGATGTGAAAGGCCACGGAAAAACATGAGGGAGGGAGGGGTTTGGAAAAAGGGGAACAACAGCAACTCTGGCAGGCGATTATGATAATTAAAGCTGCATCAATTAAAGGGGTCAATCACCACACGGCTGCCACCTTCCTCTCTGCAGATGGTGGAATTTGTTTAGAGCTACCTCCTATTTCCTGACACCACATGGGGACGGAGACGAAGCTGCACTTTAGCAACGCACAGATGTTAGAGCTTCACTTTATGAGGCCTCAGCATCACCGCTATCAAGACTGCTGCTACCTTTGAACTAACAACATCTTAAAGCGTTTGAAAATAACTTAATCAAACTGGACCTCAAATATTTACTTTTAATAGCTTTTGTTTATAAATGAGAGATGTATTTGTAGGCATACATTAACAATGTAATACTTAATCAGTTTTTTTTCCATTTTAGTAACTTTGGTTTATAAGTAATAAGCTATTAATCAATGCTTTATAAGCAGTTAATGATAATCTATTCCTGCTAAAATATATTCCCTGATATTTAATTTATGGCAAGCAAAGAGTTCTTATTTAGTGACGGCATAGGCTTTGTTTTGATTCCCCCTCTACTGCAATTGATTTGAGTTAAAAAAGGATTTTTTTTTTTTTACAAGTTTATAATTCTAGCACAGTGACTGTTTGAAGCTTTTCTTTACATCATTATTTGTGGCCTGGCTTCCTCCTCACAGCTCCAGATGAGGTTGGAAACTGCTGTAGAACTGCCAGGCAGAGGAGATTCTCCCATGTGGATCTATAGGTGATAATTAGATACCAACTTTTACATAAGTCCATCAAAAAGAAATATGTGATTATAGACAACTTTTAATACATGGCAGAATTGACAGATTTGGCAACCGGCAGATTTGACCAACTCTAGCCGGGCATACACTTTGCGATTTTTTTAAATCGTTGCACGCAGCTACAGTGTGAGCTCACAGCTCACGATGTATGTACAGCACGTTGATGCGATCTACCTGCTCATACTGTACGTCTAAAAACCACGTCGAACTCAGCTCCGAAGTGAGATGGCGCTACCCTGACTCGTCTATCGAAAAAGAATAATCGTTCTGCCAACCTCACGATTTCTGATGGGGAGGTGGTCGTGACAGGCTGATCACCCCTTGTTACCCCCTGTACACTACACGATTCACAACCGGGGAAAGTCGGCCCGATCGGAAAATTCTTGCACGACTTGAAAGTCGCCCCAAATGGGCAAAAAATTGCACAGTGTACGCCCGTCTTTACAGCCCAAGGACGGAGCCACAAATCCTCATGGGGTAAAGCTTGTAAACTTGGACTCCATTTTTAAGACTTCATTTAGAGTCTCCCCCCAAAACACTGTGACTTTTGAGTGAGAATAATATTAGAAATCAACAAGACTCAACTGAAAGTATCCATCAGCCAGAAATCTGACTTTTTCATGTTAAGACGTGTGCGTTGCTGTTGGGCTTCAGTTAAAACCCGCCAGGGAATCCAGAGTCTAAAAGTGTCTTGTTTTGACCATGTGGGCTGTTTGTTCAAACCAGAAAATCCCGCAACAGTTTGCTCTCCACAGGGTTCGATTCAAGTCCTTCTGGACTTATGTCATATGTGGAAGGGTGCTAACATTAGCCTGCCTTTCTTTCATCCTGCCAATCTCAATTCCACCAAAAGGGTCGATTTCAACAATCAAGCACTTTTTGGTAAGCGAATCATGGCTAACTGCTAATGCTGCTAGTGCTACGTCCACATAAATGTGCATAAACTCAACTCCAATTCTTGTTGGCACTGCCTCCCTTTCTCTTTATTAAAAAAGGGGAGCTCCAAATGAGCTGTTAGGAGTTTCTCCTGAGAATGATGAAACATGAACTCAAAGACAATTTCAGAAGGATTGTTTAACTACCAATTTATACCTACTCTAAGTCGTCATGCACCAAACTTTGAATCTACGAACCTGACATGGACTTATACTCTAAAGACTGTGAAAGGTTGGCTTGGATCCACCCTCTAAAAACTCAAAACGCTCAGAGGACCACAGGCTTAAATCAAACTGGCATTGGACAGCCTGAAGACTAGATCCAACAAATCATGCCATAAACAATCTCATTACTGTCCGTACAAAAATGGCATAACTCTGGCAGCAGGTGATTATGAGGTATGTACTTTTGATAAAGTGCAGCAAAGAAGCTTCTTCCAATAAAATAAAACATTCTCGAGGGAGTACAACAGAAATCTGAAGTGAAAGTTGTTGAATTTCCTCCATTAATGTTTGGGACATCTGGAAAAGAAGAACCTGAAAGCCACCATGAGTCCTGTGTGCTTCCACCAGGGAAACCGTCCATCTTGAATCTGATCTGAGGAAGGGAACCTCCGAAGAGGATTGCAGCCATGGATGAAGAGTGAGATAAATTTCGCCAAGAAAAACGTATTCATGTAGTTCCGAAAAATATCGTCATGATGGTGATATGACAAACTCCTCCGGCAGTAAACTGTTCCGTTTTCTAAAAGCAGGGGAAGAAACCAAAGCTTGCAAACTTTGATCTACCGGGCTAAACTGAGAGAAGAAAAAAAAAAAAGAAACAGGAAGTGCTCAACGGATACATCTTGGTGAAAGGAGCATGTTTGCTCAGTGATGTCCTTCTACCCATGTGTCTTGAAATACCTTCATGGTTCATTTTGGACACACCAGCGGAGTTGTTTGGATAAACACGCAACTACTGAGGAACTGGATTGATCAACTGTGAGGTAATTTATCCTGTAAACAGATGAGGTGGAGCCGTGCCCCTTGTCTGCCACAGCGGCTGACCCCGGAGGGAAGGCGTGGGCGAGCTCGGTGGACAAGGGTTCCCGGCAGGAGGCTGGCTTCACCCCGAGATGAGGACTGACACCCAAGTTCAGGGGTTAATTTGTGTAACAGGCGAATTTGCATACAAATGAAAAATGACAGAATTTTTCTGTTCTCCGCAACTTTCAATGTCATTGGCATCAAACCGGCTCTATCTGCCGCCCCCCCTACCCCAGCACCCCTCCCTACGCGCCGTTTGAAGAATATTCATTACTTGTGAAGCTGGGGCACCTTGTTTGCTATTAATCTCCACCTCAGGTCAATGACTTAATTTGCTCAACTTTATCAGTGGTGCCATTCACTTTTTCTTTCTTCCTCCGCCCGTCCGCTGCCTTTGTAGCTCTTTCTAAAGTGCTCTCATTGCTTCCCTTCACAGAGAGCAGCTAAGCTTTTTAAAGCACAACAAAGGCACAGTAACTCTGGTCTCTGAAACAGTTTTGAAGACATAAATGAATTACTTGAGAGGGAAATCAACGCCGGGCCTCTGGATCGTTCCTTCTCTTCTCCTGCAACACCAAACAACTTCAGGAGAGATTTTCCTCCCAAATCTTTTCTTTTGCCTCTCATTCCTGATTGGATTGATGTCTTTTTTTTTTTTTCTAATCCAGGACAAATTAGTTGTGAAGAAGGGGACGCATTGTGATGGTGATAACAGAGAAGGGAATTAATGGGAGCTTTACCAGGGATGACGAACAAACTGCAAGGAGGTCTGTAAAAGAAATAAACTCTCTCTGGAGACATTAACGTGAACACATGACCGTCTATATGGATAAAAGTAGCCAATGTATTTAGTCTGCTTCCGATAACCCTCAATTAAATCCAGTGTAACCAGCTGCTCTCTGAAGCCATCTGAGGTTCTTTCAAGTCCAATTTGACCTATGCAGTTTTTTAAAAGCTTATTGCGATTGTTTTCACATCAGTCTAATGAAACCCAAATTTTTGCTGCCCTTTTTAGGGGACAATCCTAGAAGCAAAAGTTTACAATTATAACAACACAAGACTCAATTCAAACAACATTAACATAAAAGACCAAACTAAAGAAAACATTTTTTACTGGATAGCAAATTGAGGGAGCAGCAATTGATCCACCTTACATGATCGGAAGTCAACAAATACAGGGGAAAATGCTAACGCTAGTCAAAAATATAAGCGGGTCAATGTATCAGTCTACAGTATCTGTGCTTAAGCACCATAAATCTGCTATAGGGCTTTTGTTACCGTGTTTTCACGACCATAAGGAGCACCGTACTAAAAGGCGCAGTCTCAGTTATGTGTGCCATTACTGTATTTAACACAGACATAAGGCGCACCAGATTATAGGGCGCGGGTTTTATATACAGGTACATATCCTCTAGTACGTTTAAGTACCTCTACTGCATATTTAAAAATAGAACGGGAGCAAAACTGAGTATGATTGTGCTTTATTCATGTATTTATTACAAAGTATTAATCAAACCTGGGAGCTGGCCGTGAGACAGACACATCGCTGATGACACAGAGCGCTGTGATCACTCCTCTGAAACAGTTTATTGATGCATAAATTAACTTAAAATGCAGAAATCCGCCGGCAGAATATGTTCGCTTTTATTATATTGGTGCCTGCAGTTTCGCAGGTCATGGTGGTCTCAAACATCCGCAGTTACAACACACATAGGGCGCACTGCACTATAGGGCGCGCCGCACATTTTGAGGGGAAAAAAAGACGTTTATATGCGCCTTATAGTCGCGAAAATACGGTAAATGAAGATAAGCCTTTATCGTAGTCAGCCACTGCAAGGTAGAGAAAAACTAAACTTCTTGTCCAACAAGCAGAACTCAGTGTGCCATTGAAACTAACCATGCTTGTGATGAAGCAAGGTGATGCTAGCAGCATGGTCTGTGGATGTTTTCTCTCTGTTGTAAACAGTTCAGAGGATGCTATCCATCCATCTTTTATAGCTTAGTCCTTGTCAGGGTTATTGTGGGGCTGGTGCCTCCGGCAGTCTACAGGCGAGAGGCGGAGTATACCCTGGACAGGTCGCCAGTTTATGGCAGGGCAACACAGAGACACAAAACCATGCACACACACTCACACCTAAGGACAATTTAGAGAAGCCAGTTAACCTAACAGTCAGGTTTTTGACTGTGGGAGGATTCCAGAGTGCCCGGACAGATGCATGCACAGGGAGAATATGCAAACTCCATGCAGAAATACCCCAAGCCAAAAATTTAAACCAGAACTGTCTTGCTTCAAGGCAAGAGTGCTACCCACTGCGCCACATGGTAGGCCCTCATTTCAGAGGATGGGTGGAGCTTAATCCAGAGTCTAGAGACTTAGGCAGAGGTTCACCTTCCAGCATGAGAACCCCCCTAAACTCAACCAAAGATGCAATTAAATGGTTAAAAAAATATATACTGGTTGAAACAGTTCAAAGTCCAGATTTACATCCAAGTACAATTCTGTACCAAGACGTGGAAGCTGATATTCATAGACAATCTTAGACCAATCTGACCTTGAGGTAGTTTTGAAATAAGAATGTCCAAAAACATCAGTCTGTAGATGTGCACTATAAAATACCCCAGAAATACTTTTAATTTTGTTATTGTAATATCACAACTCAGGGAAGGCCTTCTAAGACCTGTCATCCTCTCCAATGGGTGAATTCACCTGGCAAATTCAGAACAGTTGAGATAAAACAACCTATCTGGAGGAAGACAGAACAGATGGGGCGTGTTTGGTAAGTTTTGTGGAAGAAAAAAACTCAAACAAGTCACCATGATGTAGTTTTCAGTTGCTGGATGAAGGAGATGAGATCCTTCACCACCTCCAACGTTGGTGGAGGATGGATGATTCAGCCTCAATTTCTTCTTACATGTTACTGATAAATATATAGATGCAATATTTAAGCTACCACAACTTGGTCTTTCCTTTTTATTTTTTGTTATACTTGGTTCGTTTAGGTAGAAAACCTCAAACGCCCTCTTTGCTGGTGTCGTCTACTTCCAGTTTGAAGGTGTCGTTAGACGTGTCTGCACTGTTCTGTCGTTGATATTCAGACCAAACAAACTCTTTTTCCTTTGGGTTATCATTATTCCAACAAGAAATATAAAATAAACATTGAGGGATTATATCAATATTCTGCAGCATTAAAAGACTATCAAATTACATTTGCACAACGCAAGTTTGACAACATGTTAGGGAATCCTTGCATATAACTTCCATATGTTGCCAACAAGCAAATCTAAATGTACTCTAGAAGAAATAGTTGCTTCTTTGCATGAATGTTAATGTAAAATTAGTATTTCAGACTTCATGGTAGCAAAAGCTCCATCTTTGTATTCCAGGAAAGTTAAGCAAAGACATAAAAATGTCAGTGATGGAGAGAGTTTAAAGCACGGAGGCAAGAAAGTAGGAGGAAAAAATGTCTTGTGAACCATTGTTTGGATCTTTATGCAAAAAACCCCCTTTGTGTTTGAAAGTCTTGATCCCCCATAGGCAAAGGAAGGGAGCGTATTGATCTGCACTGAAAGGAGACAGCCCTTTCATCATGCTCCATTCTCACCTTAGACTGCTTTGAGGAAGGGGGAATCCTTCAGGAAGGCAGCACCCTCGCCTGGCTCCTGGCCAGAGATTAGGACGGCGATAACCTACCCAGGCCTAATAGGTAGCTAACGAAAGCAGCGGCTGTCTAATTAGCGCTGATCAAAGCCTAGGACTTTATCCCCAAAACAAACCTGCACATTTGAATGTAGTTAAAAGAGGGAAGGATGAGGTGGAGGTGGAATCAGGACAGAAGAGGGAGAATGTTGTGAACTTCTGAGAGAAGTGCTTTCTCTTATTTAGATAATGAAGATCTCACCAAAATCGTCTTTACTACTTAATCTGCAAAATCAAATGCCTGCTAAAATGGCCTGGATTCTGCAGAAACTTGGAGTTGCTTCTCATGTCAAGTTTACCAACCTATTTCCAGATTCCTACACATGTCCTCAAGGATAAATACCAAAACATTCACAGTGGCTTTAATATTGAACGTTAAACCTTCAAAAAGAGGACTGACTGAATGGACAAGTGAGAAGATGGATAAACGGACGGACGGATGGATGGTCTTTGACTTGAAGGTGGAAAAACGAATATAGAGGTCGGCGGACCAACTGACTGCTGCAGAGAAAGACAGATTAAACAATGGATGTGTTCAATTTGTTCGTGAAAGAGTCTTGGACATAACCACCACACAGGATTTACCATTAGGCAATACTAGGCAGTTGTCTAGGGCCCCAAGTTCCTGGGTGCCCCATAAAACTCTATTTACATGTATGGTAAAAGTTTAAAAAACAATCCACTGGACTTGGTTCCCAAGGTTTGAAGACGTTTCGCTTCCCCTCCGAAACATCTTCAAACCTTGGGAACCAAGTCCAGTGGATTGTTTTTTAAACTTATACGGAATGACTATGACCCGGATGACTGATAATCTTCATCAGCATACAACTATTTCTTATTTGTGCACATTAATTATGTTTGTGATGAAAATCCTTTCGCTAAAATGACTTCAGAACACTTATAATAAGTGTGTCTCAGCCCCTTCCTTCAGTGTCCACCATATTAGATCAGTACATTTGCTAAACATGTTCAGAAAGGTCCAAACAGACAGCAGCAAACCATTTGAAAACAAAGAATGCGAAGAGCAGTTTTTCTAACTTAGCACTTTTGTCGCTTTTATTTCAAAAAGGCGCCTAGTGCCACATCTTACCACTTTTTTCTGCTACTGGAGAATTTGGCGACAACATATAGAAGCAGCGAACTCTGCTCTCCAGAGCAAGTAGATTGGTAGCCCCACCTTCTGCTGTCCTCGATCTTGTCTGCTGTTATGTTTCATGCAGCTTTTATTTCATCCAAATGAAAAAATGGAGAACAGATAAGCAGATCATGGCTTGTCTACAGTGAAAAGAAGGACTGGGTTAGCTAAGTGAGCTTAATGCTTGGAAAAAATATTTAATTCCTTTAGAGACAGCATGAAAAGTCAGCTGAGTAGAAAACAGAGAGGAAAACAAGAAGAAAAGGGACAAGAAGGGAGGGACAAAACGTAAAATTTCTGTATCTCTATAATGGATCTTTTTCATGTGTTTTCTTTTCAATTCAGAGGGCCCCTGCCTGTCTTTGTTTTGGGCACCATATTTCCTAAATCCGCCCCTGTTACCACACCTAATTGTAGAGATGTTAGTGTTCCCCTCCTGTACTTGTTTCTTCTACAGCTTCATCTTGGATACATTGAAGGAAATGGAAGGCAGTGATGGAAATTTACTGTTAGTTGGGCCTATCCTGCTCCAATGCGACACCTAGTGGTTTCCAGAGCTCCATACATATAAAAGTACTTCTACAAGAAATTCCTTCATCTTCCACCTTCAACCATCCACCTCACCAGTTTCCTTTGAAGCCAACATCTGTCCTGAAATCAAAGTCTTTTCTAATAGTTCCTCTCAAGACATTTCAGCCCCGACCACAATGAAGTCATGAGCCCTGGATCAAAAAAGCCCAACCTGACGCCCGCCTGACTGCAGCGCAAGATAACAATCGCACTGAAAGACGTATGTGAAAGCAATTAGCATGATTGCAAAGAGGAAGGAGAAAAGTGCAAGTGTGTCACCGCTTGAGACATCATAGGTTTCTCGGTGGAGGGATGAATGCTGGGAAAATGACAGGAAATTCAACCAACCACTGTCTGATTGGGTCCGATTTATCTTTGATGTTGCTGCAAACATTTACAAACTGACTGCTCCACCTGGATTTGTCGGTCCGGGCCACCCTACCCCTCATCATGCAGTCATGTTAAAAACGGCTGCAGCAAATCTGCTGAACCTCATCCTGTTTACTGCCAGACATCCAGCAGATGCTTGATGCAAATGTACAAATTGCCACGACTGGGGATGTGTTTGAAATTTGATCACATTTCATACCCGCAGTCTCTGCCCTCAGAACTCCATGAACCATGACCAACAAAAACACAAAAGCCGGAGTTTTCTCCTAATGAATTCCTGGGAAGAGAAAGTTAATATCTCCATATAAATTTCCTTCACTTTCTGTAATAAATTCAAACATTTCCAGCTTCTCAGACAGATGTACGTCGGCCCAGTTTAAATATTGACGCTTTTGAATATACTTCCAAACATTTTAGGAGAAAGTTTAGGTAATTACTGCAGGTAGTTCCTCCGTTACTATGAATTCCATGATCTGGTCTACCTGTGATTCCAGATGTTCCTAAACCTTATACTGTTCATTGGCCAACATCCACAACGCTCAAGACACATGAATAGACAGTAGGAGAGGCGAATCAGGAGAAATAATAGTGGGATGGATGCACGGATTGTAGGGGTGGGCATTCATTATATGGTTTATTATTAATACATTTCTTTACTTGATATGAATTTTATTGTCTAAAATGGTAGATTAGAATAAATGAGTTTTAAAAACGACCAATGTAAGAACTTTTTCTGTTTTTTCTCTTTCTCTCTTTTTTATAAAATTAAAGAATATGGTTAATGCCCTTGACCAACTTTCCACTACATTCAGACATTCACCCATTGCGGGAAAAGTGCCTTGCCCAAGGACACATCGACACTGATAGCTGGAGCCGATGCTATTGTCAATACGATTAACTGCGGTTACTGTGGGATATTAAGAGATGTAAATCACACTTTTTTGGTTAATGTTTTCCTAAAGTAGCCTTTTTTTAAGGTATATAAATCTATAATATAATTATTTTTAAAGCACTTTATGTAAATTATGGGTCATAATTACCATGGCTTGCAGTTTTTACAGAATTTAAACCAGATGAAACTAAAACTATTCAACTTGCAGAGTTCTGGATAGAGCAAACTGACCAACGAAGATGTTTTTTTTTTATCTTAAATGCAAAATATGTAGTTTTTTTATAATCTTGGTATAACATCATGAATGACCTCTCACACCCCCACTGTGGACTGTTCTCCCTGCTGCCCTCTGGGAAGAGGCTTTGCAGCATTTGATGCAGGTCCAGCAGATTCTGGAACAGCTTGTTCCCCATTGCTATCAGACAGCTGAACTGTTGAGAAAACTCTAAATCATGTCACAGACTCTGCATCAAACTGACAACACTAAACCAAAACACTGCATAATTGCACCATATCAGGCTCGGATTGGGAACAATTTTCGTCCGTGGCATTTTTCATCTACACAAATGGAAGCACAGTCTCAAATGTGAATCACAATACGAATACACATTGTGGATTAACCGATCCATCTTCAAGCGTCACACGACAACCATCACCAGGACTTCTATAATGCGGTTTTATGGGCTTTGGTTATTAACACGGACGCGACAGTGACTGCTGCTCTGTAACGTCCACACTTGCACAAAGCCAGCCAGACACCCACTCATACATACTGTGACGTCCCTGTTTTCCAGCCCAAAAAAATTTTCATAAACCGCCTGGATATACGAAATCTAGCCAAATTTGAACCAAAGTCTATCGATCTCTTAGGCCATAAATCTAAAGAAAAACATTTTTCACCCATAGACGGTCGTCCTAAACTGCCAGATTGGGGAACATCCCAACCTGGCAACAACGCACCTAAGGTAGGAAACGTTAGCCTTTAGATGCAACATGTTTTTGCAAAATATTCAAACATAAATTTGCCAAATATAAGAGAAACATGGTAGTTTGGTTTAAAGAAAGCATTTTAGTTTAATTATAATTTAGTTTGTTGCAAGGATTTTACATTTTGAAGAAATAGAAAATTACACCAAATGCCAACCGTAACAAGGATGTGCATGACAAGGAAGGGCTATATATACTGCATGCATCATGCAGGTAGTTAACATTGGATTGCTTTTTGAGCTCCTTGAGTTATTTACTGTCACAGGTAGGAGCTTCAGCTGGAGACTAAGTGTTGGGGTCGGTGTGATTTAAGGAGGGTCGACCCTCGCACGCTGAAATTAGGACCGGCCCACCTGGCAAAAACCCGGTATCACAGAATACCAGTCCGAGCCTGCACCATATACATTTAATGCTCTGAATTCTCCCACACTGTTTACATTTTATCACTGCTGCAAAATTTTGTATACACAATAAAAGTTGTCTAAGTCCTTACTGCTCTTAGTGGGTCGCTCTCTCAGCTAAAGCTATATTGTAGTCTCTATACTCAAGTTGATAATTAATCGATTATTAAATTAGTTGATGATTATTTCAATAATCAATTAATCCTGATTAATCCAATTGTTTCAGCCTTAGGTTACTATCATGATTTTAAGTCCACATGGCCTCCACCATAATGGATTGATGGATGGACAGACGGATAATGGGGTAGATGGATAGAAAAAACATCAATAAATGAATGGACAAAGGGAGGCAGGGATGATGGATGGATAAAGGGATAGATTAATGAATTGACGGGAGACATGAACAGTTGGGTTAACAGTTAGGGTGATGGATCCACAGAGGGATGAAGAAATAGACGAACGAGCTGATGTTTGTCATTCTGATCTATTTCTCGACATGTTAGACACGACATGAAGGGATGCTCTGAAGAAGGTTCAGGTGTTTCTCCACCTGCAGTTCCTCTGATCTCCTCCTCATCCGTCTGCTTACCTGTGATCGTCGACATGTGTGAGCCCTCCACCCTCCGGCGTTAAGCATATGCTCCGGTTAACATATGGCCTGCTGTTAGCTTCTTCCTATGCAGTCCTGGATGTCAGGCGCCATCCAGGGAATATTCAGCACCTTTTCTGGGAAATTTAAATACAGCAACCCTCTGTTAGGGTAACCTTTAAGGAAAATGAGGCGGCTCACACCCTGAAAGGCTAAATAGCTTCAGGTTTAGGTGCGTGAGTGTTGGAAGATGGATTATTACTCGTTGCCTCTGTGCATTAAGCCTCCCCTCGTCCAGAGCCAAAGGCCTGACCCAAATATGGCTGAAAGACAACATGTGACCTGCTTAGCATTTCTCCCCCTTTGCTTCTGGCTCAAGGCGGTGGTGGCGGTGGCCCGGTGCGGCTCTTTACATGAAAGGTGGGGGGGTTCAGTCTGTTTAGTGGGAGAAAGAACAGATGCCAGCAGATGGCTCACATATTGTCCAGAGCTGACCCGGGTGGAGGGTAATTGCTGGGAAGTTCTCAGGTTCACAGTCTGATTTTGGAGAACAGAAATGAGAAAAGCAGAATTGGACCATAAAAAAATCTTTGAGGGAAAAGTTTTAAATATTTCCGAACCTTTATCTCCAGGTTAAATTTTCCATTGAGGGGCGAGCGTCATCAGCACGAGGCTCTGCACCTCGTTGGTCTCTATGATTCTACTAATTTCATGCTGCTGAAGATGCAGCGGTCTGCTCCAGTCGAATAACGAGCTCACCAGGAGTAAAAACAAGAAGCTTCTCTTATCAGGCTCCTGTGTAATTAGACTGGGAAATTATTCATTTTATGGTTAAACTCAAAATTATTCCCCTTTTTTGTAGAGGTTTTGCTCAGCGACAACTGATTTCGTTAAATGTTTTAAAATTGCTTTGGGAGTTTTGGTTTATGCTTTTTTATTTACATTTGTATGTAGTTTACATTAAAAACAAATTAAAACTGGTGAATTTGGCCACTATGTTGAGTGATCAGTCCATAAAACTTGATGTACTTTAGTAAATCTGACAAAAACACTTTTAAATTGGTTTTCCTCTTGTTTTGTCCGGGGGTTTTTTTTGTTTGTTTTTTACAGCAACATTTGTCAGAATTTAGCCAGTTTTTTTACTCCCCAATAACTTAACCCTCTCAGGTTCAAATTAAGTTGTAGTTGCAGGAAAAATCTGATGTTTGGAGAAAATGATCATATGCGGTAGTAATATACAATTCAGACTTTTCACATGCAATGAATTCTGAGATGTTGCAGATTTGCAACAGTGGCCTGGAGTGGTAAATTAACACTGAAGACTTAATCTGATATGAACGTTAACTTTATTTGAATGTCACAAACAAAAAATTTACAAAACAAAATTTGAAGAAAAAAAAATTTCGATCACAAAATTAGAGACAACTTTTTCTCAAACTTTTTCTCCGACATCTCAAAACCTCTTGAGAAGGCCGTTTCTATTAAACTGTTGCTCAAAATAATTACAGGTGCTGGTCATAAAATTAGAATATCATGAAAAAGTAGATTGATTTCAGTAATTCCATTTAAAAAGTGAAACTTGTATATTATATTCATACATTACATACAAACTCATATATTTCAGATGTTTATTTTGTTTAATTTTGATGATTACAAATGACAACAAATGAAAATCTCAAATTCATAATATCAGAAAATTAGAATATTACTGAAGACCAATAAAAACAAAGGATTTATAGAAATGTTGGCCAACTGAAAAGTATGAACATGAAAAGTATGAGCATGTACAGCACTCAGTATTTAGTTGGGCCTCCTTTGGCCTGTATTACTGCAGCAATGCGGCGTGGCATGGAGTCGATCAGTCTGTGGCACTGCTCAGGTGTTATGATAGCCCAGGTTGCTCTAATAGTGGCTTTTAGCTCTTCTGAATTGTTGGGTCTGGTGTATTGCATCTTCTTCTTCACAATACCCCATAGATTTTCTATGGGGTTAAGGTCAGGAGAGTTTGCTGGCTAATTAAGAACAGGGATACCATGGTCCTTCAACCAGGTACTGGTAGCTTTGGCACTGTGTGCAGGTGCCAAGTCCTGTTGGAAAATGAAATCTGCATCTCCAAAAAGTTGGTCAGCTGCAGGAAGCATGAAGTGCTCTAAAACTTCCTGGTATGTGGCTGCGTTGACCCTGGACCTCAGAAAACACAATGGACCAACACCAGCAGATGACATGGCACCCCAAACCATCACTGACTGTGGAAACTTTACACTGGACTTCAAGCAACGTGGATGAAGTGCCTCTCTTCTTTTCCTCCAGACTCTGGGACCTTGATTTCCAAAGGAAATGCAAAATTTACTTTCATCAGAGAACATGACTTTGGACCACTCACCAGCAGTCCAGTCCTGTTTCTCTTTAGTCCAGGCAAGACGCTTCTGACGCTGTCTGTGGTTCAAGAGTGGCTTGACACAAGGAATGCGACAGCAGAAACCCATGTCTTTCATACGTCTGTGTGTGGTGGTTCTTGAAGCACTCACTCCAGCTGCAGTCCACTCTTTGTGAATCTCCCCCACATTTTTGAATGGGTTTTGTTTCACAATCCTCTCCAGGGTGCGGTTATCTCTCTTGCTTGTACACTTTTTTCGACCACATCTTTTCCTTCCCTTCGCCTCTCTATTAATGTGCTTGGACACTGAGCTCTGTGAACAGCCAGCCTCTTTAGCGATGACCTTTTGTGTCTTGCCCTCCTTGTGCAAGGTGTCGATGGTCGTCTTTTGGACAACTGTCAAGTCAGCAGTCTTCCCCATGATTGTGTAGCCTATAGAACTAGACTGAAAGACCATTTAAAGGCTTTTGCAGGTGGTTTGAGTTAATTAGCTGATTAGAGTGTGGCACCAGGGGCCATCAATTTTGAACCTTTTCACAAAATTCTAATTTTCTGATATGATGAATTTGAGATTTTCATTTGTTGTCATTTGTAATCATCAAAATTAAACAAAATAAACATCTGAAATATATGAGTTTGTATGTAATGTATGAATATAATATACAAGTTTCACTTTTTAAATGGAATTACTGAAATCAATCTACTTTTTCATGATATTCTAATTTTATGACCAGCACCTGTAGGCAAACTAGTAGATAGAGCATGTAGCATCCATTGGTACCTGTTTGGGCACACGTTGCAAATCCACAACATTGAAATCGAGATGAAAAACACAGAGGAGATTAAATCTGCTAATTGGCATGTGTCATATCTATAAACATTCATGATTCATCTTATGTAGTATTGATTTCAAAATAATGCAAATTGGTAGTGATACTTGCATGAAATTGGTGCTTAGAAAATCTATTTCAGTGACAGCAAGGACTCAGCCATGTTGAAAGTGAGTCAGCAGTGCTATCTGGTGAGCTGGAGAGAAACTGTTTGTTGCAAATGCACAACTAAGTCCTTCTGTTGTACTTCTGACTAATACAAGCTCTTAAAATATGGATGTGGAGTAAATAACTAAGTGGGATTTAGCTGTTGCAAATCTGCAACATCTGCCTGGAGATGGCTAAACTTGTCATACCTTTCACTGTTATGTTTTATTTTAAATAACAGCTGAAACCACACTTCCACGTTTCAAGCTTGTTGATGTAGCTAACATTAGTGGTGCCCTACAGCTGGATGGATGCACCGTTTTGGGAGAACATAAACAATTATTTATTTAAATCAAGGTCCCAGAGTGGAGAACTTTCAAACTATTTTATACGATTCTTTATTGCATTTTTAATGAATTTCATACATATGTTTTAGTTATTTTTTTGCTTTGACATTGGTTAATGTTTGAAATGATCTTCCGATTTTGGCCCTGATGCTGCTCCAAATAAAAATCCAGTAAACATAAAATGTTATTTACACTTTAAAGACACTATGGAGGACAAAACCTTAATATTGGAGCAATAAAAGTATAAAAAATGTGAAATGTTAACATATTTTAAACAGACATTTTCATTGGAAATGCCTAATTTTCTTTTGATCAGGTCAGATGATTAGAGTTTGGTTTATTTTCTTTAATAATCTAGATTCTAAACAAGCAAAGAGTGGAGTGAGAACCAAACCTGCTCTAATGAGAGCTTTTATTAGAGAGCAGTAGCTCTGCCTGTTATATAGTAACAAAGTGGAGATAAAATCTGCAACAAAACAAGCCAGTTGACCAAATAATGGCTCCTTTAAAGCTCTCACTGATCCCAGTTATATGTTTCTGAACATATATAGGCCTGTTATGAGTAGTTTTTTTTATTTTTTTATCTTCTCCTTCGGTTGTGCAGCTGCTCATGGCACAGAAACGTAATTAACTCAAGAATAATTCAAGCATGCTTGTGCTATATTCACAGATGTCACAATTTATACTTTTACTTTCAGCCTTTCATTTCTCAAAGTGAGCTGTTTATGAGTCTGTACTCGCACCCTCACACTAACACATTTACACACATACATATATATATAAATATATATATATATATATATACACAGGAATGCAAATGTGTCTGTTGGCTATGAAAAAGCTGTCTGTACTCATTTGTAGTCTCCAGCCTGGGGATAATCAGATCAAGGGGGTAGTGGCTTCTCCCCCTCCCCTCTTGACTCCCCCTTATTCTCTGGCTCGTGGCTACCGGCCTTGCTGAGGTTCAGGTAGAGCCAGAGGGGGGGACCCTGTTCATTGAACGGGCTGCAGATGCTGCTCTCTGTCCATCTTGGTGTCCCCTAAACGTTACACGTCACATTACTACTACCCCAACACTAAAACCAACCAAAGGGGATACAAACCCCTGATCTCAGCAAATCACTTATTTCCAACTCCATGTTGGAAATAAGAGTGAAAAACACACCATTAATGGGCTGGTTATACTGCCACAGCAGTGTGTCGCAGTCAGCTTGTTGCAGATATTTTGGATTCATGCTAAAATTTGTAGCATGGTCTGCGCTACGTTATTCCACGCCACAACGCAAAAGAGGGACAATCACGAATTAACTGTGGGTCTAGATACGGAAGAGGCGGTGAGGAATTGGGGGCAAGTTTGTGCGACAACAGAGGGACATGAGGGCGAAAAAGCGCGGGGTCACAATGGCGGTCATAGAACAAAACAAGCCGGTAAGGTACGAAACAGGAAATATGCAAAGTTTAGAGCGGAAGTAGATTTGGCCAATCAAGAGACTTCCTGTCTGCGGCACTGTCTGCGGACACCTACAATTTTGTAGAGGTGCAGCAGAGTGTCTGGGGAGGGGGCGTTCACTGTGACACATGCAGACAACCTGGTTTTTAATTCTAAATCAGGCTGCAGATTCAGAGTTTTAAGTGTATAAAAGTTATAACCTTGACCATTAGGGGTGTTCTCCCTGCTGTCCTTTGGGTAGAGGCTTCACAGCATTAGCTGCAGCAGATTCTGCAACAGCTTTCCCCACACTGCCATCAGACAGCTGAGCTGTTGGAAAAAAGACTCTAAATCACACTGATAACCTAAAAGAAAAAGGTTTTCTACAGAATGTTTGGACCATATATATTTGTCTTGAAATGCTCTGAACTTCCATATCATGTTTTTCTCTCACTGTACATTTGTACATTTGATCACTGCTGCACTTTATGGAAATGTTCATTTTGCTGCTAAGCTGCTGCTCATTTGCTGTCTGAAAGCCTAAGTTCCTCGGAGGTCCGTAGTGGCACTCCCCAAACGTTTGGTATGTGCACCATTTTTCGATGATGATCTGCAGCCTCACACTCTTGGCTGTCACTGAGATGGATCTAGAGTTGCTAGACATCAAAGAGGAACAGGTTCTGTTAATGGAGTTGGTAAAAACACAGATGAACCTTTCGTCGTAATTGTCCATTGTAGTTGTTCCTCGGTTTTTAAAAATGGCGCGCCCCGGCACTGAATCGAGAAGGACGACAACACAGACACCGGGAAAGGCATACCAAAGGACCAATCACAGCTGCTTTTTGTCTGCGCACTTCCGCTTGAGGTCTGCGCAGGTTTGCGACCGTCAGACGCTTAGCCAGGATTTTTTTAAGGTGCGTGACAACGGTTGCAGAACCTCTGCGAGGGGGGCGTGGTCGTGCCCAGAGACAGATTTGACGGTTGCAGAGGCTATACGTCAGAAGCATAAATTGGCCTTTAGTATTTATAGACCCACACCTGAATCAATCATAGAGTCTAAACAAACCTTAAAGTTGTCCAACTTATATTTTCTTGACACTTGCAGATATAAATCCTTTAGTTGAATTTATAGCTTACGTCAAGGCTGTGTTACTTTAAACAGATCTAATTTTATGATAAGTAAAATGCATTAAGTCAAGATGGAAGTCAGTCAGAGAGATGTCCAAGAACCTGATCTTCTCATTAGAAACCGAGCTCTGAAGTGTTATTTGCGCCATTTTCTGTTTAACATGTAATAAAACAGTCTGCAGTATGTCTGAACATCTAATCAGTTGTCCTCAACCATAGAAACCTCGTGAACCAATATATTATTTCCTTTTGGAAGCAAATTGGAGCAAAACAATCATCATTATCTAGGGTTATTGTTTCTTCTTGTTTGTTTTATAAAGATCCATGGAATTGGTAAATAAATTCACAATTTTAATTAGTGCTGTTCCTAAACCTGATGCTTGTGATCCTAGCTTAACATAGTCTGTGTACGCCTCAAAATCATCAAGAACATGACTTAACCAGAAGAAAATGAGGGTTTGGGAAGTGCCTAGTCAGAGCTCAGAACCGAATCCAGCAGAAAAACTGCGAGACCATCTGAAGAGGCTGTGACCGACAGATGTCCTCATAAAATCTGGTCAATTAGGAGATGCTCTGATACAGTAACGTGGATATATATTGACCAAAGATAAGGCGACGCTTATAAACTACCAAAGAACACAAACTGTGTCCTTTAAAGCAACCAAGTTGCAACGGCTTTGTATACCGTAATTTTTGGACTATTAGCCGCACCTGAATATAAGCTGCAGAAGCTAAATTGCATGATTTGTACATATACAATCTTTTATGTTTAACACAAACTGTCTTGCGCTCGCAATGTCCGTCTTTCTCGCTGTCGTTCTGTCTCCTACCACTCGCGGTAGAAGTCTGCTTCCGGAGGACCTCCGCATTCCCACACACGCGGCTACCGTACTTGTGTGTTGAAGCAAATGTGACGTCAAAATGGTGGATGGTAAAAGCCATAGATTTAGGTATTACCATAGGGGCCGTTAGCTGTAAAAGACCATAGATAAGCCGCAAGGTCGAAAAATGGGGAAAATGTCGCGGCTTATAGTCCGAAAATTACTGTATCTTTTTCTGTCTCGCTCCATTAAGATGAACTTAACATGATCATATTGGCTTTGTGGAATTTGTTTTAAAACTATTTCTGCTCATCTTCTTTAACAAACTTTAGTCTTGGGTGACAATGATAAGCCATGGCTGACCAAACCACCCTTACATCACGCCGCACCCCGACAATAGATGAATATACATTCTCTAATAGCAGCGGTTCCTCTTTGAAAGGCCAGCATTCACCTCATGTTAATGTTAATGACAGGAACTCGCTGTGGACATGAGGAGACCCTGCAAAACAACTGCGTTCCCTTCTTAGTATGATCAGTGGTGATGATTTTCTGAACGATAATGATTCATCAAACGGTTCTGTTGTGGTCACAAAAGGGCTCGAGTCATTAATAAAAGAACAGAGTCAAAGCACCTTGGGGATCCTATTTTTCACCCTTCCTCCCGTCTCCCTGCGTTCAGACCTACTTATCATTAAAGCAAGTAAAAAGTGTCAGCTACATCTGAATGAAGCCGTATTGTTGGATTTTAAGATGTGAATAAAAATCCATCTGAAATTAGGCCCCATTAGCATCACTAAGAGACCAAAGATTCGGGTGACCTTTCCGTGCCTTGGAAGCTCTCCTTCACCCGTTTATGGGGGAGAACTGAACGCGTCTTTTGTCTTTGCATCTTTCTTCCTAGATTTAAGCCAGCGATGACACTACAAATAGAGATGGGGCCAACAAATGAAGATATTCAGGTTTAGAAAAAGGAAGTAGACAGATGGAGCGGATGTCAGAGGTTCAGAGGTCAGAGCTATAAACAAACAAGCCATTGATTTCCTGCCTCTTCCACTGTTCCTGGGGATCCGGTTAAGTTCATCTCCATTTATGTTAAAGAGACAAACCCCGCTCCCTCTACGGACAGGTTCCAGAGGATAGGGCATCTGAGGTGAACTACTCCAAGAGATTGGTAATAATTTTATTAGGAGTTGAGCCAGGCTCTCGTTAAAGAGAAACAGATAAATGACCAAGATCGATTTTCGGATGCTCTCCGCATTACCTCTTTAACGATGACATTAAGTTCTGCTTGGGCTTCAATACAAAATGAGCACTTGGAGGAAATTCTTTATTCTTTAATGCTAATGTTAAAACTGCATAACTTTTTGTATTAAGTGCTTTCACATTTCTGCCTTTCAGGAGAAAAATCTGAGAATATTTCTTTCCTATTGTACCTTTTTTTATTTTAAATGAAGATAAAAGACAATAAGAAACTTACGGAGCCCAAAGAGGGACATGGAGGGAAAAAATAAACTTTGCGAGATCCTGCAAAACTTTTGCGAGATCTCGCAAAAAATAAACTTTTGCGAGATCCCGCAATACTTTTGCGAGATCTCGCAAAAAATAAACTATTGTGGGATCTCGCAAAAGTATTGCGATATCTTGCAAAAAATAAACTATTGTGGGATCTCGCAAAAGTATTGCGAGATCTCGCAAAACTATTGCGGGTTCTCGCAAAAGTATTGCGAGATCTCGCAAAAAATAAACTTTTGCGAGAGTCCGCAATACTTTCGCAAAAGTTCTTTTTTCCCCCTCCATGTGCCTTTAGGGGCTCCGTAGAAACTACCTAGGAAGCATGATTATACACAACTAAATGTTCTCTTTTTGAGATTCAACTCAAGACCACTATAGTTGAAATATTAAAATATATGCAAAGCTCCTACAGTGACAGACAGCTGCATCCTAGGTGCATAAAACAGCGTTAGTGCAGATCCTTCCTGCCAGCGGCTGTTAGATGAACAAACTGTTTTCTTCTCGCCTGTATTTGAACAGTTTTTCTATTTCTTTTAACCCTATAATGCCAAATGTATCGTATTTGATACATACGGCTTCTGAAATATTTTGCATCTGACACCTTTTGCATAATTTAATGGTAAAAACTTTGCTCAAAATCCTATTGTACACAATCAGATATACCGGATAACAGCCAGTAGAAGACTACACAAAAAATAATCTTCACTTATGGCATAGTAATAAATTATTAATATCAAAAATGTATTTCTGTTTTTTTCTTTTTAAATATTTTGATAAAAGGGCAAATAAGGAATTCAAACAAAAAAAAAGTAATTTTTAGTTTTATTCTTGGATCAGGCTTTAAAGGGTTAAATAAGAGCGTGTTTTCCTTATCCACAAACCTATGCATTACTTATGTGCATTTATTTCATCATCCTACTAAATTGCACATTTTCTTGTGGGTATACTATTTGTAATACCTGTAAAGTATTTTTTAGATTGTATATTTTACCTTCTATCTCTTCTTCTACAATTTTTTTTACTTCTATTATTCTATATGTGCGTCTGCATACTTTAATTTGCCTGTAGCTTTAATGCTAATCATCTTTAATTTCCATACTGTGGGACACTAAGTGATATATCTGTTCCACTCCATTCTTGTTATATTAGGCATGCATGCATTGGATTAGAATATCATAAATATTTAAATAAAGGGGTGATTGACCAAACTAATGGATGCAGGCGATCAGACAAAGATCACTGATAATCTTGCCACCAGATTCCAGGAAATAAACTTTATTCTGTTCAGGTTTATGGTTTTTGACAATAAAGTATTTCCTACTAAGTTAGCATTAGCTGGTGACTCAACAATTTATCTTATCCTTGTATTTACATCAAATTTTTTTTTTTAAAATAAATGCATAACATTCTTAATGATGAAGATGATTTTCTTACAACCATTTATTGAAAATACTGAGGTTTAGATCAAAACCACCTTCCGTCATCTGAAAAATTTTATTTAAAAAAAATTATATTTCTTCTTCTTCTAGTTAAAAGTTCAGCAAATTCAGATCCTATCAGCAGCTGATGACTAAGCACTTTAGCTTCTGAGAGTATAAATACGTCAGGTTGCTTTTCGTTTCAAAAAGTTAATTTACTGTAATGTCTCAACTAAAGAGTCCCTCTCCATCTAATGGATAAAGTGTTTTAAGTTACCTTTTTCATGTCTTATATCCAACAACTCTAAAGAAAACATAAAGTAGTCGTAGCCAGCTATCAGTTTCTTTAATGGTTAATATTTGATCATGATGCTTAATCTAATTTAAAAACCACTGTGACAAACTCCAGATTTAATCCACCCTACTGTACCCGAACCAAAAAGAATTCTAGTTGTGTTGTTTTTAACGCTAAATCCCAGTTTTAGTTGATGCTAATCCAGATTTAATCCACCCTACTGTACCCGAACCAAAAAGGATTCCATTTGCGTTGTTTTTAAAGCTAAATCTCAGTTTTAGTTGATGCTAATCCAGATTTAATCCACCCTACTGTACCCAAACCAAAAATAATTCTATTTGCGTTGTTTTTAATGCTAAATCTCAGTTTTAGTTGATGTTAATCCAGATTTAATCCACCCTACTGTACCCAAACCAAAAAGGATTATATTTGCGTTGTTTCTAACGCTAAATCTCAGTTTTAGTTGATGCTAATCCAGATTTAATCCACCCTACTGTACCCAAACCAAAAATAATTCTATTTTTCGTTGTTTTTTAACGCTAAATCTCAGTTTTTGTTTATGCTAATCCAGATTTAATCCACCCTACTGTACCCGAACCAAGAAGAATTCTATTTGCGTTGTTTTTAACGCTAAATCTCAAGTTTTAGTTGATGCTAATCCAGATTTAATCCACCCTATTGTACCCTAAAAATAATTCTATTTGCGTTGCTTTTAACGCTAAAACTCAGTTTTAGTTGATGCTAAAAATAAAGCTAGCATTAGAATTTGGGTAATTTTTTAGAGTAATCACATGTAATCTTTTCTGTTTATACAATGTACGCAGCATTAAATTAGTTTCAAATTATTTCATCTGTGTCTTTGATTTACTACAATTAGATACCAAGACATTTTATCTGACCAGCTGTTTATTGCTATTTTTGAATTTGGCTTTATGTTTGTTCTTTAGCCATTTGAAATTTTCAACACTTAAGCAGGGCGTACACTGTGCGATTATTATTATTTTTTCAATCCCTTAGATAGAAAACTTTGTATCAATTTGACTGTATGATCTGGTTGAACTGTAAAGTGCCTTGAGATGACATGTGTTGTGAATTTGGCGCTATATAAATAAACTGAATTGAATTGAATCGTTGCACGCAGCTACTGCTCACACTGTATGACGAAAACGCAGGGTTTCATCGTACGGTGTGAGTTCCCAGTTAACGATGCATGTTCAGCACGACGCTCTTATGCGATCTACCTGCTCACATTGTACGTCTAAAAACCACGCCGGACTCAGCTCCGCAGTGAGATGGAGCTACTCATACTTGTCTATCCAGAAGCCAAATTTTGTGCTGAAAGCCCTAAAAAGAAAAGGCGGCTACGAATTTGGACAAAGACATGGGCCGTTTCTCCATAGGCGTTCTTGTGCGTTTTTGTGTGCTTGTGTACTCGGGATTCGTCATCAGCCTCAGCCCGAGCATTGTTTCAATTGCCGAGAACGCCAGACCGAGAATGCACCAAATCCCCTGATGTTGTTCTCGCCCCGCCCTCTTTACTGAGTATGCATCAGAGCAGACTTGTCCGTTCCCAGCATGCACTGCGGCAGCAGCAGCTTTAAATGGAGCGCTCTGTTGAAAGTTAAAAGTTCTCTTTTCTTTTGAGGTTGTTCAATAAAAGTATGTTTTAAGATCATTTGAGTCAAGAATATTATACTTATGGTCCATTTACCAATTTAATGCGTAATAAAAAAAAAAGATTTCCTAAGTTGAGAGGACCGCGGCAACCAGCGGAGCTCCAAAGCTAACGGCAGCCAGGGCTAACCACAGCCCGTTTGCAGCGGCCCTCTCTCAACATAATCGTGTGTGGATTGCTGGCTCTGATGGCGATTATTTTTTTTTAATTTTTATTATTTGGCTAAAAGTTCATTTGATTTTTGTTCATCTGGCTGTGTTAATTATTATTCTCCCACTAAATGAAAAAAGTCAGAATTTATTATCTAGAGACTATTAATAGCAGGAGCTGAAATGCAGCTCCAGAAGAGCCGAGCGTGTGGTGACATCATCAGTACGCTTCTGTTCCAATTGACCCAGATTTATGCTGCGTGCTCCTGTTCTCACGAAGTCCAGACTTTCCTGTGTTCTTGCCAAGACTGGACGTGACGAGAACGCGAGTACGGACTTTGATTCTTGTGAATTGAGAAACGGCCATGGCTGAGCAAACGCCATGCTTCTGTGTTTTCATCTGAGAGGAATGATTGCGCATGCACACTGAATTTCAAACATATTTGATTTTCTCCCAACCTTACGTTTCCTGATCGGGAGGTGGTCATGTGAGGTTGCCCTTCGTTACGGTCTGTCCACTACACGACACCCGATCGGAAAACTCTCGCAGGACTGGAAAGTCGTCCCCAAAAGGGCAAAAAAACGCACAGTGTAAGCCCGGAGTTATGGCACCAGAATTTAAGGTTTAGTTTGAAGAGTGTTTATTTTTCTCGAAGGCTTATGTTTATAGTTACAAATCCTTCTTAATAAATCACTACACACTTAAACAGAAAAAAAAAACCAGATATAATATTCTGACAAAAGCAGTTTGCTATGATTATCTAGGAAGCCATGTTTAGCTTCTAATGACGCTCCTTCAATGGTCATATCTAGTTTTAAAAAGTAACTCAAATGTTAACGATCACAACATGTATATCTACGTAAATGAACCAGATTTTGAAATAATACATTTTTCATAGTTTGAAACCACATGTTTGTATCGCTTTTAAACTTGTCTGTGTTGGATTATTTTGGGTAGAGTTTCACCTTTTAGCTTCTGGGCAATATCCTAAAAAGTGAAAAAGTAAAAGTTTTTAGGAATTTCACAAATCCACTTAATATTCCACATAAAACTCATAGGAGGAAAATTTCCTCAAACTCCTGCACCAACGTTGCTAACTGGGCTTTGAGGGCCTATTGCTGGAGTTTGTTGGGATTGATCAATTTAAAACTCATCTAGTGAATGAAAAGCATAAGTCACACATCTTTAGAGCTGATGGTACAATGAATACTAATACTTGGAGTTCTGCATAGTTTTTCATGTTGCAGATGTGTTGTGTATCGATTTAGTGCAACTTGAGCTTGTTCAACATTCCTCTTTTTTTGTATTTATTCGAGTAGGAGAGGCGAATGTTTACTTTCCATCTCAGAGAGGAAAAAATATATTGATAACTGTGAGGATTTACAACTCGGTGTAAGCAGCCAATATATGAATTAATGAAGTCTGGTATTGAAGTATTCCTTTCTGACTGGTCTGGATAGTAAAAGTATTGAAGGTACTGCTGAAGATCATTCATATTTGGTTCAAAATAGACTGCAAGGGATGTTAACTTGATGTTATTGCTGATATATGAAATATATATATAGGCCTACAGTCGCCTTCTGTGGTTTGGATTTTCAGCCTTAATTTTTAAAGTAAAAAGACAGAAACTGGACAGTGTAGTTTAAGCATAAAACTTCCGGTTCCTCATCACTGAGTTACTGCCTGAAAGCTTTGAACATCCCAGATTAATGATATCCAAAAGTAATACCAGGTTGACTTTTTTCCCCCCTCTCTAAGGACGACTGGAAGGAAATTACCTTACACCTTTGTTTCTCTCTTTAATTTCACAATCACAAAGTGCTGAGCTGCTCTTGTATTTTGCTCCTATTGCCTGTCTTCCTCCACAGAAGTGTGTAAATGGAAAAAGGCCCTTTTTTTCCTGTGTTTTTAATCCCTTTGCACCCTAATTGGCCTCTCTTTACTGTGAAGTGAGTTCAATCTGCAAGCAGATAAAACAAGTGTTGGGTGAGGGCGCAGGCAAAGTGGCACTGTGCTCCCAAGCATGAAGTGAGCGGTTTTGAACTAATATCCATGCCTGTGCAATTAAAAGACTCTGGAGTCGTTAAAGTAAGCGCTTATTTAAAGTCTGCCTTGGAATACTGCGTTACCTTTCCCCCCTGTTGGAGATGAGACGATGGCGGCTGGAGTTGGATCCCTTCCTCCTGGGTCTTGCATATTTGAACAAGCCGTCTCGTGCAGGCCAAACAGGTTTTTTTGTAGCGAATTGCGTCCTTGACCTTTTTTTTGAGTGGTAAAGAATGGTGACAGCGCCGATTGTGTGGGGTGATTTCTCTCACATCATGGGCCCTCCCTCCCAAACACAATGGGGCTGCTGTCTGTGTAAGGTACTGGGATTAACAAGGACTGGTATTGATCCAGAGTCGCTTTCTTACTCTGTGTCCAAATGAGTGGTTTGTCAATATCTACAAGCCTTGATTCCTTTGTGACTCAACTAATGCACCCGTGTTATCATTAAAAGGGAGCATTTCATAGATGGCTAGCTCTCAAACGGAGGTTGCCTTTCTTTAAGAAGCAGAGTTGAGGATTACAATCATCTATCAGTTTGAAAACAGAAGTTATACCTTTAAAAAAAAGTCTTTGCCATCAACATCCCCCTTTTAGCACTGACAATACTCTGATAGTATCTTTGTTTTGCTTTGAAAAAGCATAAAAAAGATGTCTTTAAAGCTTTTTTTGTTGTTTTAGGCTTACCAAACCTCAAGATGTTGATTATGCTTTAAAATTAAGGTCAGGTTTCAATTTGGACTCCGAAAAAACAAGGGTTCTATGATTTGAAAAGCAAACCTTTCCTAATTTCTTCCAACTGCATAGTTACTTGCTAGAGGCAACGCTGAAGGTTTTTGAAAGAGGTAGATTGATCATCGTTGGTCCCTCATAGGGTGGCCTTAAGGTTTGTTTATGGCAGGAAAGTGATGGCTATAGATATGTTATAATTTGGCCCATAAATAACACTATGATCAGTATATTGCAAAAAGTTTGTGAAAAGAAGCTACGGTGACTCTTTTATAACATAAAGAGGCGATAAAAATGTTGGAAACAACTGTGTTCCCTCCTTTTGCATGTTGTGTGGTGTTGTAAGCCTGCAGTCTGTGCCCCACTGTACCTACCACGTTGAGTATAAAACGCTAAAAACAATGTCAGCAATGATCGTGAAACATGATCAAGCATCATGATCAAGCATCTGAAACATGATCAAGCATCATGTTTCAGGCTTTAGCCTAAGGAACAACTATTTTGGTACCTCGATCATGAGCTACAGAAAACACCAGAAGATGGGAAGATGGACAAGAGCCATGTTTTCAAATATATAACCTTTTTTAAGATTATCAGGATGAAGTGGATGGGGATCAGTGCCTCCAAATCCGAGGCCATGGTCTTGAGCCGGAAAAGGGTAGAGTGCCTTCTCCGGGTCAGGGGGGGTGTCCTGCCCCAAGTGGAGGAGTTTAAGTATCTTGGGATCTTGTTCACGAATGAGGGAAGAAGGGAGCGGGAGATCGACAGGCGGATTGGTGCAGCGTCTGCCGTGAAGCGGGCGTTGTACCGGTCCGTCGTGGTGAAGAGAGAGCTGAGTCAAAAAGCGAAGCTCTCGATTTACCGGTCGATCTACGTTCCTACCCTCATCTATGGTCATGAACTCTGGGTCATGACCGAAAGAACGAGATCGCGGATACAAGCGGCCGAAATGGGTTTCCTCCGTAGAGTGGCTGGGCTCTCCCTTAGAGATAGGGTGAGAAGCTCGGTCATCCGGGAGGGACTCGGAGTAGAGCCGCTGCTCCTCCACGTCGAGAGGAGCCAGTTGAGGTGGCTTGGGCATCTGTTTAGGATGCCTCCTGGACGCCTCCCTGGTGAGGTGTTCCGGGCACGTCCCACAGGGGGGAGGCCCCGGGGAAGACCCAGGACTCGCTGGAGAGACTATGTTTCTCGGCTGGCCTGGGAACGCCTTGGGGTTCCTCCTGAAGAGCTGGAAGAAGTGGCTGGGGAGAGGGAAGTCTGGGCCTCCCTTCTTAAGCTGCTGCCCCCGCGACCCGACCCCGGATAAGCGGAGGAAGATGGATGGATGGATGGATGGAGGATGAAGTGGAACCTCATCTCTTGACTTAGACGTTGCCAGATGTGGATCAGGACCAAAAGATCCAGCTGCGAGTTATGGCCGACTAAAAGTAGCCATTTTCATTCCTCTTCAGTACAAGGAGTCAGCTGAGTTGGTTTAGGGGGTTGGTGATTCCTGGATGTTATTGTTGGGCATGTCTCATTGGGAGAATCCAGGGAAAACCCAAAATCTGTCGGATAATCTTTTTCTTTGGGTTCCCCAGAATGAGCTGGAGATGGTTCTTTGGGTCTCTGTACCTGGACCAGCTTACTAGCATGGGCCAGTTCAGAGAGAAGAGAGGGATTTATGTTTGGTTTAGTTGGAGATATTCACCTTACAGATAATCACATTGGAAATGAGTCTAAGGGATTTAAGTAATGACTGACCAACAAAACTGTCTACTGATTGACGGGCCAGAAGCAGCTGATTAGACTCTGACTGAGGATATAATCGTGGGTACAATGAGGACATTCTGTCTTTTACCACCCTACATAGATGTTATTCCCAGAAGTAATTTCTGTCCAGGTCTTTCAGCCTCTGCATTGTTGTTCTATAGAACGTTCCTTCAGTTCATGATGTTTGGGCTCCCACCTCCACACTTAATTCGGGATAAGGTCTGAACTTTGAATCATTGTAAAAGCTTTATACTTTACTTTGTCAGCCTTTCCGTTGTGTTTTAGTAGCTGGGTTTGGGGTCATTGTCTGAAGACTTGGTATTTATGGGATTCAGCTCGTTTTTAAAGCGCAAATTAACAGTAATTTCAATTTATTCAACCAAACCATACCACAAATCTTTAAGTCATTGACTAGCCAAATTGAGTCCTTGATAATGCATCGACAGCAAACAGTCGCCTGCATTGTGCTGTTGACTTTCAAGCAGTCCCTCAAACTGAGCCTGCTTGTGACAGCGGAGCGGAAAATTTGACTCTTAAGCCGGGCTTACACTGTGTCATTTTTTTTGCCCTATTCAGGCCGACTTTCCAGTGTGCGAGATAGGGAGGGAACGGTTTATGAAAACTGTCCGAACCGTTCGGTTCAACTGTCTCTGTTCGATTCGCGTGTGTTGCGTTCGGTTCATGCGCTGCTCCTTTTTCTCATAGGCGAAGCGTTTACACTCCAGAGCAGAAGGTGGCGGTACTGCGACCAAAGCCAACCACCAGTAGTAAACAAGAAGAAGAAGAAGAAGCAGCTTAGCCGGGTGTAGCAGGGGAAAAAAATCAGTTGTTGTGGAGAATTGTGTCGGAATGGCGAGTGGGAAAGAACAGGAGTTGGAAGACGCGCCAGCAGCACTTTATAGGTCTGCTGTATGGGACCACTTTGAATTTAGAGTGACCTACGATGACGGTGGAAAGAAAGTTGTGGATAAAAATGCAACAGTGTGCAAGCATTGTGCACCATGTGTTGTTTATGCTAACAGCAACACGACCAACATGTCAGCTTAGAGATTTTCCTAACAATCAACATATACCGAACCAAACCGAAAACCGTGACCACGAAACCATGAACCGAACCGAACCCTGGATTTTGTGAACCATTCCACCCCAGTGCGAGAATTGTTCGATCAGTTCGACTTTCAGTCTGATCGTGCGTCATGTGGTGTACAGGGGGCAACGAGGGGCGATCAGCCTCTCACGACCACCTCCCGATCAGGAATTGTGAGGCCGGGAAAAAAAATCAAATGTGTTTGATTTTCAGTCGACCGTCGTGAGCAAATCGTTAAGTGGGCAAACGAGGATTCTGCTTCTTCTTCCTCTCAGACGAAAACACAGAAGCACGCTCGGCCATGTCTTTGTCCAAATACTTTGCAACTTTTTCTTTTTAGGGCTGTCAGCACAAAATTGCACAAATTGCCAAGGCAACGCGTTTAACTATAGTGAGCTTCATATTCCTCTTCTGCTCGTTTGGCTTCTGGATAGACGAGTCCAGGTAGCGCAACCTCACTGCGGAGATGAGTCGGAAGTGATTTTTAGACGAAAAGTGAGAGCAGGAAGATCGCATCATAGCGTTGTGCTGAACACGCATCGTGAGCTGTGAACTCGCACTGTACGACGATATCCTGCGGTTCGTCGAGTGGTAGCTGCGTGCAACAATTTAAAAAAAATCGCAGTGTACACCCAACTTGATGTGTAACTTAATCTCTAACTGTGGCTTCAAAAGAAGCCCAAATTATCATTCCTCCACTACCGTGCTTAACAGTTTGTGTTGCTTCTTTTCTACATTTATTTATTTTTCCTGTTGTCAAATCTAAATTCTACTGCAATCTAACTTGAGCCGTTGTTTCTAATTCTTGCAGTTTTATCATTCTGCATTGCTCCTTACTGCTTCCACTGTTTCCAGTAACTCCACTCCACTCAGATTGATGGAGATGTTATAATCCAGCCACTTATCAATGAAATGCATGACTGACTTGAAAGCTAAGTTTACTACAAACGGCTCTTTGGGATGGGGCAGATTAACTGCTGGTGTGGAGATACGATCCTCTCTAAAGCCTGTTTGCTGCTTCTGTGTTAATTTGAAGGCTTGTTTTGAGCGGGAAGGGAGGATCCGGATTGTTGTTTTTTTTTTCTGCGCTGATATCTGCCTTCGTTTATTTATTTGTTTGTCTGTTTACGTTACATGCTTGCTTATTTATCCGTCTCTTTATTTTTTCACGAGGGGAGGAAAAACCCACCAGAGAATGCGCAACGATGAAACTTTAAAAACGTACAGTAGCGCCGCTGAGGAGGAGGGAGGCGTATTTACATCGACGCCGGCCACAATCTCAGAAGATCCTCAAATGTAGGTTAGAGCTGCAAAGTTAATATGCAAATGTCCTTATCTGCTGGGATTCACAAACAACCATCACCCTGATTGATTTAATAAACTGCTTTTATCTTTCAAAGTGTTAATTAGAAGAGATGGGCTCCCGCTTTGGATCTGAGCTTTCTGTGGCACATTTCAGAGCTTTCTGACAAAAGAGAAACTTTGTGTCCCTCAACGTCTCCCAAACTCAAAGCTGCTTCTTCTTCTTCTTCTGCTGCAGCGTTAATCAGCTTGTTGTTGTTTGAGGCAAAAAGTTCTCAATAACAGACGTGTGAAGCCATTTAGTTCCGTTAAAGCCTTTTATTCCATCGATTGTCCGCTTTGTTTGAGTAAAACGGCCGACCTGCTCAGGAGATTCGGATCTGAGCCGAACTGAAACCAGATCTTTTCATCTTCAGAGGGAGCAGAGGCGAGCAGGTGGGTTTAAACGCGACGTCATAGTGGAAAGACATCAGAAGGAGAAGCAACCGCTGCTGCTGATCCATTCGGTAAAGGTTAAGAGGTTGTTTCCAAAGCGAAGAGAGAAAGATGATGAACATTGTTGCATAAGGAGCTGCAGGATGATGGAGAACATGCCCCAAATCTGGGCGCTATGATCCGAATTCTCCTTTCCTAAAAAATCCTTCCATGTATGACGGCGGAAAAAGGTCAGAGGTCACAGCTACAGTCTGTCCTCATCCGATCCAGTGAATGAATGACTTCCCTCCTACTTCTGCTACTTTGAACTGAACGTGTTTTTTCTTATAGAAAATTTCTTTATTCGTCTAGTTGATTAAGTATTTTGTAACTATGCACTATGAAGCATTTATAGGCCCCATTTTATTTATTTTTTTTATTAGTTTATATACAGTTTTTTTTATTTTTATAAAAAAAATTTTTTGCATTTATATCTACATATATTAATTTTACTTGGATTACAAGTTGTCTTTTAAATGACCTTTTTTATTTACTGTTAATTGAACAGTCATTTATAAAATATCTTCTTTTTTAATGCATTTTTTAAATCAGATTTGATTAATAATCTTTTTTTTTTTACATAAAAATGGTATTTTAGTTTGTGTCAGTTTTATTTTTTATTTTATATTTTTACGTTTAATTGTTTCTCTTCGTTTGCGGCTCATATTTAGACTCACAGCTGATTTCATCTTCTTCTTCTTTGACTATTAGGAGCCGAATGAATTGTGAATTTCTCCACTGTGAGATCAATAAGGTCAATCAATCAATCATGTTGATATTTTGACCTCAATGTTGCCGTTTATCTGGGCGGATGAGACTTTTTATCCGTTGTTGGTGGTGTATACACTGGGAAAAATCGAAATCTAAATAAGTCATTTTTTCTTAAAATAAGTGCATTTGTTCTTGGATTAAAGAGGTAAAAGAGACATTTTGCCAATGGAACAAGACAATTTACACTTAAAATAAGAAAACACTATTGCATTGTCTAATTTCAAGTGCCTATTATCTAGTTATCTTATTTTAAGACTAAAAATCTAATTCCATCTCATTTACCTACTCAAATTAAGGGTAAATACACTTAATTTAAGACATTTTTATTCATTTCTAGATCGTTTTTCCAGTGTAAATGTTGGCAGGGATGAAAGATATCACTTTATCTGGACCGAGTTTCTTCTTCTCTGCTGGGGATGACTTTCCATGACGCAGGACCCGAGTCACAGCGTTCAGGTGGAGAGGGGCGGCGAGCGTCTGTCGCCAGGAAAGGTGACGCAGGTGCGGCTCTTGGCTGCCGCCGTCTCTGCCGGCCTGCAGGGTTCACGCGGAGAGGCGACATACTGCCGAGCCGAATGCCAGGAAAACAAGAAGGGATTCCCCCTCCGGTCAGGAAAACCAGGACGGGAAGCGCAGGAGCTGCCAAGGCCCCTGAAACCAAAGCCGGACCAGAAACGCCTGACTGGGCCACGTGTCTCCCGCCGTCAGGCGGTTTTGATGTCATCAAGTCGGACACTTTGAGGGAATATTTTTCCCTCCTGCCGTCCAAAAGCAATCTGAATAATTTCCAGCTGCATTTTAATTGAATCTATCTTTGATGTCTTATTTGTGTGATTACGTCTCCCAGCCCGTGTGCAGCGACGTTCAGCCACCTCCCTGCTTTCTTCTCCCTTCCTTTGGTTCTTCATATTTTTGCCTCTGGAAGATCAAAGCACATTCCCTCATGCTTGAAATCATGCAAACGAAGAGAACGGGAAGAGATAAAGAAACTTTAGTTGCGTCCTGGTCTCTGGTGAACAGCATCTCGACGCCGTTTGGGTTTAAATGAGTTCTTCTCCGCGCCGGGGAATGTGGGCGGCCATCTTAACCTGAGCAATTAAAGCCCAGAGAGGGAGAAAAGCCAACAAAGCGCCGCAGCTGCAGAAAGCCGGTGACAGCGACCAGCGCCACCTCTAATTATTGACTGGCCGCTCGCTTCATTATTCGCCATCCTGTGCTAATTTGTATTTGCCTGACATTCATCATATAATGTTGCTAACCTTTAATTCATCTGCTGTTAGCACTTTTGTCTGCTGAAGTAAGAGAAAACAACCATAAATTGGCAGCGTGGACTTTTACTTTTACCAGCATCATTACTTGTTTGCTTTTTTTGCTCTGCTTTCATTAAGTTTTAACTTAGAGAGGAGACTAGAAAAAGAAAGAAGGCCCAATAACATCCTCAACATGTCTCTGAGGTCTATTTATGATGCCAAAACATTAAAAGTTAGTGTTAAAATACTAGAAGTTGCCCTTTAAAGCCTGGAACAGGTCAAACAATATCCTGAAAGCTGCATGTTTCTGTCTTTATACCTACGCAATCACAGGAAGTGCTACAACTAACTGAAATGTTTAGTAGAAGGAAAAAGACCTTTTAGACAATTTATACTAGAAGCTACCCATTCTCTGTGCTGATTTTTCTATGGAAGTAAATCTGTGTCACTGGGATTTGAATAAAAAATGCCACTGAAATTTAAATGTTGTATGTTTGTACTTACTGTTTCAGTGTTAAAATATATTCAGACACATTTTTGACCTAAAAAAAAAAATTCATTATTATTTCGACACAGTTGAAATTTCATTTTGTTGTTTTCTCTTCAAGCTAAAAATTCACATTACTATTTCTAAGTAGTTACATGTTCAATATTTATTTTTCAGTGTTAAAAAAATCTGCATTTAAAAAAATTCAACCTTTCAAAATTCAAACTCAATATTTTCAGCCTCCTGAGATTCAACTGGCTCTATTTCACAGTCTTAAATTCTGCGTCTAAATTCAGTGTAAAAAGGGAAGGGTTACTTCAGGTCACACACATTAGCAATGGATGTGGCGTCCAACACCCAGCCAATCCCGTTACGCTTTCTTAGTCACATGTTGTGGCGCTCATACTGAAGGAAAACCAGCATGACGGAGCCGGTCATGCAAGCTAACGCTAACTCGGTGAGTTTATTACTTTCATTTTTCTTTAGTTAGCTAACGCTAACTCAAGGGTGAGTTTATTACTTTCATTTTTCTGTAGTTAGCTAACGCTAACTCAACGGTGAGTTTATTACTTTCATTTTTCTGTAGTTAGCGAGCGCTAACTCAGCGGTGAGTTTATTACTTTATTTTTCTGTAGTAAGCTAACGCTAACTCAACGGTGAGTTTATTACTTTCATTTTTCTGTAGTTGAGTTAACGTTAGCTTGCATGACCGGGTCCGTCATGCTGGTTTTCCTTCCGTATGAGCGCCACAAGCGTCATGTCACGTGACTAAGAAACCGTAACGGGATTGGCTGGTTGTTGGACGCCACAATCCATTGCTAATGTGTGTGACCTGAAGTAACCCTTCCCTTTTTACACTGAATTTAGATGCCGAATTTAAGACTGTGAAATAGAGCCAGTTGAATCTCAGGAGGCTGAAAATATTGAGATTGAATTTTAAAAGGTTGAATTTTTTTATATGCAGATTTTTTTTTTAACACTCGAAAATTAAACTGAAAAATAAGTATTAAAAATTTAATCACCTTGAAATAGTAATGTGAATTTTTAGCTTGAAGAGAAAATAACAAAATGAAATTTCAACTGTGTAGAAATAATTACAATGAACTTCTTTTTAGGTCAAAAATGTGTTGTGAATAGATTTTAACAAAGAAAAGTACAAACATACAACATTTAATTTTCAGTGGCATTTTTAATTCAAATCCCAGCGACACAGATTTATTTCCATAATTTTCCAGCGTTTTCTCTACGTAATGTAGAAAAATAGTCTTTCTCTTGTTAGGCTTCAGATTCCAATCCTCTTAAGCTGGCAGATGACGCTTTTAAAGGTGCACATTATTCTATTGGACTTTTTCCTTCCACCAAACTTTCCTTTGATAATCTAGCACAAAGCCGTCTGTAAAAAAAGGCAGTAAGTCTAACAGTTTGTGGCCAAAAAAAATCTGAGTTTTTGCTCATTCCGGAAGGAGTTTGTAGATTCTAACCTGCTTAATCAGATTATGTTGTGTAATTCAGCTTCCCCGCTCAGCCTTAAATCTAATTAATTTGTTTTCCTTCCTTTGAGTTTTTGCTCCAATCTGATGCTTCTTTTGTGTTTTTCTAGAAAAAAAATCATGAGAATCAGCAGCCTGTATAAAAAAATCTGTTGGATTGTTTAGAAAACCTTGTTATTTCAACACACTACCTACACTCTGCACTTGGTGTCAAGTTATTTTTAATCTTATGCAGCTTCCCCACTTGAAAAGGGATGGATAAATTGATGCAGACTTTGTTCAACAGGGTTTTACTTAAAGGAGCACACAGTTTTCTTCCTTTTATCCTCCATTTATTTAGTGAGTGTCAGGATATATTTACAATTGGTTCAGAAGCAGGTCTCTTTCTGCATGAATTCAGCTGATCTGTTGTTTTCCTCCTCGTATTTAGGAGTCCATAGATTCTTTATTTCATCACTTCCGTGTCACATCTTCACTGGTCCTTCCTGCTGCCAGTATTGAGCAAGCTCTGCCCCGGTGGCAGCACCATTCCCTACTATCTCTCATCCTGATCTGTAGAAGTGTTTGCACCCAGCTGGGGTTTGATGCTGGATCTTCTCTGGTTAAATTCGCTGCTAAGACTGAATAGCAGAATGATGGTGAAACCAGTAAACCAGTTGGTTAGGTTAGGTTTTTTCTTTTTTTCTCTCTCTTTATTCTTTTAAACTTTTTTTCTCATCCAAAATTGAACAAATGTCCTTTTTCTTCCAACGGTTTCTGATATTTATTGACTCAGAGCTTTTGGAAGCATCATCGGCTACGTTCAGCCGGAAAAGCCCTGATATGTAGGTCCCACCTGGCTCCCGGTGCTGTTCAAACAACGGCTCAGGATTATTTCCCTTCATATGTGACCCGTCTGTCTCTCCATACACCACCTTCATCCATCCCCGAGTCGCTCCAAGCTGTGTAAACACCGTCCACGCCGAACGCCGACGTCCCATCCCGGGATCAAAGCGGCCGGCTGGAATTCCTGCAGGTTGTTTCAAAAGGCCGGAGCGGCGGGGGGGAGGAGGTTTTGTCAGCGTTTCCGCGACCCGAGGAGGAACCTTCATGTTTTTATTTTAAAGAAATGAAAGTAGGACGGGGTCCTAAAGGTGCAGGAACATAATGTGAGGTTTTATTGCTGTACAAACAGATGTTCAGTGATGTTTAGACTTAAATTGTTGCATTAGAGAGAAAATGAGGTAAAGTTTTTCTTGTGACTCTGGAACAGGAAAAACCCGTTTTCTGAGAATACAAGCCACTCAGAGATAAAACTGAACTTGCATGGAGGGACTGTTATCACTAATCCAAACTGTTTTGGGAAAGCGTTTGGTCTTTATCATTGCTGGAGCTTCCATAGAGAAGATCTTTGACCCTTACTATTTATGCGGGCCACAGATTTGGAGGATAATTGTGCCTTATTTGATCTAATATAGGATAAAATGACAAAACTAGCCTTGTCTCATGTTTTCCTTCTGTTTCTTGTTTAGTTTTCTCTGGATAATCAAAGGCAGATCAATGCGAATTGGCTTTTCCTGATGTTTTTCAACCTGAATTCTTCATTTTTATTGTCTGATCGTTTATCCGTTTGAGCCTAAAGTAGCAGCCATTCAAAATGGCCCTTCCCAGTCAAAGGCCAGCCGAATGGCAGCCCGAATTTTGATTGTCAGGATCCCTCCTCTTCTCCTTCTAAACATCCTCCCTGTATTCCAGCACGGTGGAGGGAGTGTCATGCTTTTTGTTTCTTTGCTATTTAGCCTACCAGGACTCATTATGACTGGAAAAATAAGCAGAGTTCAGTAAAAACAACAAAAAGCTTCCTAAAGCAGGTTAAATAAACAGAGTTTGGTTGATTTAGATAAGAGTTAAAAGAAATTATGGATGGTTTTCAGTTTGTAAACATACGGAAGAGGATTAGGGCCAGTGGAAAAAAAAAAAAGTTAACTGATTTTTAAATTTAATTTCAGTTTAGTATGGGAAAAAAGTCAGAATTCTGAGAAAAAAGTCAGAATAATGAGATTTAAGTCAGAATTCTGACTTTTTTTCCCATGTTAAACTGAAATAAAATTTAAAAATCAGTTAACTTTTTTTTTTTCAGTGGCCCTAATCCTCTTCCGTATAAACACATACTACACTGGAAAAAAAATCAAAATCTAGATAAGTATTTTTTTTCTTAAAATAATTGCATTTGCTCTTGGATGTAGGAGGTAAAGGAGCCATTTTGCTAATGGAACAAGACAATTTACACTTAAAATAAGAAAAGACAATTGAAATGTTTTGTTTCAAGTACATATTATCTAATTATCTTATTGTAAAAGTAAAAATACTAATTAAATTGGCAAAATATCTCATTTACCTACTCAAATTAAGGTTAAATACACTTAATTTAAGACACTTTTGCTATTTCTACATCCTCCCTTTATTCAAATAGTACAAAATGACCTTTATTTTTAATCTGAG